>LR880966.1:737556284-737569425 GCA_904067115.1 Aegilops sharonensis | reverse complement strand
CGCCACCCACATCCCCAAGAAGGAACGGAAGCGAGCACTACGGGACGTCTATGTGATGGAGCCAGTCGCCCCCAAATTCAACCCATGGTCAGCTTGTCCGATCACCTTTCATCATAGGGATCATCCTACTAGCATCTATCATGGCGGCTCAGCTGCATTGGTCTTAGACCCAATCATCGACGGATTCCACCTCACGCGTGTCCTCATGGACGGCGGCAGTAGCTTGAACCTGCTTTATCAGGACACAGTGCGCAAGATGGGCATTGACCCTTCAAGGATCAAGCCCACCAAAACTACCTTTAAAGGTGTAATTCTCGGAGTAGAGGCCCGCTGTACGGGCTCTATAACGTTGGAAGTGGTCTTCGGATACCCGGATAACTACCGTAGCGAAGAGTTAATCTTCGATATCGTCCCTTTCCGTAGTGGTTACCACGCACTGCTTGGACGAACCGCATTCGCTAGATTCAATACGGTACCACATTATGCATACCTTAAGCTCAAAATGCCAGGACCGCGCGGGGTCATCACTATAAATGGAAATATGGACCGCTCCCTTCGAACAGAAGAGCATACGGCAGCCCTTGCGGCAGAAGTACAATGCAGCCTACTTCGACAAACCAATCCGGCGACAACTTCGAGCACAGTCAAGCGAGTCCGGAGCACCCCGCAACAGAATCATCAAGAGCGTGATTAGCAGTCTGGCCTCCGCTCAAGCCCCTTCAAAGCAGCATTTGTGCCACGCATACACAATTACGCACTCAAGATACCATGGGCATAGGCGGAGGCACATCAACGACTCAGTCAATAGTGCGGGTAACCGCCAAATACCTTCATACTCTTTTCCTCTTACATTTCAGGACACCGCGTTTGTGCAGCATCCTCAGAAGAGCCGAATTGTCGGACTCATACGGGAGAGACATCCAAGGAGGCAACAGACGTTGTGCACAGAAGGAAATACCCAGGTGGAATCTATTTACGATTATTATACCTGCTTTATCTATCTGTACACAGTCTGCCCCTGGATAGGATATGTCAAATAGTCCTATTTTTATCTCTGCTTAATGCATTCATTGTAAACATACGCTTAAACGTATTTTTCGCCAATGGGAGATTATATATAGCGTCAACTTATTATCCTTATTTGAGCATTTTCTTCTCTTATAAATGTTTATTTGGTATTGCATCCGTACACCTTGGTACGGTCAGTTTGCCAGGGGCTTCTCATGGCGCCCCGTAATATGGCAAATAAAGTCCGAACACTTTCAACAGTGCGGCACACCGAATTTATAGCATTATATGCATCAGCTCCGAATCATGTCTTGGGTCTACAGTTGGGATAGCCCGGCTCCCTTGTTTTGGTGCCTTACGTTTCGTTATATCGGCTAAGGTAGCGCATGGAGAACTACTGCGATTGTGTTCCGGTTCTTCCGGACGAGCACCTCAGTAGAGAAAGCCGAAAACTGACCGGCATGATGTGGCGAGAGCTGGTCGCTGTTCGAGAGGTCTTAAAATCCTTAAAGATTTTCCGCTTTAGGCATAAATCGGATTTGTCCGATCTAGGCGTATATAGCGCCCCAATTCGGCCATCCGGATTCTAGGGGCTTCGCCGAAATTTAAAATTGTAGACTTCTATGGCTAAGTGAAAGTTATAAAGTCGCATAGTCCGATTGCCTCGTTCGCTGCATCAGACACCTCCTTAAGGGACCAAACATTTGGATAAAGAGTGTCCGGGTTTTCCACGAACACCCCAGTACTAGTCATGTGGGGGCGGAAGCCGACGACTGGCCTACTTTCAGGATTTTATAAACAACCGCACAAAAGGTAATTGAACATATAAACGCTGCTAGAGTACCCGCCCATCTGGAGGCATTGCGTCACGCGGTCAATCCGGCTCGCACGATTCTACCTCGCTGGCAGTTTTACTCAGCGCTGTCAAACATCCAGCCACTTATCTCTTCCCACGTTGCTTTTTGGTGGTACAGCCAATGATGGGTGCGGCTCTTTTCCTTCCAAGCCCAGCTTTACAGTGTGCCTAGACATATCCTACGTGAGAAAAGAGGCTCTGCGGCGAGCGTGGGGTTCGCGCGGTGAAACCTAGCCCCCGCGTCCCCTCCACCGCTGCGCCGCCTCTCCTCCCCTCAACTTCTCTCCTCCCTGCCCTGGTCGCCGCCGCTCATCTCTTTCTTTCGGCCCATTCTTCTCCATGGATCCCCTCCCGCATCCTTCCTGGCGGGGCCGGCGACCTGCAGCCAAAGGGCGACGACGGCGGCGCTCGATTCCCTTTAGGAGAGAAGAGGAATGAGAGGAGGGAGAAAGGGAGAGGAAAGAGGAGATGTAGGTGCGTTGGCTGGCGGGAGAGGGTCATCGGCCGCCGGCGAGGTCGGGCGGGGCCTGACAGTTGGTTCCAGATCCAACGCAGGTTGTCCCCATGGGTGAGCAGGGGAGGAGGGGTCTTCAAGGTTGGTGGATGAGCAGGGGAGGCCGGCAGCTTGGGGGAGGACCGGAGGAGTAGCGAACCGGGAGCCATGGAGAGGCCAGCGTCGGGGACAAGAAGCTGGGGGTGAGCGGTTCTGTCATGGTGGTTTGGAGGGAGAAGAAGGAGGTCAGCGACGAGAGAAGCAGTCCGGCCCTGCTTCGTCATGGAGGATGCTGTCCGGCGGCACGGCTGCTCGTCCTCCTCCGCCTCTTCTTCCCTGGACCATGGATTTGTGGTGTGTTGTATTGTTTCCCTTCATCACTAGATGATGGCTCCTGCTTCATCCAATTTCTTCCTCTTTTATGTCTGCACAACTCTAGCTTTTTCAGTTTCCCCGTCTAAATTTTTGTGATATAAAATATTATGAAACAATGTGGTGCTATTGTTATTATTGAGCAATGATACTCTGTTTCTTTTTTGAAGCAGGAATTGATGAATTAAGCAAGGAGGAAGGACGTCGTGTTTCATATTCGACCATTTCTCAACTCTAAATCCTGGTTAAGATTGTCCCCTGTTAAGTATATGTAGTAGTACCTGCTGCTAAATTAATCATGCACGACGACACAACGATGTTTGATCTTTGACTGTTTCTTGCCTCTGAAACCCAAGTTAGAATTGCCCCTTGTTAGGTGTGTGCTTGTACATGCTGCTAAATTAACCATGCACTTTTGTTTGCTCTATTATATATTCACCAAATGAAAATAGTTAGGTAAAGTCTAATTGGTTACAGAACTTTGGGGGAAGTATTTGGCCTCCAGTCATTTAGCCAGGTTTATGGTTTTGCTTGATTCTGACAAGTTTAGCCACTTCACTGTTAGTTTATTTAAAAAACTTTTTTATACTTTTCAACAAGCTTGTGCTGGGGAGATTGGTTTGTCACTTCATCGGTTTCCACCACCATGTTGCTTGCTAATTTTTTCGATTTAGTTGGTCAGGAGTTCAGCTTCGGACATGGTCCAACTCTGAATTACATACATAGACCTTATGAGTGGTTAGCTTAGTTGTTTGGGTCAGGTTTAATGTAGGGTAACCATATTCGAATCAAAGGACTTCAAAAATTGAAGTAGCATGGCATTTATTTGACTTATTGGGTTGCTTCTCTTTCTACGTCTCTATGGTACTAGACTTTCTTACTTCATGGACGGATTAGAAGGTTTTTCTTTTGTTTTTTGAGTTGCAGATGAACCAACCTCTGCGTACAATGAAGGTATGATTTAACCGGATTAATCATATGGATTCGATCGTGTTTCATCATGGCACATGCCCTTTTCTGTTAATGATGGATATTACTCTGCTTGCTTTTGCATTTTGGATATTTTTCATGCATGTTAGGCCGTCAGCGAATTATTGCTTTTGCATGGTTTTGCACTCCCTTTTCCGAGCAGCAGCAGTTTGCATTTGAATATTATAATGATCGTTCATGTAAAAATATGCTGATGGTCTTTATGCCTTCTAATTATGTCTGTTCTCACAGGTATATGCAACTACACTATGTTATTTACTTGCAAAAATTGTTTTACAAGCCGGGTAGGTATGAATTCTTTATCCTTCCTCTCTTATGCCCTACATAAGATGAAACATGGATTTGATTGTCTACTGCTCTTGGAGGTAGATATGATTAGCTTTGACTCTGTATGTTTAAATGCTGGAAATTATGATGCTTAGTAACCCTGTGTGCCTCACTTGGTGCCTTTTAACCCTGCCAGGTTATGATTTTTGCAAAAAAAATGAAGATATGAACTTTCATTAGCATTTAGTTAGTGTTATGATATGAAGAGTATGATTCTTTCGTATGTGTACCACGACTGCATAAGCACAATATCTGATACCATTGTAATAAGCTCACCGTTTAAGAAACTCACACTCATGAACTTAGTACCAGGGCCTCATCAACTAATAAGCAACTAATTAGGCATACTGTTACTTTCCACACTTCTGGGGTGCCTGTGCAATTTCTACTTTATGCCTGACTCCCGCTCCTTCTATGTATTTTTGTTTGTACAATTTTACTCTGGTGCATGCATATGCATTTATCAAAAAGGTATATAGCTAATTGTGGTTTCCCGTTATTGTGTGATGATATTCCTGTCAATGGTGTGACCTAGCATATGATGAAAATTGTAAACCTGATGTACCAAATATACCTTGTTGTTTTTATTTTTACTCATTAGAACAGATGCTCAACTTGCTTTGTATTTCTTGTTGCCTCTTATGGGTATCAGTATGCACAAATAGGTACCCTTATTTCTCCCATTTTTATTGTTCGTGTTGGTGCAGACAATGTCTTAAAAATAAATGCTTGGTGAATGTCTTGAGGAATGCTTGTTACTTTGTGTCCATTCCCATTTCACCTTGCCTTCATATATACTGATTGAGTAGGGGCATGCATTTTTACTTGTTGTCCACTCCCATTTCACCAGTTTTAATACAGATTCTACAATGATTAATGCAAGCTATACTCCACTGATTGAGGTTAGATATGCTTGCTCTCCTTTGTTGTGAGCTTGCCGCCTGTTGTGCTCGTGTTGCTGTCATTCTTGCGCCGGTGCTGCTAAATTCTTTCATTAACTATTTGAATTCTTGCGCTTGGCATCTTATCTAAATTGTTTCATCCTAGATATTATGTATGCCCAGTTAAGTACCTTATACAAGTACCTTAATTAGCCTCTTCTGACTATTAACTATTTGAACTATTCTATTAGGACTCAGACTTTCAAAATTATTAGGATCTGGACATGTTTTTACTTTAGTTTGTACAGTTTTGTGTTCTTTTGGCTTCAGGCTGCTGCTGCACATAAAGTACAGTAATCTCAGGTGATGCATGAAAAAAAACTGCAGATCTAGCATAGTTTTTTGTATTCAGATTTTGTAACTAATTATATGATGCCCTTATGTTAAAATGCTTATTTGTTCTCCAACTAGGCCAACGATGGCTTCTACCAATGATATATACATATCAACAATTCCAAGGAGGTGCATGCGTCAGTATGCATAGCATAGTATATATATGCTTGACCCTGTGACCGAAGGACATCCAGGGAGGGATGAACTCAAAATCATCTGTGATTTAATTGGAAAATACTCTTCAGCATCTGAAACATCTAAAGGCTATCACTCGACCAAGTATGTTATACAATATACCTAGCTCAATGATTGGAGCAGTCCCAGCCGCTAATTAGTGCTAATTAGTACTCCAGTGTTGAATCGCTCAACTAAGTATCAACACTCCCTCGAGACTTGGCTATTAGCAAAGTAGTGCTAGGTCCTCGGCGTTCGTTCTTACTCTTTATTTTCTCGAGTCTTTGGTTTCTCTTTATTCACTTTTCGCTTTCTATTTTCATTATCGCTATTCATTTGGTATCTTGGTTTCTCTTTGTTTAGTCTCCATCCTCTTTCTTTGGTACCTATTTTTTCATTTGTATGTCTTAAGTTAAGAATGAAAGGCTAGATAAACAAACAGGAAAATGTTCAGTTCGTTCAGGCCTTAGGGATGCATTCCATCACTGTCCATCAACAAGTTCAACTCCGACAAGAGTTCACCGATAATGTGGGCCGGTGCACCACGTCAGCAAAGTCGACGGCCAGACAGGCCATTTTCCAACTGGGCCATTGTAAATGACGAGACCATGAGGACGTAATCAGTAATGTTGCTCCTGGTATAGTTATTTAGTGAAGGTATAAGTTTCTCCTTTTGGAGTTTACTCCTACGAGTGCTCACTCCCTGCATCTTGTTCTATTTTTTGTTCTATTTTTCAGAAAATGAAGATGTACTTTGCCGTTCCACTAACATCGGCAAAAGAGTAGATTACGGGGGCCCCTTGTGCTACAGTGGAATTGAATAACAAAAAATTCTACAACTTCGTCAAACAACGAAGGAGGTTAGTTTTTACCTGAGCGGCAACAGCGGTCGCCGTGGTCTTGCTGGAGCCTCGCTTGCAGTCGAAAGTCATCAGCTTCAGGGAGTGCCGACACAGCGAGAATAGACGCCACCGCCACCTTTGACAGGGAGCAACAACAGCAACTGCAAGGATTTGGCTTGCCGATACGAGCAACGATGGCGCCATACCCCCTTCCATAGCTCCGAGCTGCTGGTCCACCGAGATGCAGATGGAGCCGGCGAGCCATTGCGCCTCCAAGTTGCCGGGCCACGGAGATGAAGATGTAGCCGCAGCGCCTCCGAGCTGCAGCGAGAGCTGCTCCACCAAGCTGCAGCGTGAGCTGCAGTGAAGATGGAGCCGTGCTTTCTCTCCAGTACGAGTACAGTGGGGAGAGGGGAACGAATCCAATGAACTGGTCGATGGAACCAAGACCAACAGTCAACCACGTGGTGATCTCTATGCTATATGCGCCACGCGTGTGTATAGGTGTACAGAATGTGCGGTTCTCTGTCACACAGTGGCACAATTGTAACTTTATCTTGGTGCTAATTTATAGCATTTGTATGATCTATACTGTTTTGTCTGATTTATTCCAACTACTATTCTTAGAATATAAGAGCATCTACAGCCACAAATATCACAATCTGGCCCCAACAGCGTGCGGACGCGTTGCTCAATCGCGGACAGTGATTAGTCAGCATGGAAAAATTGTATTCCTGACCAGATACCTCATTTGCAAATCATCAAATCCATACAATTACATGCAACTAACGGTGACAGTCCTTATTGTTCCGGTCGTGTTCATGTCTAGCAGTCGGCTGCACCCCTCGGAGAAGTGCGGTCACCGGGGAGGAAGAGTAGGACATGGGACACGCGGGGCTCGAGGCGTCAACGTCTCCCATGCCCTCCTGCATGTAATCGGTAGACGTGAGATCGATGATGGATGGACGCGTCCACCATAACACGGTTGCGGCGCCAGGGGTCGCCGAACACCATTGCGGCACCGGAGAATGCGACTCTGCCTGTGATGTGACTGTTGATGGAAATTTATTCTGTCTATAGCAAGGATAAGATATTAAGCTTGAAATTAGTCATTTAGGGTTTACACTATTGTTTGTATTTCACGTTCTTTTTAATAGCTTCCTCCTGGTACTATTATGCGCCAATAATTAATAAAAAATATGGTCCAAAATTATGTGGTGTACAAAATCTCAAAAGCACTTTGGAATTGATAAAACTAAAAAATTGTTTGTTGTGAGCAGCAAGGATCATGGTATGGTGCTTAAAAGCACTAACCTCTTCTTCATTGTTCACATACATTTGTTGTTCCTTTACTGATATACTTTTCTCGGCATTTTTTGTGTGTGTTTTTTTATGACCAGCTTGACCATTGCTCTGGAGGGGGTCGTTCAACTCAAAAAGAGCAAAGAACTTGAGACTGCTTTATCTTTCTTCAATAGTTCACATTCAACAACCAACTTTAGTCAAGAACAAACCATCAGCAAGAAAGTGTAACCTGGGATAGGTGTGCAGAAATCCTTGAGAAAAAAGATAATCACAGTGAAATGCTACTTTCCAGGGATTTATTGTGGTCCTTCGATTTTTCAGTAGGGAACTCGAAAGGTTTGTGGAGAGAGGAAGTTGATTTTCTTCTTATTGCACTTTGTTTTCTTCCATTTGTTTGTGTCTCTTGAAAGCTAATGTTGTTGTTGTGCCTTTTTTTTTTTACATTTTCATTTTGTTGGGAGAAAGGTGACGGTCTTTCTTGGGAAATTACTTATTAGATAGAACAATAGTCACCTTACAAAGTTCTTCCCCAAATGTTTTTTGTTGTGCAACTACGATATGTTTTTCTATTCATTTATTATGCAGTTTTATTCTGCAGAAGCGGCAAAAATGTTAATTATGAGGACAGCCAAAGACTACATATCTTAGTTACCAGAAGCTGGGTACATGATCTATCTCTGCCTATGTAGCTTCTCTTGCAAAAGTTGGGTGATCAAAACAATCTACATGATGCATCTTCGCCTATGTAGCTTTGCTTAGCATAAACTGATCTCATGGTTTTCTTGTAGCCTATGAACCTACCGACAATGTAATATATAACACTATGTATGAACTATTTTTTTATGTTTAAAGAATATCGGTCTCTAAATATTCCAATTTGCATGGTTTGAAACCTTGGTTTGCTATCGCCCTTTGCGTCATCGGCGCAATGGGTCATCTAGCATGAAGAAAGGTCAAATATATGCTTTCGCCTTCAAATGCACTTCCAAGGGACTGTGCCTGATCGTCTACTCAATATAAGCAAGTTGCAAGAGCCCCTTGTTATATAACTTAGCATTAGTATAATGCTTAACAAGACTTCTATGTTTATCATCCTTTTGAATCTTATGTAATCACCTAACACCATCGTATGTGTTTAACTGTTGGTCATTTGCTGCTTAGACTATTGTGTGGTATGCTTTTGAAACGGCTATGATGAAAGAAATATATGCTTTTGCCTTCAAGTGCATTTCCAAGGGCCTCTGCATAATTGTCTATCACTATTGTTTGCTTGCTGCCTGCAGTATCATGAGCTGTGCTTTGGCAGCAGCAATACTTTAAAAAATTGTTCCTTTGTCTATTGCATGTTCTCTGCTCATTGCAGGTATGCGAACTCTGCTTTTTGAAATTCTTGGTGTAAATCAAAATATTGTTGTTTGCTCTATCAAGAATATAATATTAGCTCGGATAAGTCCAGATGTATGCCAACTGAAAAGGCTATTATGCGTTTATTTTCATCTATATCTACATATTTCAATGCACACTCTTTCAATACTTGGCTTGCGCTCGGCCTTTGCGCCATTGGCGCAACGGGTCATCTAGTATTTTAAATAACAAAAGCGCTACATAGCGCAAGTAACTTCGTCCTTAAATTACAAACATGACAGAAGTGAATTCACTCTAAAATGGCGTCCTTGGTACACTCATCAGCGACGAGACGAGCACCCTTCATCACGCCATCATAGTTCATCTCGGGATGGCGATGCGCCTTGCCCTCCGGCGTCCCATCCTTGACCAGCTTCTCCGCATCCAGCTTGCCCCAATGCACCTTGATGCGGGCAAAGGCCCGTCGGGCACCTTCGATGCAAACGGATCGCTTGATCACCTCAAGCCGTGGACAGACATCTACCATCCGCTTGATCAAGCCAAAGTAGCTACTGGGCAGGAGCTCACCCGGCCACATCCGGACTATGAAGCCCTTCATAGCCAGCTCGGCCGCCCTGTGGAGTTCGACCAACTGCTTCAGTTGGTCGCTTAGAGGCATCGGATGTTCGGCCCCATCATACTGGGACCAGAACAGCTTCTCCGTTGAGCTCCCCTCCTGTGCACAGTAGAACTCCGCAGCGTCTGATACGCTGCGTGGCAGATCTGCAAATGCCCCTGGAGAGCTCCGAATTCGAGTAAGTAAAAGAAACGCCTCCTCCACATGTTTGCTTTGCATAAAGAACTTCTTACCCGCTGCTATCTTTTTGGCCTCTTGGATTTCCTGTTGTGCTTTCCCGGCTTCGGCCTTGGCGTCTTTCAAATTTACAAGGGCCTTCGCAAGCTCGGCCTCTTTTACCTTCAGCTCATGCTCCACGGACTCGCACTTCCTGCCGAGGTCCCGGAGCTCTTGTTGTACCTCGCTCACCCTAGCACTTTGCTTTTCGCGCTCCTTCATTCTGAGGCCGCCTTGTCTTCGGCCTCGGACAGCGCCTTCTTCAGGGACGCCACTTCGGCGGTGGCCCCTGTTACACAGTCACGACACTTAGGTGTTAGACTCACTAATTCTACCTATCCTTAAGAGCGGGAATCACTTACCCTTGTTCCCTTCGAGTTGTCTCTTCATGAGGTCGAGCTCTCCCTGCGCCTGCTCCAGGTCCCGCTTCAGTTCGGCAACCTCGGCAGTACGGGCAGCAGCAGCAAGCAGCACAGCCTGCTTTTTCACAATAATACTTATTATTAGACTCCTGCGGATTATAATTGACCCTCCATTTGGATTTTCTTTCCGAACACCAAACAGAGTATCAGGGGCTACTACCTATCGTGTGGTAATTTTGCACATATTTATTACTTACCTCAAAGCCTGTCAGGAGGCTGGTGCAAGCTTCGGTTAGTCCGCTTTTGGCAGACAAAACCTTCCGAATCACCGTACTCATAAGAGTACGGTGCTCTTCATCCATGGAAGCGCCACGAAGCGCTTCCAGCAGACAGTTCGGCGCCTCATGCGCAACGGAAGTCCTCGATACAGACGGCTCGCCCTCCCTAACGAGGGGTCGCCCGCCTGAGTCCGGAACCATCGAAGGTTCCGGAATGGTGTTCGGCTGAGAGCCCGGCTGGCCATGGCTCTCATCGACACGATCCGCGGGGATCTTGAACCCCGCGTGTCCGACGTCTGGGACCCCACCTCGGGGCGTCTCCAGAGTCACCTCCCCCCGCTCTGGGAGCCTTTGGGACAACACCTCTGTGTCGTCCGCGGGTTGAGGAGTAGTGGCTGTCAGAAGCGAATTCATCTCCGAATCGCTCAGGGACCCGGAGGAAGATACCTCGGGGTGGTCCCTGGCCGGACTGCATATATGTTCGGCATTATAAGTATAAAAACTATGAAGTGAAACCATGATAGAATGCGGACACTTACGATCGCACTCGGGGCTTCCCCCTGGGCAGCCACCCTTCCTCACTATGAGCGACTGTGGCAGAATAGTTCGGAAGGGGCACCTTCCCCTTCTTGGACGCCCCAGCCTCCCTCTCCGGGGCGGCTTTTCTCTTCTTCCCCTCCCCAGTGCGGGGAGGTGGAATTTATTCTTGATTTCCCCTGCCTCCGCAGGAGGAATCTGTCTCATAGTCATCAGACGACAGGGGTATGACGGCCTTGCGCCGAGGGCCTTTTCCGGCCCCCTGGTCCGCCTCCTCGGGCCCCTCATCCTTTTCGGATGGGGCGTCTTCTTCTTCCTCCTCCTCCCCTTCGTGGGAGGAGTCCGCCTCGTCGACTTCGGACAAGGCTTCCGGCACAACCTTACGCCGGAGACCCTTTCGGATCCCCTTCTCGACCTTCTTCTCCGGCACCTTGTACGGTGCGGGGACCAGCATCTCCGTCAGGAGAGTATCAGCTGGGCCTTCTGGCAGCGGAGCCGAACAGTGAACCTGCTCCGCTGTCTCCACATAATCCCGAAGCAAACATGCATAATTACTTAAGGCTCTCCCATGAATATATTGGAAAGAACCGAGTCCGGTGGCAGTCTGAGAACTCACCTGATTAGGAGCCCGCGCGGCGTGAAGCCCGCGGTCCTCGGATGTGGGAGGAGGTACTTCAGAGGCCTTGAATAGCACCTTCCATGCGCCTTTGTGCGTCATGTCGTAGAGCTTCAGGAGCGTCCGGTGTTCGGTCGGAACGAACTCCCACAGATTGACTGCCCGCCTCTGGCAGGGCAGTCTCCGGCGAACGAGCATGACCTGGATCACGTTGACAAGCTTGATGTTCTTGTCCTTCATGCTTTTGATGCATGTCTGGAGTCCGGTCAGCTCCGTAGAATCGCCCCAGGACAGGCCCTTCCTTTCCCAGGAGGTGAGCCGCATGGGGGCTCCGGATCTGAATTCGGGGGCCGCCGCCCAGTTGGCGCCACGCGGCTCGGTGATGTAGAACCACCCCGATTTCCATCCCTTTACGGTCTCCGCAAAGGAACCGTCTGAAGGAAATATGCTCTAGAGGCAATAATAAAGTTATTATTTATTTCCTTATTTCATGATAAATGTTTATTATTCATGCTAGAATTGTATTAACCGGAAACATAATACATGTGTGAATACATAGACAAACATAGTGTCACTAGTATGCCTCTACTTGACTAGCTCGTTAATCGAAGATGGTTATGTTTCCTAACCATAGACATGAGTTGTCATTTGATTAATGGGATCACATCATTAGAAGAATGATGTGATTGACTTGACCCATTTCGTTAGCTTAGCACTTGATCATTTAGTATGTTGCTATTGCTTTCTTCATGACTTATACAAAGTTCCTGCAACTATGAGATTATGCAACTCCCGTTTACCGGAGGAACACTTTGTGTGCTACCAAACGTCACAACGTAACTGGGTGATTATAAAGGTACTCTACAGGTGTCTCCAAAAGTATATGTTGAGTTGGCATAATTCCAGATTAGGTTTTGTCACTCCGATTGTCGGAGAGGTATCTCTGGGCCTTCTCGGTAATACTCATCACCTAAGCCTTGCAAGCATTGTAACTAATGAGTTAGTTATGAAATGATGTATTACAGAACGAGTTAAGAGACTTGCCGGTAACGAGATTGAACTAGGTATTGGATACCGACGATTGAATCTCGGGCAAGTAACATACCGATGACAAAGGGAACAACGTATGTTGTTATGCGGTTTGACCGATAAAGATCTTCGTAGAATATGTAGGAACCAATATGGGCATCCAGGTTCCGCTATTGGTTATTGACCAAGAATAGTTCTCGGTCATGTCTACATAGTTCTCGAACCCGTAGGGTCCGCACGCTTAACGTTTCGATGACAGTTCATTATGAGTTTATAAGTATTGATGTACCGAAGGTTGTTCGGAGTCCTGGATGTGATCACGGACATGACGAGGAGTCTCGAAATGGTCGAGACATAAAGATTGATATATTGGAAGCCTATGTTTGGACTTCGGAAAGGTTCCGGATGAAAACAGGAAGTTACCGGAACACCGGGGGGTTACCGGAACCCCCCGGGGGGTCTATGGGCCTTGATGGGCCAT
>LR880966.1:737532745-737547706 GCA_904067115.1 Aegilops sharonensis | reverse complement strand
CCATTTCGTTAGCTTAGCACTTGATCGTTTAGTATGTTGCTATTGCTTTCTTCATGACTTATACAAAGTTCCTGCAACTATGAGATTATGCAACTCCCGTTTACCGGAGGAACACTTTGTGTGCTACCAAACGTCACAACGTAACTGGGTGATTATAAAGGTACTCTACAGGTGTCTCCAAAAGTATATGTTGAGTTGGCATAATTCCAGATTAGGTTTTGTCACTCCGATTGTCGGAGAGGTATCTCTGGGCCTTCTCGGTAATACTCATCACCTAAGCCTTGCAAGCATTGTAACTAATGAGTTAGTTATGAAATGATGTATTACAAAACGAGTAAAGAGACTTGCCGGTAACGAGATTGAACTAGGTATTGGATACCGACGATCGAATCTCGGGCAAGTAACATACCGATGACAAAGGGAACAACGTATGTTGTTATGCGGTTTGACCGATAAAGATCTTCGTAGAATATGTAGGAACCAATATGGGCATCCAGGTTCCGCTATTGGTTATTGACCAAGAATAGTTCTTGGTCATGTCTACATAGTTCTCGAACCCGTAGGGTCCGCACGCTTAACGTTTCGATGATAGTTCATTATGAGTTTATAAGTATTGATGTACCGAAGGTTGTTCGGAGTCCCGGATGTGATCACGGACATGACGAGGAGTCTCGAAATGGTCGAGACATAAAGATTGATATATTGGAAGCCTATGTTTGGACTTCGGAAAGGTTCCGGATGAAAACAGGAAGTTACCGGAACACCGGGGGGTTACCGGAACCCCCCGGGGGGTCTATGGGCCTTGATGGGCCATAGGGAGAAGAGGAAAGGGCCGGCCAGGCAGGCCGCGCGCCCCCCTCCCCCTCTAGTCCGAATAGGACAAGGAGAGGGGGGGGGGCGGCGCCCCCCTTCCCTCTTCCCCCTTCCCCAATCCTAATCCAACTAGGAAAGGGGGGGGAGTCCTACTCCCGGTGGGAGTAGGACTCCTCCAGGCGCGCCTCCCCTAGGGCTGGCCGCACCCCCCCTTGCTCCTTTATATACGGGGGCAGGGGGGCACCCCATGACACACAAGTTGATCTACGGATCGTTCCTTAGCCGTGTGCGGTGCCCCTCTCCACCATATTCCACTTCGGTCATATCGTCGCGGAGCTTAGGCGAAGCCCTGCGCCGGTGAAGTCATATCATCGCGGAGCTTAGGCGAAGCCCTGCGTCGGTGGAGCATCATCATCGTCACCACGCTGTCGTGCTGACGGAACTCATCCCCGAAGCTTTGCTGGATCGGAGCCCGGGGATCGTCATCGAGCTGAACGTGTGTTGAACACGGAGGTGCCGTACGTTCGGTACTTGGATCGGTCGGATCGTGAAGACGTACGACTACATCAACCGTGTTATTATAACGCTTCCGCTTACGGTCTACGAGGGTACGTGGACAGACACTCTCCCCTCTCGTTGCTATGCCATCACCATGGTCTTGCGTGTGCGTAGGAATTTTTTTGAAATTACTACGTTCCCCAACACCGTCGAGCCATGTGACGTTGGGCATTCTGCCCACCATGGCCCCTCCGCACTCCGCTTGTTGGCCGCTTACAACCTTCGGCTTCACGCAGAAAGTTTGCAGCCATAGGCCGAAGTGAGGCCGGATGCGGAGGAAGGCCTCGCATACGACGATGAACGCCGAGATGTTGAGGACGAAATTTGGGGTTAGATCATGGAAATCTAGCCCGTAGTAGAACATGAGCCCGCGGACGAAGGGATGGAGTGGAAATCCCAGTCCACAGACGAAGTGGGCGACGAATACGACCCTCTCGTGGGGTCCTGAGGTCGGAATGACCTGCCCGGCGTCTGGTAGACGGTGCGCTATGTCCGCGGCCAAATATCCGGCCACCCGAAGATTTGCGATGTGCTTCTCCTTGACTGTGGAAGCCACCCACTTGCCTCCTGCTCCGGACATGTTTAGTTGTGCGGAGAAGACTTGGGCTTGGGCGCTCGAGCTCGAGGGGGCAAGAGTGGGCAAAGGAGGAAGAAGGCGTGGATGAAAATGGGGAAATCTTATCCCTTTATTGAGGAGCCGAGAGCGGTGCGCCTCCCCACTTGCCCGTTGAGAATCGCTTGTTTCCCAAGCGCCACGATTAATGGCGTGGTGAGATTACCCATACCCGTATTGATGAGAATCTCGTGATAAGGGGACACGATCTCTGCTTTGACAAGACGTGTCAAAGAAACCGTCTCACAATATGCGTTGTAGCTGGTTGTGGGAAAACGGGTCGAATAATGATCCGATCGTAATAACATGTCACGTCATCAGAAAAAGTTGTCAGCAGATTGCATTTGTGAAAGATCATTCTCTCCACGGTGGCATATGAAGATCATCTCGCAGATCTGGACACGGTCTAAGTGTTCGGTGATTACTTTGGAGTATTCGGAGGAGGAACCCGCCTTGCAATGCCGGAGACAATACTGCGTGACGGTGTAGGACCTTGAGAAGAGGTGTCTAGAGGGGGGTGATTAGACACTAAGTACCAAAGTTGCAGTTTTTAAGATTCTTTAAGTTTAAGTGGAGTTTAGACCCAAGTTTAACATTCACAACACATAGCAAGCAAGCATGCAAAGAGTATATGAGCAGCGGAAAGTAAAGCATGCAACTTTCAAGAATGTAAAAGGAAGGGTTTTGGAGGATTCAAACGCAATTGGTGACACAGATGTTTTTGGCGTGGTTCCGATAGGTGGTGCTATCGTACATCCACGTTGATGGAGACTTCAACCCACGAAGGGTAACGGTTGCGCGAGTCCAAGGAGGGCTCCACCCACGAAGGGTCCACGAAGAAGCAACCTTGTCTATCCCACCATGGCCGTCGCCCACGAAGTACTTGCCTCACTAGCGGTAGATCTTCACGAAGTAGGCGATCTCCTTGCCCTTACAAACTCCTTGGTTCAACTCCACAATCTTGTCGGAGGCTCCTAAGTGACACCTAGACAATCTAGGAGACACCACTCTCCAAGAATTAAGAAATGGTGCATTGATGATGAACTCCTTGCTCTTGTGCTTCAAATGATAGTCTCCCCAACACTCAACTCTCTCTCATAGGATTTGGATCTGGTGGAAAGAAGATTTGAGTGGAAAGCAACTTGGGGAAGGCTAGAGATCAAGATTCATATAGTAGGAATGGAATATCTTGGCCTCAACACATGAGTAGGTAGTTCTCTCTCAGAAAATGTATGATGAAGTGTAGGTTCAGTCTGATGGCTCTCTCCACGAATGAAGAGGAGGTGGAGGGATATATATAGCCTCCACACAAAATCTAATCGTTACACACAATTTACCAAACTCGGTGGGACCGATTCAACAGACTCTGTCGGACCGATTTAGTAAACCTAGTGACCGTTAGGATTTTCAGTGGGACCGAAATGCAACTCGTAGGACCGATATGGTTAGGGTTAGGGCATAATGTAATCTCGGTGAGACCGATTACACAAACTCGGTGAGACCGATTTTGGTAATAAGCCTTCCAGAGAGTTGGTCAGGCAAACTCGGTTGGACCGATTACACAAACTTGGTAGGACCGATTTTGGTAATGAGTTAACCAGGAAGTTTGCATTGTAATCTTGGTAGTACCGATTTCTCAAACTCGGTGAGACCGATTTTGGTAATGGACATACACAGAGAGATTACAATCCCATCTCGGTGAGACCGAGATCCCTATCGGTGAGACCGATTTGCCTAGGGTTTGTGGCAGTGGCTATGTCATCTGAACTCGGTGGCGCCGGATAGAAAGAATCGGTATGGCCGAGTTTGACTTTAGGTATAGCACATATGTGTGGAAGTGGGAAAGTAGTTGAGGGTTTTGGAGCATATCACTAAGCACCTGAAGCAAGAGGCTCATTAAGCAACACCTCATCCCTTCTTGATAGTATTGGCTTTTCCTATAGACTCATAGACTCAATGTGATCTTGGATCACTAAAATGTAAAATGAAGAGTCTTGAGCTTGAAGCTTGAGCCAATCCTTTGTCCTTAGCATCTTGAAGGAGTTCCCACATCCTTTAGTCCATGCCACTCCATTGTTGAACTTATCTGAAACATACTAGATAAAAGTGTTAGTCCAACAAGAGATATGTTGACATTAATTACCAAAACCACCTAGGGAGCACTTGTGCTTTCAGCCGGACTCATCGTCATTGAATCCTGGTTCAGGGGCTACTGAGGGAGTCCTGGATTAGGGAGTATCCGGACAGCCGGACTGTGTGGAACGTCCGGACTATTGAAGCGTGAAGATACAAGACTCAAGACTTCGGCCCGTGTCGGGATGGGACTTTCCTTGGCGTGGAAGGCAAGCTTGGCGATCCGGATATTATGTTTCTTTCCTTGTAACCGACTCCATGTAAACCCTAGCCCTCTCTGGTGTCTATATAAACCAGAGAGGTTGGTCCTTAGAAGGCCGATCACAATTACAATCATACTATCATAGGCTAGCTCTTAGGGTTTAGCCTCTACGATCTCGTGGTAGATCTACTCTTGTACTACCCATATCATCAATATTAATCAAGCAGGAAGTAGGGTTTTACCTCCATCGAGAGGGCCCGAACCTGGGTAAACATCTGTGTCCCTTGCTTCCTGTTACCATCATCCTTGACGCACAGATCGGGACCCCCTACCCGAGATCCGCCGGTTTTGACACCAACAGCTGCGGGCGGCATCGGGGCAGCCTGGCGGCGTCGATGTCGTCGAGGAGTTGTCGGGGGCAACTGCGAGATGAAGATGAAAAATTTCACAAGTGTTACTTATATACCCAGGGCATTGGTACGGGTTCGTGGCACTAACCGGTACCAATGTCCCCATTAGTCCCGGTTGGTGCCACCAACCTGGACCAAAGGTTACTTTTCAGCAGCCCAAATGGCGGGAAGCAGAGGCCTTTGGTCCCGGTTGGTGGCACCAACCAGGACTAAAGGGGGGCATTGGTACCGGTTGGTGCCACCAACTGGGACCAAAGCCACCCTTTAGTCCCGGTTGGTGCCACCAACCGGGACCAGTGGCCTTGCACAGCGGGGTGGTGGTGGGAGTTTAGTCCCACCTCGCTAGTTGAGAGCGCCGATGACCTGTTTATAAGCTCCGTAGCCTCCTCTATCTCGAACTCCTCTGAACTGCAGGCCTATGGGCCTAATCTGACACTTCTTTGCATGTGGGCCTGCTGGGCCTTCTGTGGGCCTGAATCCTGGCCCAACTAGCTGGGTATCTAGTCGTATTCAGGCCGTGGTGGCCCAGTAGGTGGCAAATTTTTTGTTTTTCCCCCAGTTTTTTTGTTTCTTTTTTGCTTTATTTATTTTGTTTTGTTTCTACTTACAATAAAATACTTATTTATTTTATATTATTTTGTTTATAATTACTTATTTATTTTATTTTATAATAATTCTTTTTGCTATCATGAAACTCGTCTGTTACAAAGGGATTTCATTTTTTGAACTTATTTGAACTCCATAGTTTTTCTGTGTTCAAAATGCACCATTCAAAGCCACATCATCAATTTTCAACCCTTTCTGACTTCATTTGTTATTTTTCATGCATTTACTGATTATTTTGAACTATAAGACCATGAAATTGAAAAGCATTTGAAATGAACTCTAAAAAGGTTGAAAGTTGGCATGGTATCATCATTTCACCCACATAGAATGTGCAAGAAAGTAGAGAGGGTTACGGCAAAAACTGGATGCACTTCGTGTACAAAACGGACAATCTCTTTCGAAGTATCAGGGTTTCATCACGAAACTCGTCTGTTACAAAGGGATTTCATTTTTTTTGAACTCATTTGAACTCCATAGTTTTTCTGTGTTCAAAATGCACCATTCAAAGCCACATCATCAAGTTTCAACCGATTCTGACTTCATTTGTTATTTTTCAAGCATTTACTGATTATTTTGAGCTATAAGACCATGAAATTGAAAAGCATTTGAAATGAACTCTGAAAAGGTTGAAAGTTGGCATGGTACCATCATTTCACCCACATAGCATGTGCAAGAAAGTAGAGAGGGTTACAGCAAAAACTGGATGCACTTCGTGTACAAAACGGACAATCTCTTTCGAAGTATCACGGTTTCATCACGAAACTCATATGTTACAAAGGGATTTCATTTATTTAAACTTATTTGAACTCTATAGTTTTTCTGTATTTAAAATGCACCATTCAAAGCCACATCATCAATTTTCAACCCTTTGGGTCTTCATTTGTTATTTTTCATGCATTTACTGATTATTTTGAGCTATAAGACCATGAAATTGAAAAGCATTTGAAATGAACTTTAAAAAGGTTGAAAGTTGTCATGGTATCATCATTTCACCCACATAGCATGTGGAAGAAAGTAGAGAGGGTTACGGCAAAAACTTGATGCACTTCGTGTACAAAACGGACAATCTCTTTGGAAGTCTCAGGGTTTCATCAAGAAACTCGTGTGTTACAAAGGGATTTCATTTTTTTGAACTTATTTGAACTCCATAGTTTTTCTGTGTTCAAAATGCACCATTCAAAGCCACATCATCAATTTTCAACCCTTTCTGACTTCATTTGTTATTTTTCATGCATTTACTGATTATTTTGAGCTATAAGACCATGAAATTGAAAAGCAGTTGAAATCAACTCTGAAAAGGTTGAAAGTTGGCATGGTATCATCATTTCACCCACATAGCATGTGCAAGAAAGTAGATTGGGTTACGACAAAAACTGGATGCACTTCGTGTACAAAACGGACAATCTCTTTCGAAGTATCAGGGTTCCATCACGAAACTCGTCTGTTACAAAGGGATTTCATTTTTTTGAAATTATTTGAGATCCATAGTTTTTCTATGTTTAAAATGCACCATTCAAAGCCACATCATCAATTTTCAACCCTTTCTGACTTCATTTGTTATTTTTCATGTATTTACTGATTATTTTGAGTTATAAGACCATGAAATTGAAAATCATTTGAAATGAACTCTGAAAAGGTTGAAAGTTGTCATGGTATCATCATTTCACCCGCATAGCATGTGCCAGAAAGTACAGAGGGTTACGGCAAAAATTAGATGCACTTCGAGTACAAAACGGACAATCTCTTTCGAAGTATCAGGGTTTCATCAAGAAACTCGTCTGTTACAAAGGGATTTCATTTTCTTGAACTTATTTGAACTCCATCGTTTTTCTGTGTTCAAATTGCACCATTCAAAGCCGCATCATCAATTTTCAACCCTTTCTGACTTCATTTGTTATTTTTCATGCATTTACTGATTATTTTGAGCTATAAGACCATGAATTGAAAAGCATTTGAAATGAACTCTGAAAAGGTGGAAAGTTGGCATGGTATCATCATTTCACCCACATAGCATGTGCAAGAAAGTAGATAGGCTTACGACAAAAACCGGATGCACTTCGTGTACAAAACGGACAATCTCTTTCGAAGTATCAAGGTTTCATCACGAAACACGTCTGTTACAAAGGGATTTCATTTTTTTGAACTTATTTGAACTCCATAGTTTTTCTGTGTTCAAAATGCACCATTCAAAGCCACATCATCAATTTTCAACCCTTTCTGACTTCATTTGTTATTTTTCATGCATTTACTGATTATTTTGAGCTATAAGACCATGAAATTGAAAAGCATTTGTAATGAACTCTGAAAAGGTTGAAAGTTGGCATGGTATCATCATTTCACTCACATAGTATGTGCAAGAAAGTAGATAGGGTTACGGCAAAAACTGGATGCACTTCGTGTACAAAACGGACAATCTCTTTCGAAGTATCAGGGTTTCATCACGAAACTAGTCTGTGACAAAGGGATTTCATTTTTTTGAACTCCATAGTTTTTCTGTGTTCAAAATGCACCATTCAAAGCCACATCATCAATTTTCAACCCTCTCATGAATAGATAAGTGACTAAATTATTAGAAGTTCATCATCACATTAAAACCAAAGTACATACATAGTTCTAATTGAACAACATATAGCTCTCCACAGCATCTAATTAAACCATACATTGAAATTAATTAAAACATTTCAATGCAACAACAAATGCGATCATAATCACAACCAAGGTAACAACTGATCCAACTGAATAATGATACCAAGCCTCGATATGAATGTCATATTTTCTAATCTTTCTAATCTTCAACCGCATTGCATCCATCTCGATCTTGTGATCACCGATGACATCCGCAACATGCGACTCCAATATCATCTTCTCCTCCTCAATTTTTCTTATTTTGTCCTTCAAGTAATTGTTTTCTTCCTCAACTAAATTTAACCTCTCGACAATAGGGTCGGTTGGAATTTTCGGTTCAACCACCTCCTAGATAAATAAAATCTATGTCACGTTGGTCGGCATAATTGTCATAAACAATAAATGAACCAAATAGTTATCAAAAGATAATATATACCACATCCGAATCATAGACAGGACGAGGGCCGACGGGGGCGGATACCAAAACCATCGCACTATATAATAACAAGGAATAATAAAAGTAAGAAAATTAGACAAGTATCTATCTGAAGTAAGATTTTTTTTCTTTAAGAAAGAAGATAAGAACAAGAGGCTCACCACGGTGGTGCCGGCGACGAGATCGGCGCGGGCGATCGACAGCGGTGAAGACGGGGACGGGACGTGACGGACCACTAAACCTAGACAAATCTCGGGGAAAATGGAGCTCGAAGGTCAAGTTTCGAGAGGAGAGAGATTAACTAGTGTGGCTTGGACATTTCATCGAACACCTCATGTGCATAGGAGGTGAGCTAGAGCACCCAAATGCCCTCCCCCTCGCCGGCCAGAAAAAACAGAGCACTGTGGAGTGCTCTGGTGTGGCGATTGGGTATATATAGGCAACTCATTTGTCCCGGTTCATGGTAGAAACCGGGACTAAAGCCCGGCATTTTGTCCCGGTTCAAGCCATGAACCGGGACCAATGGTTGTGGGCTAGGAGCGAGGACCATTGGTCCCGTTTCGTGCCTAGAACCGGGACAAATGGATCCAGACGAACCGGGAACAATGCCCACGAGACCCCGGCCGGTCCCCTGGGCTCATGAACCGGGACTAATGCCCCCCATGGGTCACGGTTCATGAAGAACCGGGTCTAATGGGCTGGCCAGGCCCGAACCAAAGCCATGTTTTCTACTAGTGCCCACAGCTCGAGGGTGGGCAGCACGCCAAGGTAGCCTTCGCAGAATGTCACGAAGGCGGAGAGCAACACCACCGTGTTGGGGGTGAGGTGATGAGGTTGGAGATGGTAGAAGTCGCGGAAGGAGCGGTGGAAGCTCCTCGCGGGCAAAGCAAATCCCCTCATGAAGCGACTCCGAAAGACGACAAACTCGCCGGCCCTCAGCGCCGACAAGATCTCCCTCTCGTCCGGAAGGCGCACCCCCACGACCCCCTCGCCGGGAAGCCTCCGCGTCGCACGGAGGAACTCGATGTGCCCCTCATGCACGTTCGAGCCGTGCCACTCGCCTCGCGCCATGGCTTGGGGCGGTTCGACGGCGGCTCGGTTAAGCCAGGCGGTGGCGATGGCGCGGCGACGCTTCGGCAGCGCAAGGCGCAGCGGCATAGCGGCGGTGAGGAAGCAAAGAAGCAAGGAAGAAGAAGAGAATGGAGGGGGGGCGTGCCTTTGGCCGCCCCCTCCTCCCCTATTTATGTGGTGGCAACGGCGGGGCCGAGGCGACTCTTCGTGGGGGCGTGGGATTAATTGCGCCCACATCCCGCATGCCCCCGTGTATCCCGCGTTGTAATGGCACGTAGTTATTCTGCCTCGGAAGGGAAACCGACCGCATCATCCATGCGCGCACGCCGAGGCCGTGTAGTGGTGGGCCCCGGCCTACGTCGGCCTCATGTTGCGCACGTGAGCTGGTCGGCCGGCCTGGCCTGTTGGCGCCGTGTGGCGCTCAAGCAATGGGTGGCGTTTCCCCAGCGCCCTCCACGACGATTCAAAATCCAACAGACGACCGCATTTGCCGCAGCTGGCTCCTGGCATAGGGCCGGCTCCCAAGGCCCGCCACGACGATAAAATACAGAACTTTTGATGTGCAATGCTGCCTAACATGTTCATCACATATTCTTTTCTTTGTAGTATGGGCATTTGGACTTCTATATGGTTCAAAGCAATAGTGTAATTTTGACATGAAGACTTTAATACTCAAGCATATCAACAAGCAACCAAGCCATTCAAAATATCAAAACTAAAGAAAGTTATCCCTAGCCCATCATGCTCAATCATTGATCTATTCCTGAAACACACTCACATATTAGCTACACCCAATGCTCAAGTACGATCATAGTGCCCCCTAGTTGGTGCTTTTGATAAGAAAAATGGAGACACAAAATAAAAATTGCATAAAGTAAATAGAAAGGTCCTTCGCAGATGGAAGTAGGGATTTTTAGAGGTGCCAAAGCTCAAAGCGGAAAAATTGTGAGATAAAATATTTTGGAAGGTGTATTTTTCCCATAAACGAGAATGACCTAGAGTTCCCCATAGGCGGTTCCGAAACAGAAAATAAAGTTTATTCCTTTTCCACCATTTCTTTTCACACTCCACAGCTAGCCGTATCCACGGGTACCGTCCATACCAAAACTTTCCAAGGAATTTATTATTTGAGAACATAAAGTAAAAAAAAATCTTTTCATTTCAAGACTTGGAATCCCTATTACTGCCATACTCTCGTGCAATGACAAGTGAATAAACACTCATCTTGAGAATAACATATCTAGCATGAAAAATTATAAGCCACCTGTCACCGCCTCATGAGCTAGTACGGGTACACAAAACAGAAATTTATTTTGAAAATTAGAGATGGCGCATCAAATTTGCTTAGAATGGCGGACTCATACGGCAAACCTGGGTTTAAGGAGTTTGGCACAAGTAGTATTTCTACTTAGTACAAGTGAAGGCTAGCAAAAGATTGGGAAGCATCCAACTAAGAAACGAAAAATCACATAAACAAGTATTGAGCATAACTAACACTGAATAATGCATCATAAGTAAGATGTAACTTCATTGCACAACTATTGACTTTCATGCTTGCATAGGGAATCACAAACCTTAACACAAATATTCTTACTAAGCATAATTACTCATTAACATGACTCACAATCACAATCATCATATCTCAAAACTATTACAAGGAATCAAGTGTAATTTGTCCAATGATCTTCATAAGTTTTTATTATATCCCTCTTGAATATTTATCACTTTGGAACTAGTTTCATATGTTGCTTTTGCTTTTGACAAGGTCAAATAATTTAAGTGAAGATCATGAGCATAAAAAAATCCATCTCTCAAAATAATCAAAGTGAAGCATGAGAGCATTTCTTCAAAATTACTAACTCTCAAATAGATCTAACTGAAGCATGAGAGTATTTCTTCAAACATGATAAAGCACACCGTGCTCAAAAAGATATAAGTGAAGCACTAGAGCAATTACATAGCTCCAAAAGATTTAAGTGAAGCACATGGAGCAATTCTAACAAAGCATAGCATATTTTGGCTCTCTCAAATAGGTGTGTCCAGCAAGGATACAAATTACAAACTAGAAAGCAAAACAAGCAAAGACTCATATCATACAAGATGCTCCAAGCAAAACACATGATATGTGATAAATAAAAATATAGTTTCAAGTAGAATACCGATGGTCGTTAGAAGAAAAAGGGGATGACACTCGGGGCATCCCCAAGCTTAGTTGCTTGATACTTCTTGAATATTATATTGGGGTGCAGCAAGCAAACCCAACCTTAGGATTTTGTACTCCTTATTCCTTCATCCATCGTGATCTCACCCGAAACTTGAAAACTTCAATCACACAAAACTTAACAAAACCTTCGTGAGATATGTCAGTATAACAAAACCAAATCCTTACTATTAGTACTGTTTCAAACCCATTCTTATTTTATTATTGCATTATATCTACTGTACTCCAACTTTTCTGTGGCAAAAACTCATCAAAGAAAACCATAGATGCATTAGAATAAGCACATAACACAACGAAAACAGGATATGTCAAAAACAGATCAGTCTGTAAAGACCGAATTTTAGTCATACTTTTGTAACTCTATAAATCCTGAAAAATGAGGACAAAGTAGGCAATCTGTATATCAATCTTGTCAAAATAATTCAGAACTTTTTGTTGCTTTTGTGTATTTTCAAAAGTCTGGTCTAGACGCAAAAGTTTCTGTTTTCAGACAAGATCAAATCAACTATAACCTATGATCCCAAAGGCTTTACTTGGCACAAACACTAATTAAAACATAAAAACACAATCATAATAGAAGCATAATTGTGTGAACACACAAAACAGAAAGAAAAGAAAAAAAATAAATTTTATTCATTGGGTTGCCTCCCAATAAGCGCTATCGTTTTACGACCCTTCCTAGGCATATAACATGTATTCTAAGTGTTGTCATCTTTCTTTTTACTCTTCGTAGATATGTTCTTGTCGGGGAGTTTTGTATAAATTATTGGGAACACATTATCCATATAAATTTTAGTGTTATCAAGTTGTCCTTTTTCATATCCTCTTTGATTTCCGGCAACAATCCAAGAGTAATGATGATTGACATCATTGAAAACTTCTTGAATCATATTTAAAATGGGGACTTCCTTTTTAAGATTCTCAAAATTTTGATTATTTCCAAGCAAATGTCTCAACATATAATCACTATCATAAAGCATCTCATTAATCACCGGTTTTTCATGGCTCATAACATAAAAATAAAGATCTCCCTAGCTTGCCGCACTATGTGATCAAATTCGTTCATAAGAACATCGGTACCTATCTTTTTAGCCTTAGGATCCTTTATAATGGGTAGCTCATGAAACAATCTTTGCGAAGCAGGATGAGTACGGATAAATCTAGTGTTAAATTTCAGAACTAGTGCTGAAATAGCCTCCGCATAAGTTTTAGTTCTTTTAAGAATAGGGGCATCATCAAGAGGCAAAGTACCGATACAATTGAAAAATTCCTGGATATGCCCTTTTCCCATAATGTTTCCTTGCCCCAAAACAAAAGTTTTAGCATCAAGAGGGCCCGAACGCTCCATCTTAGGAGTTAGACCACCATCCGTTTCATCCATACCAAAGTCACTCGTGATGGCACTTTTAAGGAAATAAGAGATCTAACAAGAAAACGGCAAACGAAAAAGAGGACGAATAAAACGGCAAATTTTTATGAAGTGGGGGAGATGAAACGATAGGAAAATGACAAATAATGTAAATTGCAAGGAGATGATATTACGATTAGGAACCTCATAATGTTGATGATGCATTCCTGGCAATGGCGCCAGAAATTCCTTTTGATTTCGCTTGAACTACGTCAGTACTTTCCTCAAAGAGAAAGGGATGATGCAGCACAACAACGGTAGGTATTTCCCTCAGATGAGACCAAGGTTATCGAACCAGTAGGAGAACCACACAACAATATATAGATGGCACCTGCACACAAATAATTAACAACAATTTGCAACCCCAACGTAAGAGAGGGGTTGTCAATCCCTCACGGGTAAAAAGATGGATAGATTGATGATAGTTTTGATAGATAGATCTCTCGTAAACGCGAAATAAAAGAAGTAACAAAAAAGTGCAACAAGGTATTTTTTGGGTTTTTGATAATATAGATCTGAAAATAAAGTTGCAAATAAAGGAAAAGGAAAATAGCAATGTAGATTTGAAAGTATATGATGATAGAATAGACTCGGGGCTGTAAATTTCACCAGTGGCTTCCCTCAACGGTGGGTGAAGAAACTACCGTTGGGCAATTGATAGAACAACGTATAATCATGACGATATCCAAGACAATGATCATATATATAGGCATCACGTCCAAGATTAGTACACCGAATCATGCCTGCATCTACTACTATTACCCCACACATCGGCCGCTATCCAACATGCATCTAGTGTATTAAATTCATGGAAAAGCAGAGTAATGCAATAAGAATGATGACATGATGTAGACAAGATCTATTCATGCACTAGTAGAAAAAGGGCTTTTAGTCCCGGTTCCAGAACCGGGACTAAAGGCCCTCCACGTGGCCGCTGCCTGGAGGTCCACCTTTAGTCCCGGTTGGTAACACCAACCGGTACTAAAGGAAATTTTATGATTTCTTTTTTTTTGAATTTTTTTTGGAATTTTTTTTATTTTCAAATTTCTGAATTATTTTAACCTCTCATCTCTAATCACCCCTCATCACTGCTCAATTTAACCTCTAATCACCCCTCATCATCTAACTTCCGGAAGGTCACCCATCCTCTCACTACTCCATCCCAAGCACGCTTAACTTCTGGGTTCTATTCTCCCTCGTTTCCAAGTCTGCACTTGTTGTTTTCCTGACAATAGTAAGATGTCAATCCTATTAACCTCGGGAATTTAGCTTGAGCATGAAGTCACACATTTCACTGTTTGAGTTTGAAACTATTGTTCTAAAAAACAATAATTATTTAGTAACACTAATATTTCTTAAATAAGTAGTTTGACCATAGTTTGACCATAGTTTGACCACAGTTTGACCATAGTTTGACCAGATTTAACCAAAATTCAAAAAACTGAAATAATTATTTAGTAACACTAATATTTCTTGAATAATTAGTTTGACCATTGTTTGACCATAGTTTGACCATTGTTTGACCAGATTTGACCAAAATTCAAAAAAACTAAAATAATTATTTACTAACACTAATATTCTTGAATAATTATTTCATAACACTAATACTTCTTGAATAAGTAGTTTGACCATAGTTTGACCATATTTAACAAAAATTAAAAAAAACTGAAATTTGAGCATAACTTTTTTTCCTTTTAGAATCTGAGGATTCTAAAAATTTGCAAACAGGTCGTAGGCCGTCTATCGTGTTGAACATTTTGATATATTATACGTTTTTTTCTGACATCGTATGCAAAAGTTATAGCCGTTTTACATTTTCCCTACACTTTTTGCAAAACATGTCCAAATTTAAGTTTTTAAATTTT
>LR880966.1:737510893-737521059 GCA_904067115.1 Aegilops sharonensis | reverse complement strand
CCGACCAGCGTGCCGCGGATCGCTGACGTGGCAGATATGCCGACGGCAGCCGTCGGCATAGGCTCTGCATGGTGCGGCCGGGATCGATGACGTGGCCTTTGGACCTATGCCGACGGCCACCCGTTTCGGCCGTCGGCATAGGTCTGACGCCGTTAGCCAGGGGGTGGCCGGGCCCCACGGTTATGCCGACGGCCGTTTTAAGCCGACGGCAGCTGTCGGCGAATATGCAGCTAGGCCGACGGCCGTTCTATGCCGACGGGTGCCGTCGGCCTATCTCTGCGTATCCCGACGGCCTTTTTACGCCGACGGCCGGGGCCAGGCTGTCGGCATATCTCCGAAGAAGCCGACGGTGGCCGTCGGCATTGTTTTGGCCGTCGGGGTATGGCCCTGTTCCGGTAGTGAGGCTTTCATGTTGTTTTACTCGATCAACCGCTCGATCTGTTGATCCATTATGCAGTGCATAAAAATCATTCATTAGTGCAAGCCATCTCGCGGCGGGGACGGACATGATGAGGATCACGCTGGCGTGGGCGCTGTCGAAGCTTATCAACAACCTGGACCTTCTGCGGAAGGGAAGACGCGGAGGAGATGGATACAGTGATCGGCAAGAAGCTGCTGGCCGACGAGTCGGACATCCCAAACCTGCCGTACTAGGCCGTGGCCAAGGAAACTCTGAGGATCCACACGATGGGTCCCTGGTAGTGCGGCTGTCCCTGGAGCAGTGTAAGGTGAGCGGGAACAATGGGCCAGTAGGCGCGACGGCGTTTGTGAACGTGTGGGCCATCAGCTGTGACCTGTCGTGCTGGTCGGAGCTGCTGGAGTTCTGGCCGAAGAGGTTCCTGGACGGCGGCACGAACGCCGGGACGGACATGCGCGGGCATCACTTCCACATGCTTCTGGTCTGGTCGATGGATCTGCCACCGCGTGTCGCTGGCATGCTGGGTGGTGCAGGCTACGCTAGCGGCCACGGTGCAGTGCTTCAAGTGGCAGCTCCACCCATTGCTGCTGCCCTGTACATGCGCCAATGAAGTATTATGGGCGAGCCATGCAAGTTGCAACGCCACTGTTGTATGCACATTCAGCCATCGTAATATGTCCATGGAAGCACCAAGTCGTGATGGGGCGCCCGTCGTGATGCTGCGCCGCCAGGGGACACCACATCCATTTCCTAACTTTTGATCAGTAATATTGCTAAATCGAAATCTGTGCAGTTTTCGGTACATCATATTTGCTGCGATTGACCATGATCCAGCCCAATGTGTGCCCTACTGCCCTATACAGACAAGGCACCACGAAGAAAAACTGCTCGTCAACCAGGCAATATCGTGTGTGAGGTAACCTGTAAAACCCCTGTAAAACTCCGTACGTCTAGCAAAGTCGTGCGGCAACGCCATCTGCTACAGAAGCCGGCAAGAACATAATCCTACTTGAGAAATACAAGCAAGGTGAAGGTGATGTATTCAGATGCTCCTAACTTTCAGGCTATGTACTTAGTTCTTTTTTGTTGCGGGAAAGGTCATGTGCTTTTTTTAGGTGATCATGTACTCGCCAATCACCGAAACAGTTGTATAGAGTCAACTATTCCATTTACAATATTAAAATATATTTTTCGTTTGGTACATGCAAAAATGTTCATAATTTTGGAACATTGTAAGTGATAATTGTTAAACAAATTTATGTATCATAGATCCATCCATCTGTGGTAACTATGCCAGTGTGCATGACTACCATATGATTTTTCGGAACATTTTTCTCAACAATAGTATTTCCATATATTTCTAATTCGTGAAAACACAAAACAAATTAAAAAATTACTAGCAGTGACCTCTCTTTTTTGTTATTAAACACGTTATGACTTGGACATCAGGCATCCACCTTGATACACTCATTAGTATTAACCATGAATGAGTCTCTCTATTAGTAGGAGTGTGCCGAAATACATTTCCATCCCGTTGCAACACACGGGCCTTTTTGCTAGTATGTACTAATATCGTAACATATCTAGCTAGGTAGTAGGCGTATTGTGATGTTGTATCACTGACCATCCGTCGACGCCCATGTTAGGTTTAATCTTGCACCTAACTCGGGTATGGATTGGTTCAACAGTTCGATCCATCCAGCTGCTCGGATAACATGAGGGACCAGCCTAGCCATGTTCAGGGTCTCTCATCTAAAGTAATTTAACAGAATTCAACACATCTTGCTGATGGCTAGCTGACTAATATATGAGGCCAGCACGTTAACCGAACATACTGCAGATTATTCGGTTCGATGATGGAGTAACTAATTACGTCTGTCAATTGAAGCTACTCCCTCCGTTCCAAAATAGATGACTCAACTTTATACAGAAGGAGTATTTTCTTGGTATGATAACTTCCGGAGAAATACCGGGAGCAAAAGAGAGACCAACATATGGTGTTCACTGCCTTGGAGAAGACCAACAATAAGTTACCATAGAATGTCATAAGGTGGGTATTGGAGAAACAAAAAGTCCCAACAAAAGTACATGACCCTCATAAGGACAAGTAGGATAACATTTTGACAAGTGTTCAAACAAGTGATACCTTTTGGAATATGGAAGAGGCAGCATGCAAGGGAAAATAATTACTCCCTCCATTCACTTTTTATGGTTTGGATGTTTCAATATAGACTATATACAGACTAAAATGTGTAAACAAACACACTAGAATGCGTTTATATATATCCAAATCATAAAAAAGTTAGAACATTTTACAATTCAGAATGGTGGGAATACTGAAGGCCAATTTTTCTAATCAAAGTTGGAATTAAGAAACATTATCTCCTAAGGGCATCTACAACTCTTTGGCCCAGTAATATTCTGGTGCTATTTCTCAATAACTTAGCAACATCAACATGAAATATAAAGTCAATTACTATTGGAAAATGACGGGTTAAAGTAACCTCAAAGTTCGCAGACAAAATCCATACGAACTGATTGACCAATGCCAGCTAGTATATAGTTTGTACAAGCCTATAATCAAAACTACGTCCGGTCTTGCATATAAGACAAGTCAATACATGTTGATAAATCATGGTCGGCCAATTTTTAGTTTATCCCAGCTTAGGATTGAGACTTCCTCGTATAGATCAAATCAGTACTTACTGATTGGTCATAAGATTAAGACTTTCCTGGTCTTGCATACAAACCAAATCAATACTTATAAATTATCGTGACCATTTAGCTTCTAGCCCTGTCTTTCATATATATGAACCAAGTTAATACATGTTGACTAATCATGGTCGACAATTTTTAATTTATCCCAACTGAAGATTGAGACTTCCTCGGTTTTCCCTGTAAATCAAATTAGTACTTACTGATTGATCATGACCGACCACTTGCTAGTTCATACCAGCTTAAGATTAAGATTTTTGCCAGTATTACATATAAACCAAATTGATACCGGCCCTGTTTAGTGATCTCAAAATTGTGTGTTTATATGTTTCAAAGGAAGGGTGTGGGTCAGAAGGAAATTAAAGAAGGGAGCATATACATAAAGGCCAGGAAGATGATTAAAGGAGAAAAGAAAACATTTCCACACAGAAAGCAGCAACGGCAATCCGGCACAAGAGTCGTAGGTTCCATCACAACAGTACACTAAACAAAGATGATATATTGGTTGTATAATGATCAGAGTTCAAAACCTAAAAGGATTGATTTGACAGACTAGTGACAGCATGAATCACAAAAGTGCACCGTTGTAAATCACTATACATGAATTTGTTGTGTGGAACCTTAGTAACTTAGAGAATCCAGCAGTCTGCCCGGAAGCTCACCGGTTTGCCTGGGTGGACACATATGTTTGGGCTGTCCAGCAACCCCAGACTCATCCCATATGTGGGGCGGATTTCGGGCCGCCCCGACGCATCTGCCACGGTCAGACTGGCAGTCTAGACCCAAGTAAAATCCAGCAGTCTGCCCGGAAGCTCACCGGTTTGCCTACCCGCATTCATGGCCCAACCATGCCGCCCAAGGAGCCTAGCCCCAGCTATTAAATCCATACGTCGAGGGCCAAACCCTAGCCGCCCACATTCCCCTCCTTTTCCCCTCACAAGATGGTCCGCAAGGTCACCCACTACAAGATGCCCACTTTGGAGCGCTGCACAGAGCTCGCTGCCGAGGAGGCAACTACCATGCGCGACGTACAACCCGCATTGCGTCCGGACAACCACCAAGATCTAGGGAGTGGAGTTCGGAGGAGGGCATGGAGGTTGACCTTGCCACCACAGCCGGGGGCGACGCCATCTACCTCCTCTTGATGGAGGAAGCACATGAGCAATTTAGTGTCACTCAAGCCGAGGAGGCAGAGCACCTCACGCTGAGGCACCGCTCGAGGCCGAGTGCGTGAAGGCAATCTCCCTCACGTCTGAACCCAACCTCGTCGCCGAGAACCACGCCATCCTCGCGTCCGCCGCATGAGACGCCTCTGTGATGTCAAGAAGGAGCAGCTCTTTATGGAGGACCTCGACTACGAGGATAAGCCCTCGATTCGCCCCAACGCCAACGACCACGAGGCCAGCCGCTTCAGCAAGGGGGTCATCGAGCCCTGCTTCGACGATTTGGGTAGTTTACAGTTGTTCAATTGCTTGTTTGTTGTTCTTTTTTATATCCATTGTGTATGAACTATGTATGATGAAATCTAGGTTGCATGCTTTTGTATGGAATTGAGGTTTTGGAAATGGGGGGTGTGGTTTCCCGGGCGAACAAATGGGGGCCGGACGGCTCAAATTAAATAGCCCATTGTGATTGGAGATGCTCTTACTGTGGATGAAATAAAGTGCCCGAACTTGCGGAGCTGAAACTCAGATAGATGTCATGCTGAGGGATATGAATAGGTGTGAAATGAAAACAATTTGGAATTTCTAAGGAAATAAAAAAATTGTGCAACAAAGGCTGTCAAAATTCAGAAGAGTGGTGTTGTATGACAAGTGCATTAATTCAGACAGCAAATTTCAGTAGGTTGTACAGATTGACTTGATGAATTTGACATGAACTTCTTTTATGAGTGCCCCTGATGAAAGGATATCGCCGAGTGACAGGGTGTTCAGATGTAACGGACCAAAAAAGGACATTTCATGTTGCACAAAGGGTTAAAGGCATGCCAAAGGTATCGCTTCAGCTATCTCTATACATAACATAAAAGTACTAAACAATCCATTTGTCCATCATCAGCATCCAATGATAGTATTACCAATCTCAGTTCAGTTGCTTTGCAAAAAATCGCCTAAAAAATCATACTGAAAAATATGCATTATAAGGTGCAACAAAAGTTATCATGATCGTTCACATAATGAAATAATGTAGTTTAATTTTTCTTGCAAAATCTTTTGTAATTATACATATTTATTTAGAATGTATTGTCAAGAATGATCAAAATTTCGTACCAGAGACCAAATAAGACTTTTGAACCTCAGATAAGTTTTCATATGAAACTGATCTACAGAGATAAATTTATGGGCGTAATGGTGACCAAATAAGAATTAGTGGACTTTTTTTTAGCTGAGAATTAGTGGAAATGATAAGTCTTGGTCGACTGGAATAAATTTTTCTAAGGTGATTTTGCAGAGTCCTAATTTAAACTTGTACCTGCTCCTTGTCCATTAGCTTGGCCATAAAAATCGAAATAATTGTTGTAATTTCGTGTTTTCACAGCTTCATGATACCACTAAAATGCTACTCCTGGTTTGCAAGGCCATTTATGTCATTTGTCTAATTACCTTAAAATGGCAAACAAATAAATAACAATTAGATTGATCAGCTTTTGCACAAGCACAGAAAAGAACACTCACTAAACCGTGTAAACAATAACTATGATCACAATAATGAACTGGCAAGCATGAGACAAGTTGTGTGATAGTGATAGTCATGAAAGGAAAGAGCTAACTGGCATGCAACAAAGTTTACCACTTGACACTGTTGGTGACGATAATAACGACGGTGGGATGTTGCAATATCCGTGTGCTTTGTCTCGATAATGCATCACACATCCTCTCAAGCTCGAACGTGTTGACGTCCTGTGTGAAGTAACCTGGCTTGAGCACGAGCAATTTGTCAGTCGAACCTCAAATCCAGTAGAAGCGACCATTGGCGTAATTGAGCGACACGAACTAAACCATCCATGTTGATAGCACGAAGCCAGGTAACGACTCGCTCCGAGTCAGGGGTGGAATGGCTCGCCATTGCCCTGTGCCGGAAGAGAAGACAGCGGCCATCGGCTTAGTTTGGAGCAGCGTCATCCAGATCACTCTGAATGACGTCTCCTCCGTAGCAGCTGCCTCCTCGTCATCGCCGGGAGGGACGAGGAAGGTCTCTCGATCCGCTCAAGCGCGGCCCTTAAATCATGAGTGTGTCAATCCACGAAGCAGGAGATGCTGCCCGTGCAAGGGGTCACACACCACCATCTCATTGAGACCCTTACCGGCGCGGCGGGGTCTGCTCAGGAGGACGCGGCCGTCGCGGACATCCAGCACGGACCAGGCCCGGGAGGAGCCGGGGAGGAAGTCGAAGGAGAAGTCGGCGGCGCTGGCTACGGCGCTGGCCGCCGGCGTGGAGGGGTGAGGCGGGACGGCGGGGTGGAAGCAGTGCCGATTTGGGTCGAGGAGGCCGAGGAGGGGCGGGGGGTGGAGCTTGCGGAAGCGCCGAAGGAAGGATCGGTCGGCCACGAGGCGGCGGAAGGAGACGCAGGCGGTGGAGGCTCGGATGAGATCCTCTGGGGTGGGAAGGCGGAGGAATATGTCCACCAGGAGCTCGTCAGGGATCGCCGGCAAGGCCATTTTCCCCGGGGTCGGTACTGGCGGCGGCGGCCACGGCGGCGGCGGCGGCTTAGTGTGTTGGTGCGTGGGGAATTAGCAGGAGAATGTGGGGCTGTTTGGTTGGAGGCCTGAGGGGAATTGCCTGGCATGACGACCTACCTGAGGTGTGCCTGACTGCTGTTTGGTTGGAAGCCTGAGAATCTGAACGTGTGCTTGACCTGAACTCACATGCAGCTGATTAGCCTGGCCATCTCGCATGCAGCTTCATTAGCCTGGCACAGGCCGATGGAATCGGACGCCTGAGTCTCAGGCAGATGTGGTTTGGAGCTAGTTAGCACCTATATGTTGTATTTTCTGTCAACCCAGCCATTCCATCTACTCCGTTTCTAAATATTTGTCTTTCTAGAGATTTTAAATGGTCATCACATACGGATGTATATAGACATATTTTTAGAGTGTAGATTCACTCATTTTGTTTTGTATGTAGTCATCATTTAAAACCTCTAGAAAAACAAATATTTAAAAGCGGAGGGAGTATTTATTTAATATTTAAGTGCTAATCTCAGGTCAGGGATGCAACCAAACACCACATGCACAGAGCTGCCTGGCCAGGCAAAAATCCATCTCCTCCCCAGCCACTGTCAGGCATCAACTTTTGTCAGGCACGAAGCTCAGGCCTCCAACCAAACAGGCCCTGTGTGTGGATTGTGGAGTACTGCGTAACCGAGCCAACCACATAAATGGGCCGCAGAATACAAAGTCGGCCCGTGTAAAAAGGCTAAGCTTTGCGTGTGGGCTGAAAGGGTTAAGTATTGCCGTTCTATACATCTAAAAGAAAGTATTGCTGACCCTAAAAAAAAGTATTGCTGTTCTATGTCACAAAAAAAAATCCGTTCTAGCTTTTTTTTCTGAAAAAGATATCCCAAAAAAAAGGTTCAGACTCTGATAGGTTTAGTGACTCTCGAAAAAAAAATATACTACTAGGTTTAGTACTTCACGAAGTCTTGTAAACAAAGTTTCAATCGAACCGCCGGAGAAAAATGGGAGCAAATGCATGTCATTGTATGACTAGATGCTGCATCGACGTTAGTTACCCACTGTGGACAAGTACAAAAATCATGAACATCAACTAAGGCCCAGTTTGCAATTGTGCCAAAACTATAATGTGACTAGTGGCATGAGAGGCAGATGGAAAACTTCACGTCCCTGAGGCTTGACAACTCTTCTCAAATACCTCACTCGTCGCAAGTCGCAACTCAAGCAACCATCTCAACAACACTTAAAAAAAAGCAACCATCACAACACTGTATAAACCAAATGAAAGATCGGCAAAGCGAAAAGGATCAAAAGAAAGGGAGAGAAACGAGGTAGCCCACTTGGCATCTCACCTCAAAAAAATGCCACTCCGTTAGCTAGCTGCTACTAGATGGTAAGCACGTTCTAGGGAAGAGTTGTGCCGCCATAGTATTGTCGCCCTTCGTTGTAGTCGTCTTGGACACCTTACTTTGGCCACTCATCTCCTTGCCCACCCTCTGCAGCTCTACCGCCCGGCCCTACATTCTTCGCAGGGCCAGCAAACCGAAGAGGAACCATACATCTACCACTCCACTATTACCATACCACAGACGAACATGTCTACCAAGGGATCTGAAGATTGGAATAATGAGCTTGAGGATTTACGGGAGGAGGATACTGTCAGAAGTAAAGATATCAATAAGTATGTCATCCGTATGTCATACATTCTAGTTGGTTTGAAAGGCATCTGGGCCTAGCGCTTTTGTGGGCCACAACTCATACTCCTCTATGGCTTCATCTTTGATCTGACGAAAAGAGATTTTCACGTTCTAACCCCATGCTGAATCATGCAGGCTATCATGTTAGTGCTTCATAGTTCTCTCGTACATGCAATTCCCTTTTTTCGATTGAACTCAGGAGAGAACCAAGTGGTGCGCGGTTGGCCGGGAAATTGTCTGCAAGCTCGCCCACCTGCGGCGTTCGAGGCATAGTCTCGGCAGACCAAGAAGGTGCATAAGTTCTTATATATAAGAAAACCACCAATGTCTGCACAGACTGTTGATAGAAGTTCTAAAAAGATCTGCTAATTTGACTAAACTGTAAGGCTCAACTTCGTTGGTTACATCTATAAATTATGGAAAGTAAGTTTTCCCTTTATAGAAAAGAGTTCCTTTTGTTGTCTCCAGAGTTTATGGAACACCATATTCTAGGAGCACAAATTATGTTATTAAAAATTCGTTCCTCTAGCAGTCCCGGTTTGAGCATTCCATTCCCCTTTTCAAACCCCACTTCTTTTCATATAACAATCCTTGATCGATGGGAGAACAATATCCATTTCAAAACATTTCTAACGGATTCTTTGGTTCGAACCAACGAAGTAATGCCATTGTAGCTTTTGGGATAAATCCCAAGTATTCAAATGAAATTGTTATTGTTTTTGTTTGAAAAAGGAGGTCTCCTGATGAAATGATACACAAAGTCATTTCACGATACAATTTAAGGACCAATGGTCACCATATACTTTATTTATTATTATATCAATTTTCCAAAAGAACTAGGAGAGGTGAAGGCTTTTCCCACACCCCTTTAGGCAATTGGAAAAAAAGATAGGGTCGACATTGGTAGGATAATGAAAACCGCATAAGAACCATAGAACAAGAGCTTGCCTTCCAAGTACAATCACCTACTCAAATCCTCCATCGACTTCCTTCCAATCCTTAATATGTGGCTTGTGGCAATGGATCAGGATGTTGAGGTATCGAAAAAGAAGAGTGTTATACTTAACCAACAAATCCAAGAAAGCTAGCCACTCTCTGGAGCCCGGGTGAACAGAAGTGTGAACATCTAAAACCTCGTTGCACCCTTGATGACTAGACATGTCGTTTGCACAAACTTGCATCGGAAGGAAAGATATTTGATTGTCTCATCCTTATGGCAGAAACAACACTTTTTACTAGGGCAATTGCATGTGTCCGATTGTCCTAAGTTAGGATGCAAAGAAAAAAAAAACCTTGATTGTAAGGGCACCTTCATATTTCAAATTTGTTTAATATTCATGGCATGATCGTAAGAATGGGACAAGTGCATGGGATAGAGGGCTATGGACGGAAAGAGGGGCATATTGCATACATGATGTTGTTAAGCGGAACAAGACACCCATACAATATGTCGAATTGGATGGGGTTTGAGTACGGCGGCGGGGTTGTCTAGCACCACCACGTCGGTGATGTTCACCACGTACGCCCATCAAAGCCATCATTTTCCACCCACCCGATCGTGCCTACCAATTGAAGAGGGACACAATGGCTCGAGATTAAGGGTCTTGGTACATGTGAATGTGTGGCTAGATCGGTGGGCACAACACGGTGGGACCTTTTGGG
>LR880966.1:737479100-737503928 GCA_904067115.1 Aegilops sharonensis | reverse complement strand
TTACTACATCTACTAGTTAGGAAAATTTAAAAACTTAAATTTAGACATGTTTTGCAAAAAGTGTAGGGAAAATGTAAAACGGCTATAACTTTTGCATACAATGTAAGAAAAAACGTATAATATATCAAAATGTTCAGCACCAAAATCCGCATCCGATTTTGACGGCCTACGGCCTGTTTGCAAATTTTTAGAATCCTCAGATTCTAAAATGAAAAAAAGTTATGCTCAAATTTCATTTTGTTTTTGAATTTTGGTTAAATCAGGTCAAACTTTGGCCAAACTACCTATTCAAGAAGTATTAGTGTTACTAAATAATTATTCAATATATTAGTGTTACTAAATAATTATTACAGTTTTTTAGAATTTTGGCCAAATCTGGTCAAACCGTGGTCAAACTATGGTCAAATTACTTATTCAAGAAATATTAGTGTTACTACATAATTATACAAGAATATTAGTGTTACTAAATAATTATTTCAACTTTTTGAATTTTGGTCAAATCTGGTCAAACTGTGGTCAAACTATGGTCAAACTACTTATTGAAGAAATATTGGTGTTACTAAATAATTATTGTTTTTTAGAATAATAGTTTCAAACCCAAACAGTGAAACGTGTGACCTCATGCTCAAGCTAAACTCCTGAGGGTTAATAGGATTGACATCTTATTATTGTCAGGAAAACAATAAGTGCAGACTTGGAAATGAGGGGGAATAGAACCTGAAAGTTAAGCGTGCTTAGGCTGGAGTAGTGAGAGGATGGGTGACCGGCCGGGAAGTTAGATTATTTGGAATGATGGTGGATGATTAGAGATTATAGGTTAAATTGAGCAGTGATGAAGGATGATTAGAGATTAAGTTAGATTAGATTATTTAGAACCGGGACAAATGGTCATTTTTCTACTAGTATTGATATCTCTTGTACCCAAGGTCCTGGAGCTGAGAGGTTTTTATCTGTCTCATTAAGCATAGATACCACCTCATTATTGTCAAGTTAAACATGGACCTTGTTATCTTCCGGTTCGTCGCTACTTGGAGAGCTCGCCTACAGGCCAGAATTTTCGTAAGCTCTGGATCAGCGATGTGTTGAAAGAGGTGGAATGCCCCTGCCCTGAAAGGCCAACTTCAACCGTCAACCCCAAACAGACGTCTATTTTGTCTTTTTGGAGCGGCAAAATGGGCGCCATGTCCGGTTTTAGACGTCCGCCTATCGATGCACCCAAGTGGCCGCTCCATCTCAACTTGTCCACACAGACATGTAATTTTTTGCAAATGAAAAGTAGACCGGCGGAGTAGACAAAGCACACTCCGGCACGAATTCACTCGCCTCATCACGCCCTTGGCGGCAGCGCGAACACCCGACGCCTGCTCCAGCGCGAGGGGGGGAGATGGAGGCTATGGCGCGAGCTCCAACGGTGCTCCTGCTCCAGCGCGCTCAGCCGCCCCGCCCGCGCCCCACGCCCGCTCCCCTCGCCGCGCTCGCACCCGCGCCTGCTCACCTCGCCGCACCCACGCCCTAGCCCCGCACCCCGCGCCTTAGCCCTGCGCCCGTGCCCTGCTCGTCGTGCCGGGCGCCGCTTGCCGCTCACCCTGCCGCTCACGCCCACCCGCCCTGCAGCTTCGTCGCCGCCTCGAGCTCGCGCTGCAGCTCGTCCCGCCGCAGTCGCCCGTCCAGCGCTCGCCAGAGCATGTCCGCCCGTACTCCCCGCAGCTGCCACTGCATCGAGCTCGCCCCGCCCCGCCCCGCAGCTCACTGCCGCAGCCTGTCCACCCGCACTCCCCACAGCTCGCCTCGTTGCTGCTCGTCTGCATGCTGAACGCCCCGGTGCAGCCACTGGCCTAGCGTGGTGGGTAAAAAAAGAGAAGAGAGAGAGAGAGAGCGGTGTGGTGTGTGGTGGGTCCATTTGTTCGATGAAAGGCGGGCCATCATCTGCATGCAGTAGACACAACACGACACGGGGACGCAGCAAACGTCCGGTTTGTGTCTGCTTTGGACCCAAATCACGACCAAATTTGGTCGAGAGACGGGGTCAAAGGGACAAAAAATAGGATGGGGTTTATGTTTGGGTTATATTTTCTGTCTGTTTGCTCCAAACGGACACACAGATGAAATGGGATCTAGCGTTGGAGTTGGCCTGAGCCGTGAGTTGTACGTGAAAGGAGATTGATGTGTTTGCCCAACGGCTAGATGAGTGAGTCGAATATGGAATCTCCATCAAGCCTCATAACTTGCTGCCCCATACCTCGAGCAGGTAAAAGGACTGAGCAACCGTGGCTCCCCTAGCTAGCTAGGTTCACCCCGTGACCGCGCAGTGACCCGTCCCGTCGCCCACTCTCCGCGCTCCTTCCCGACGGAACCCTCCCGTCCTTTGGGCACCTACTACACGGCTGGCTCCATTAAAGACCTCGCCCACCCAATTGAAGGATCCCCTGCTTGTGCTTGTGCTTGTGCTTGTGCTGGGAAGATGGAGAAGGAGCTCTAGCGGTTCCACTGCGCTGAAGTTGCCCGGTTAGTTCTTCGATCCAAGGGTGCTGGAAAGTTTTGCATTAGTATCTTCTTTGATAGCTTGTCATTTGTTATTTCCTTGAATCGCTAATCTCCTTCTGCAACTATTTAAGCTTTGAGGACTTTCTGGTTTCAATCTAGGGCAAAAGCCTACTTGTTCAGTAAAGAGATATCGATTTTTTTGGATACCATGGTCAGAATAGTGAGAGATTTGGCAAGAAAACATTTTAGTGGTTGATTTAATTGTTCTCCCGGAGTGCCATTTAGATCCCCCCACCCCGTATTAGATGTATCTGATTTACTACAATGGTTATGCATACTCTTTCTTTTTACTACTGTATTTAAGAAATACCTGAATAGTAATATGGTTTACTGATCTAACACAGATTATTCGTGTAGCAATGCACAAGAAGAAAGAAACTATTCGTGCATCAGGGATGGATGACTGCATAGACCTCTGTTCTTCATCAGAAGAGGAAGGAGGAGGAGTTCCTGCAGGGAGAGTCGAGTCAGAGTCTGACTCTGAATTTGATGAAAATGCTGAAGGAGGAGTCGAGTCAGAGTCTGATTCAGAATTTGATGAAAATGCTGGAGGAGTTGATTCAGAGCCTGATTCAGAATCTGAAGAAAATGGCAAAGGACATGGAGTAAATCATAATGGACATGGAAAAGGAGGAGTTCCTAGAGGGGTAGCCGAGTCAGAGTTTGATTCAGAAATCGAAGAGCATGACAAGGGACTTGCAAAGAACACGTACATCGGATCAAGGTGCAGCGTGAAGAAAATGTACAACTTGATCCATGGATTAGATGAAGAGAAGAAAGGTTATGTGAGGGAGATTGGTTTTGGGGGCCTGCTTCTCCTGCCAAAGCTCATGAGGACAAATCGGCACTTCCTCATGTGGCTGCTAAGCAAAGTTGACGAGGAAGCAAGCTCTGTCATCACAGGTTACCGCAGGGACATACCTTTCCACGATAAAGATGTGGAAACTGTGCTGGGAATTCCATGTGGCGGCGCACCGGTGCAGAGTGAACAACATGGTGTTCCTGAGAATGTGATAGCAGAGATCAGAAAGACTCTCGGAATATCTGAATCGGAGCGCGACATAGGTCCGGTGGTTGCGATTGTGAAGAAGAAGGTCAGGGGCCACAAGATGACAAAAGCAGAAATATCAAAATTCAAGATTGCTTTTGTTATATGCGCGGCGACGTACCTGTTTGCCCCAACAATGAAAAATGACTACTTTGTGACAGATTACTGGGGCGCGCTTACAAACCCTGACATAATTCATTTGCACAACTGGTCTGGTTACGTGAGGTCGGAGACTTTAAGAGCAGCAAAGAGGGTTAAAGCTGAGCTGCTTGGAGGTAGCAAGAAGTCTAACCTATCTGGATGCCTGCCGTTCATTCAGGTAGAATATGCATCCATCGGCCAAATGTACCAGCCAGTCAATGCCTCTGATAATTATACATGATGCCGCTTTTATTGTTTGTGCAGACGTTCTATTTGGATAACTTGGAGGTGACTGGTGGAAATATCCCACACGACGAATTCCCCAGGATACAGTTTTACACGATGGAGGTCATCAACGCGATAGTTGAAGACGACACGAAGTCACGCAAGGGAGCAGAACTTGTCACATATGGCCGGTTGCTGGTAAGGACAAATAGAACCTATGCACCAAATACTGAACTTTTTTTGTGTGTTATATCATATATTCACATGAACTTTTGATCATTTGCCACGGAAAGCCACGTCATGAAGCACTGGTGTGCTATCAGAGGAACCCCGCGAACAGGAACAATGTTGCTGGCGCATCAAATGTGTTTAACAGAGGCGAATCTAGGTGCGCCGAGACCGGCTCTATGACCATAGATGAGGTAAAGTCGGTGAACAAAAAAGATCTTTATTGAATCAGTATGAAGATTGAATCTCTAGTTATGGATAAGGTTTCATAAATGTATTCTTTTTCAATTTAAATCGCTAGTTATGGATAAGGTTTCATAAATGTATTCTTTTTCAGATCGAATCGCTAGTTATGGATAAGGTTTCATCCTTCGCAACGGCTTGTGAATATGTTTTGACAAGTTTTTCAAGGAAGAAGGAAGAGGAGAACCAGAGGCACCAAGCTGCCTTGACAGACCTCGAGAACCAGTCGCAGCAACAGGTCAAGAATGAGTCGAGGAAAGTGAGAGATCAACTGAAAATACTCTTTGCTGGAATTAGGCATCAGGATGGAGTAAGCTGGAATATGAAGGGAAAACGCCCTTTATATGAAGATCCAGGTAAGACTACCAGCAAAGCATAATTATAATGGTCTTGGTGCTGTTTTGGGTAATACTCCCTCCGTTCCTAAATATAGGTCTTTCTAGAGATTTCAACAAGTGACTACATACGGAGCAAAATGAGTGAATCTATACTCTAAAATATGTCTATATACATCCGTATGTGGTAGTCGTTTGAAATCTCTAAAAAGACTTATATTTAGGAATGGAGGGAGTATATTTGAGGTCTGTAGCGGTCTTGGTGCTGCAGGTCACTCTGCTTAATTGATATATATCTTTAGGCTAACCTTCACATTTCTTCAAATTGACAGCTCCAACTGAGGATGCTGATGTTGGTTGCCCTAACTACGATATGCCTCAAGATAGCCATTCATCACCAACTGCAGAGATACCTGGCCATGGATCTGAACTGGCGCGTCTTGGTATCAAGAGGGTAATGAAAAGAAGGAAAGAGTGATATTTTATCGTCGCTTGTCCAGTTCACATATATATTGTGACCGGAATAATTCTATCTTTTTTGTACTGTGAAACCTGGTGCATACATAACCAGATAACCTGAGCGGAGGCAAAAAAAAGGGGTGATGGCTGCTTTTGCTATGTCTGAGCACCCGCGTGTGCGGTGATCTACGGGTAAAAGGGTGTGGTTTTCCCACTTTCCCTTTGTATGTTTGAGGGCATGTGGCCTTTGAGAACTTTCAGTTTGTCTCTGGCAGGGAGTTTAAAACTTTGTTCTTCACCCCTCCTGTTAGCGGTGCATGCAGCATGTTGGCCACCCTTTGCTGGGTGATAACATGGGGGTGTTTCGTTTTGTGCGGTTTTCATTTTTGTGTGTTTTCTAGCGTTGAGACGCTATTTTACTCTATGTTTTGTTCCGTTATCTGATGATAGTGTAGCCCGATCCAATTTGGATCATGTGAAAAAATACATAACCAGATAACCTGGAAACATTCTCTCTGGATGGAGGGTGCCCTGCAAGAAAGAAAACAGAACCAGGTCCTCTATGCATTTGAGAAAGAAACAGAACCAAGTCTTCTAGTATATGCCAGCTTGCCAAGATCGTTTCTGTTATATGCGCAACGACTTGTTTGCCCCAACAATGAAAAATGACTACTTTGTGACAGATTGGGCGCGCTAACAAACCCTGACATGATTCATTTGCACAATTTGTCTGGTTATGTAAGGTCGGAGACTTTAACCGAAAAAGGGTTTCCTCCCGCTTTGTATTACAAAGCAACAACATCGATACTACCAACGATAGGTGCTGGGGCGGAAGCAGCACATGCACGCCCAAAAGAAATGAAAGAGAAAACACAAAAGAAAAAAGGAAAAAATGCCGACAACGGCGGATCAGCGAAAACGAAGATCACTCGCAACCGCTGCGCCCACGGGAGAATTCCACCATGCTCCTAACATCCCGAAATGCCGCGTACCAAGCAACACCTTCAAGAAGGAACGCCACGACAACGACACTGCTACCGGACATGTCCTAGGGTTTCCCCCGGTACGCGAAGGGCCGTGGGAGGGAAGGGGTATATCCGACGCCCTTCAGGAAGGCACAGCGGCGCCCACGGGCGTCACCACGTCAGTGCCGGACAAGCCGACAAGGATTTCTCCCAACCGCTAACCAACCACGACCCCAGACGATCCATCACACTCCACCATACTTGCCGCCCACCAATATGCGCCACCACGGACTCGCACTCACCATCGCCGTCTCATCGTGACAAGCGAAGCGAGACCGGCGGGATCGAGAGGAACCAGCCGGAAACGAGGAGCAGCAGGGTCAACGGCCACGTGGGAGGGGACAACCTCCACCACCCTCGGCGGTGACCGACTGGACGTAGCTCGGGAGTAAACCAGGCACTCCTGCCCGACCGAGCCAAAAGCGGGCTCGTGAAGCTCCCATCGCTGCGCTGCAGAACACGCGCCGCCGTCTCCGCCATCCCTAGCCCGAGCAACACCTCCGCACGCCGGAGATGACGCCGGAAAGCACACGCCAGGCCCACCTAGACCAAGATGGTACCCAAAAGGGCCCAGATCTGGGCCGGAAGGGCTCCGCCGCCAGCCATCGCGCCGCCCCGCAGCCAAGCAGCCGCGCCACCGCCACCTCACCACCCAGAGTTGCGCCGCCCGCGAAGACCAGCCGCCGCCGGATCCGTCGCCAGCCTGGGTGCACCGCCATCGGCCGCCATCGCCCGAGCCACTGCGCCGCGCGGGGGGTGGGGGGGGGGGAGAACGGGGCTGCCGCCGCCGGCACCACACGAGCAAGGCCCAGTGGCCTACGCCAGCGGTGGTGGGAGGGGATTAGGGGGAGGGGGCCGCTGGGAGGAGAAGGGAAGGGGAGCCCCCAGTCGCCTCGCTCGGGGAGGCGACGCGGGGGGCGGAGGGCAGAGCCGGCTCGTAGCTGAGTCGGAGACTTTAAGAGCAACAAAGAGGGTTAAAGCTGATCTACTTGGAGGTAGCAAGAAGTCTAATCTATCTCGATGTCTGCCGTTCATTCAGGTAAAATATGCATCCATCGGCCATTTTTTCCCTATAAAGGGTGTATTTTATTGACTTAAAATGAAATATCAACAAGATATGAAACATGATGAGTCCACATCTGGCTTTTATATGGCTAAGATGCAAACAACCAACACCAACACACACAAACATGCCTGCAAGTAGCAAAATAATACGACCAAAACTATTTGTAGGTGAGGAATAAATGAAAAAGTCCCAAAGCAATTAGATCCACTATCGTCAGAACTACAACAATGACTATATATGCACCGACCATATCATGACACCACATAGACGACGAGGTCTTCAACAACAACGCCTTCAAGAAAAGAGCGACGCTCAAGCTACGCTATCACCGGATGCAACCACTAAGGCCAGAATCTGTATTTTCACCCTAAAGAATCGGCCTGAAGCATGTTCAAGCAATAAGGTAATGATGTAAAAAAAACACCACCATTGCCAGGTATAACCAACTCCAGTCGAACCTAGGCTTTCACCCCGGAGGCCGGCGTCTGCGCATGCACTGCAGATCCGTGCTAGGAGACACCTGTTGGGGAACGCGGTAATTTCAAAAAAATTCCTACGATCATGCAAGATCTATCTATGTGATGCATAGCAACGAGAGGGGAGAGTGTGTCCATGTACCCTCATAGACCGAAAGTGGAAGCGTTATGACAACGTGGTTGATGTAGTCGTACGTCTTCACGATCCGACCGATCTTAGCACCGAACGTACGACACCTCCGCGATCAGCACACGTTCAGCTCCGGGACGTCCCTCGTACTCTTGATCTAGTTGAGGCCGAGGGAGAGTTTCGTCAGCACGACGGCATGGTGATGGTGATGATGAAGTTACCGGCGCAGGGCTTCGCCTAAGCACTACGACGATATGACCGAGGTGTGTAACTGTGGAGGGGGGCACTGCACACGGCTAAACAATGTCAACTTGTGTGTCTATGGGGTGCCCCCTCCCCCGTATATAAAGGAGTGGAGGAGGGGGTAGGGCCGGCCCTCTATGGCGCGCCCTGGAGGAGTCCTACTCCCACTAAGGAGTAGGATCCCCCCTTCCCTAGTTGGACTAGGAGAGAAGGAAGGGGGAGAGAGGGAGGAAGGAAAGGGGGTGGGGGGCGTCCCTCCACCCAATTCAGATTGGGCTTGGGGGGGGGGGGTGCCCTTCCACCTGGCCGCCTCCTCCTCTCTCCCACCATGGCCCAATAAGGCCCATATACTTCCCGGGGGGTTCCGTAACCTCCCAATACTCCGGTATATGCCCAAACTCACCCGGAACCATTCCAATGTCCAAACATAGGCTTCGAATATATCGATCTTTATGTCTCGACCATTTCGAGACTCCTCGTCATGTCCGTGATCACATCCAGAACTCCGAACTACTTTCGGTACATCAAAACACATAAATTCATAATACCAATCGTCATCGAACGTTAAGTGTGTGGACCCTACGGGTTCGAGAACTATGTAGACATGACCAAGACACGTCTCCGGTCAATAACCAATAGCGGAACCTAGATGCTCGTATTGGTTCCTACATATTCTATGAAGATCTTTATCGGTCAAACCGCATAACAACATATGTTGTTCCCTTTGTCATCGGTATGTTACTTGCCCGAGATTCGATCGTCGGTATCATCATACCTAGTTCAATCTCATTATCGGTAAGTCCCTTTACTCATTCCGTAATACTTCATCCCGCAACTAACTCATTAGTCACAATGCCTGCAAGGCTTATAGTGATGAGTATTACCGAGAGGGCCTAGAGATACCTCTCTGAAACACGGAGTGACAAATCCTAATATCGATCTATGCCAACCCAACAAACACCTTCGGAGACACCTGTAGAGCACCTTTATAATCACCCTTTTACACGTGATGTTCGGTAGCACACAAAGTGTTCCTCCGGTATTCGGGAGTTGCATAATCTCATAGTCTGAGGAATTTGTATAAGTCATGAAGAAAGCAGTAGCAATGAAACTGAACCGATCATAATGCTAAGCTAACAGATGGGTCATGTCCATCACATCATTCTCCTAATGATGTGATCCCGTTCATCAAATGACAACACATGTCTATGGTTAGGAAACATAACCATCTTTGATTAACGAGCTAGTCAAGTAGAGGCATACTAGGGACACTATGTTTTGTCTATGTATTCACACATGTACTAAGTTTCCGGTTAATACAATTCTAGCATGAATAATATAAATTTATCATGAAATAAGGAAATAAATAATAACTTTATTATTGCCTCTAGGGCATATTTCCTTCAGCCTCCCACTTGCACTGGAGTCAATAATCTAGTTCACATCGCCATGTGATTTAACACTAATAGTTCACATCTGTATGTGATTAACAGCCATAGTTCACATCGCCATGTGATCAACACCCAAAGGGTTTACTAGAGTCAATAATCTAGTTCACATTGCTATGTCATTAACACCCAAAGAGTACTAAGGTGTGATCATGTTTTGCTTATGAGAGAAGTTTAGTCAACGGGTCTGCCACATTCAGAGCCGTATGTATTTTGCAAATATTCTATGTCTACAATGCTCTGCATAGAGCTACTCTAGCTAATTGCTCCCACTTTCAATATGTATACAGATTGAGACTCAGAGTCATCTGGATTGGTGTAAAGCTTACATCGACGTAACTCTTTACGACTAACTCTTTATCACCTCCATAACCGAGAAATATTTCCTTAGTTCTCACTAAGGATAATTTTGACCGCTGTCCAGTGATCTACTCTTAGATCACTATTTTACACCCTTGCCAAACTCATGGCAAAGTGCACAATAGGTCTGGTACACAACACAACATATTTTCATTCTCTTTCTATCTTCTGTCGTGGTCGGGTTTGAGTCTTACTCAATTTTACACCTTGTAATACAGACAAGAACTCCTTTTTTGACTGGTCCATTTTGAACTCTTTCAAAAACTTGTCAAGGTATATACTCATTGAAAAATCTTATCAAGCGTCTTGATCTATCTTTATAGATCTTGATGCCCAATATGTAAGCAGCTTCACCGAGGTCTTTCATTGAAAAACTCTTATTCAAGTATCCCTTTATGTTATCTAGAAATTCTATATCATTTCCAATCAACAATATGTCATCCACAGATAATATTATAAATGCTATAGAGATCCCACTCACTTTCTTATAAATACAGGCTTCTCAAAAAGTCTGTATAAAACCATATGCTTTGATCACACTATTAAAACGTTTATTCCAACTCTAAGAGGCTTGCACTAGTCCATAAATGGATTGCTGGAGCTTGCACACTTTGTTTGCACCCTTTGGATCGACAAAACCTTATGGTTGTATCATATACAACTCTTCTTCCGGAAATCTATTCAGGAATGTGGTTTTGACATCCATCTACCAGATTTCATAAAATATGGCAACTGCTAACATGATTCGGACGGATTTAAGCATCGCTACAGTTGAGAAAGTCTCATCGTAGTCCACTCCTTGAACTTGTCGAAAACCTTTCGCAACAAGTCAAGCTTTGTAGATAGTAACACTACTATCATCGTCCGTCTTCCTCTTGAAGATCCATTTATTTTCTATGGCCTGCCGATCATCGGGCAAATCCACCAAAGTCCACACTTTGTTCTCATACATGGATCCCATCTCAGATTTCATGGCCTCAAGCCATTTCGTGGAATCTGGGCTCATCATCGCTTCCTCATAGTTCGTAGGTTCATCATGGTCTAGTAACATGACTTCTAGAATAGGATTAGCATACCACTTTGGTGCGGATCGTACTCTGGAAGACCTTCGAGGTTATGTAGTAACTTGATCTGAAGTTTCATGATCATCATCATCAGCTTCCTCACTAATTGGTGTCGGAATCACTGGAACTAATTTATGTGATGAACTACTTTCCAATTTGGGAGCAGGTACAATTACCTCATCAAGCTCTACTTTCCTCCCACTCACTTCTTTCGAGAGAAACTCCTTCTCTAGAAAGGACCCATTCTTAGCAACGAATATCTTGCCTTTGGATCTGTGATAGAAGGTGTACCCAACAGTTTCCTTTGGGTATCATATGAAGATGCACTTCTACGATTTGGGTTCGAGCTTATCAGGTTGAAGTTTTTTCACATAAGCATCGCAGCCCCAAACTTTAAGAAATGACAACTTTGGTTTCTTGCCAAACCACAGTTCATAAGGTGTCATCTCAACGGATTTTTATGGTGCCCTATTTAAAGTGAATGCAGCTGTCTCTAATGCATAACCCCAAAATGATAGTGGTAACCCGATAAGAGACATCATAGATCACACCATATCCTATAAAGTGCGGTTACGATGTTCGGACACACCATTTCACTGTGGTGTTCTAGGTGGCGTTAATTGTGAAACTATCCCATGTTGTTTCAAATGAAGACCAAACTCATAACTCAAATATTCTCCTCCACGATCAGAACGTAGAAACTTTATTTTCTTGTTACGATGATTTTCCACTTCACTCTGAAATTCTTTCAACTTTTCAAATGTTTCAGACTTATGCTTCATTAAGTAGATGTAACCATATCTGCTCAAATCATCTGTGAAGGTAAGAAAAATAACAATACCCACCACGAGCCTCAATACTCATTGGAACGCATACATTGGTATGTATTATTTCCAACAAGTCACTAGCTCGTTCCATTGTTCCGGAGAACGGAGTTATAGTCATCTTGCCCATAAGGCATGGTTCGCAAGTATCAAATGATTCATAATCAAGTGATTCCAAAAGTCCATCTTTATGGAGTTTTCTTCATGCGCTTCACACCGATATAATCCAAACGGCAGTGCCACAAATATGTTGCACTATCATTATCAACTTTGCATCTTTTGGCATCAATATTATGAATATGTGTATCACTACGATCAAGATTCAATGAACCATCAACATTGGGTGTATGACCATAGAAGGTTTTATTCATGTAAACAGAATAACAATTATTCTCTGTCTTAGATGAATAATCGTATCGCAATAAACATGATCTAATCATATTTATGCCCAACGCAAACACCAAATAACATTTATTTAGGTTCAACACTAATCTCGAAAGTATAGGGAGTGTGTGATGATGATCATATCAATCTTGGAACCACTTCCAACACACATCGTCACTTCACCCTCAACTAGTCTCTATTTATTCTGTAACTCCTGTTTCGACTTACTAATCTTAGCAACCGAACAAGTATCAAATACCCAGGGGCTACTATAAACACTAGTAAGGTACACATCAATAACCTGTATATCAAATATACCCTTGTTCACTTTGCCATCCTTCTTATCCACCAAATATTCAGGGCATTTCCGCTTCCAGTGACCATTTCCCTTGCAGTAGAAGCACACAGTTTCAAGCTTTGGTCCAGCTTTAGGCTTCTTCACAAGAGTGACAACTTGCTTGCCATTCTACTTGAAGTTCCATTTCTTTCCCTTTGCCCTTTATTTTAAACTAGTGGTCTTGTCAATCATCAACACTTGATGCTCTTTCTTGATTTCTACCTTTGTCGATTTCAGCATCACGAAGAGCTTAGGAATTGTTTTCGTCATCCCTTGCATACTATAGTTCATCACGAAGTTCCAGTAACTTGGTGATGGTGACTAGAGAACTCTGTCAATCACTATCTTATCTGGAAGATTAACTCCCACTTGATTCAAGAGATTGTAGTACCCAGAAAATCTGAGCACATGCTCACTGCTTGAGCTATTCTCCTCCATCCTTTAGCTATTGAACTTGTTGGAGACTTCATATCTCTCAACTTGGGTATTTTCTTGAAATATTAACTTCAACTCCTGGAACATCTCATATGGTCCATGATGTTCAAAAAACGTCTTTGAAGTCCCGATTATAAGCCGTAAAGCATGGTGCACTAAACTATCAAGTAGTCATCATATTAAGCTAGCCAAACGTTCATAACGTCTGCATCTGCTCCTGCAATAGTTTTGTCACCTAGCGGTGCATTAAAGACATAATTCTTATGTGCAGCAATGAGGATAAACCTCAGATTACGGACCCAATCCGCATCATTGCTACTATAATCTTTCAACATAGTTTTCTCTAGGAACATATAAAAACACAGGGAAGCTATAACGCGAGCTATTGATCTACAACATAATTTGCAAAATACTATCAGGACTAAGTTCATGATAAATTAAAGTTCAATAAATCATATTACTTAAGAACTCCCACTTAGATAGACATCCTCTAATCATCTAAGTGATCACGTGATCCAAATCAACTAAACCATATCCGATCATCACGTGATATGGAGTAGTTTTCAATGGTGAACATCACTATTTTGATCATATCTACTATATGATTCACGCTCGACCTTTCGGTCTCCAGTGTTCCGAGGCCATATCTGCATATGCTAGGCTCATCAAGTTTAACCCGAGTATTCTACGTGTGCAAAACTAGCTTGCACCCACTATATGTGAACGTAGAGCTTATCACACCCGATCATCACGTGGTGTCTCGGCACGACAAACTGTAGCAACGGTGCATACTCAGGGAGAATACTTGTACCTTGAAATTTAGTAAGGGATCATCTTATAATGCTACCAATGTTCTAAGCAAAATAAGATGCATAAAGGATAAACATCACATGCAATCAAAATATGTGACATGATATGGCCATCATCATCTTGTGCTCATGATATCCATCACTGAAGCATCGTCATGATCTCCAACGTCACCTGCGCGACACCTTGATCTCCATCGTAGCATCGTTGTCGTCTCGCCACCTATTATTACTATGACTATCGCTACCGCTTAGTGATAAAGTAAAACAATTACATGGTGATTGCAGTGCATACAACAAAGTGACAACCATATGGCTCCTGCTAGTTGCCGATAACTTTGTTACAAAACATGATCATCTCATACAACAATTTATATCACATCATGCCTTGACCATATCACATCATAGCAAGCCCTGCAAAAACAAGTTAGACGTCCTCTACTTTGTTGTTGCAAGTTTTACGTGGCTGCTACTTGCTTCTAGCAAGAACTGTTCTTACCAACGCATCAAAACACCAACGATTTTTCGTCAAATGTGATGTTTTAACCTTCAACAAGGACCGGGCGTAGCCACACTCGATTCAACTAAAGTTGGAGAAACAGACACTCACCAGCCACCTATGTGCAAAGCACGTCGGTAGAACCAGTCTCGCATAAGCGTACGCGTAATGTCGGTCTGAGTCGCTTCATCCAACAATACCGCCGAATCAAAGTATGACATGCTGGTAAGCAGTATGACTATTATCGCCCACAACTCTCTGTGTTCTATTCGTGCATATAACATCTACGCATAGACCTGGCTCTAATACCACTGTTGGGGAACGCAGTAATTTCAAAAAAATTCCTACGATCATGCAAGATCTATCTACGTGATGCATAGCAACGAGAGGGGAGAGTATGTCCACGTACCCTCGTAGACCGAAAACGGAAGCGTTATGACAACGCAGTTGATGTAGTCGTACGTCTTAACGATCCGACCGATCTTAGCACCGAACGTACGGCACCTCCGCGATCAGCACACGTTCAGCTCAGGGACGTCCCTCGTACTCTTGATCGAGTTGAGGCCGAGGGAGAGTCTCGTCAGCACAACGGCGTGGTGACGGTGATGATGAAGTTGAAGGAAATATGCCCTAGAGGCAATAATAAAGTTATTATTTATTTCCTCATTTCATGATAAATGTTTATTATTCATGCTAGAATTGTATTAACCGGAAACATGATACATGTGTGAATACATAGACAAACTGAGTGTCACTAGTATGCCTCTACTTGACTAGCTCATTAATCAAAGATGGTTATGTTTCCTCGCCATGGACAAAGAGTTGTCATTTGACTAACGAGATCACATCATTAGGAGAATGATGTGATTGACTTGACACATTCCGTTAGCTTAGCACTTGATCGTTTAGTATGTTGCTACTGCTTTCTTCATGACTTATACATGTTCCTGTGACTATGAGATTATGCAACTCCCGTTTACTGGAGGAACACTTTGTGTGCTACCAAACGTCACAACGTAACTGGGTGATTATAAAGGTGCTCTACAGGTGTCTCCAAAGGTACTTGTTGGGTTGGCGTATTTCGAGATTAGGATTTGTTACTCCAATTGTCGGAGAGGTATCTCTGGGCCCACTCGGTAATGCACATCAATATAAGCCTATGATGAACCTACGAACTATGAGGAAGCGATGATGAGCCCAGATTCCGTGAAATGTCTTGAGGCCATAAAATCTGAGATATGATCCATATATGAGAACAAAGTGTGGACTTTGGTTGACTTGCTCGATGATCAGCAATCCAAGTTAAATAAATGGATCTTCAAGAGGAATACGGACACCGATAGTAGTGTTACTATCTACAAAGGTCGACTTGTTGCAAAAGGTTTTCGACAAGTTCAAAGTGTTGAATACGATGAGATTTTCTCACTCGTAACGATGCTTAAGTCTGTCCGAATCATGTTAGCAATTGCCACATTTTTATGAAATTTGGCAAATAGATGTCAAAACTGCATTCCTTAAATGGATATTTCTTAAAGAAGTGTTGTATATGATACAACCAGAAGGTTTTGTCAATCCTAAAGGTGCTAACAAAATGTGCAAAGCTCCAGCGATCCATCAATGGACTGGTGCAAGCATCTCGGTGTTGGAATATACGCTTTGATGAGTTGATCAAAGCATATGGTTTTATATAGACTTTTGGAAAGGCCTGTATTTACAAGAAAGTGAGTGGGAGCACTACAGCCTTTTTGATAAGTATATGTGAATGACATATTATTGATCAGAAATGATGTAGAATTTTTCTGGAAAGCATAAAGGAGTGTTTGAAAGGAGTTTTTCAAAGAAAGACCTCAGTAAAGCTGCTTACACATTGAGCATCAAGATCTATAGAGATAGATCAAGACGCTTGATAAGATTTTTCAATGAGTACATACCTTGACAATATTTTGAAGTAGTTCAAAATGGAACAGTCAAAGAAAGAGTTCTTGCCTTTGTTGCAAAGGTATGAAATTGAGTAAGACTCAAATCCCGACCACGGCAGAAAATAGAAAGAGAATGAAAGTCATTCCCTATGCATCAGACATAGGTTCTATAAAAGTATGCCATGCTATGGACCAGACCTATTGTATACTTTGCCCTGGTTTGGCAAGGGAGTACAATAGTGATCTAGGAGTAGATCACTGGACATTGGTAAAAATTATCCTTAGTGAAATAAGGATATGTTTCTCGATTATGGAGGTGAAAAAAGGTTCTTCGTAAAGAGTTACATGGATGCAAACTTTTACACTGATCCAGATGACTCTAAGTCTCAATCTGGATACATATTGAAAGTGGGAGCACTTAGCTAGAGTAGCTCCGTAAAGATCATTGTAGACATAGAATATTTGCAAAATACATATGGCTCTGAATGTGACAGACCCGTTGACTAAACTTCTCTCACGAGCAAAACATGATCATACCTTAGTACTCTTTGGTGTTAATCACATAGCGATGTGAACTAGATTATTGACTCTAGTAAACCCTTCGGGTGTTGGTCACATGATGATGTGAACTATGGGTGTTAATCACATATAGATGTGAATATTGGTGTTGAATCACATGATGATGTGAACTACATTATTGACTCTAGTGCAAGTGGGAGACTGAAGGAAATATGCCCTAGAGGCAATAATAAAGTTATTATTTATTTCCTTATTTCATGATAAATGTTTATTATTCATGCTAGAATTGTATTAACCGGAAACATGATACATGCGTGAATACATAGACAAACTGAGTGTCACTAGTATGCCTCTACTTGACTAGCTCATTAATCAAAGATGGTTATGTTTCCTCGCCATGGACAAAGAGTTGTCATTTGATTAACGGGATCACATCATTAGGAGAATGATGTGATTGACTTGACCCATTCCGTTAGCTTAGCACTTGATCGTTTAGTATGTTGCTACTGCTTTCTTCATGACTTATACATGTTCCTGTGACTATGAGATTATGGAACTCCCGTTTACCAGAGGAACACTTTGTGTGCTACCAAACGTCACAATGTAACTGGGTGATTATAAAGGTGCTCTACAGGTGTCTCCAAAGGTACATGTTGGGTTGGCGTATTTCGATATTAGGATTTGTCACTCCGATTGTCGGAGAGGTATCTCTGGGCCCACTCGGTAATGCACATCACTATAAGCCTTGCAAGCATTGCAACTAATTAGTTAGTTGTGGGATGATGTATTACGGAACGAGCAAAGAGACTTGCCGGTAACGAAATTGAACTCGGTATTGAGATACCGACGATCGAATCTCGGGCAAGGAACATACCGATGACAAAGGGAACAACGTATGTTGTTATGCGGTTTGACCGATAAAGATCTTCGTAGAATATGTGGGAGCCAATATGAGCATCCAGGTTCCGCTATTGGTTATTGACCGGAGACGTGTCTCGGTCATGTCTACATAGTTCTCGAACCCGTAGGGTGCGCACGCTTAAAGTTATATGACGGTTATATTATGGGTATATGTGTTTTGATGTACCGAAGGTAGTTCGGAGTCCCGGATGTGATCAAGGACATGACGAGGAGTATCAAAATGGTCGAGACGTAAAGATTGATATATTGGACGACTATATTTGGACACTGGAATGGTTCTGGGTGAGATCGGGATAATATCGGAGCACCGGGAGGTTCTCGGAACCCCCTGGAGGTATATGGGCCTTAATGAGCTTTAGTGGAAAGGAGGGGAAAGGAGCAAGGGAGGGGGCGGGCCCCCCCCAAGCCCAATCCGAATTGGGAGGGGGGTCGCCCCCCCTTCCTTCCTCCCTCCTTCCTCTTCCTTCCCTCTCCCTCTCTAAGTAGGAAAAGGAGGAGTCCTACTCCCGGTGGGAGTAGAACTCCCCCCTTGGGCGCGCCTCCTCCTCCTGGCCTGCCCCCTCCTCTCCTCCTTTATATACGGAGGAGGGGGGCACCCCATAGACACAACAATTGATCCCTTGGAACTCTTAACCGTGTGCGGTGCCCCCTCCACCATATTCGACCTCGATAATATCGTAGCGGTGCTTAGGCGAAGCCCTGCGTCGGTAGAACATCATCATCATCACCATGCCGTCGTGCTGAAGGAACTCTCCCTCGACACTCCGCTGGATCAGAGTTCGAGGGACGTCATCAAGCTGAACGTGTGCAAGAACTCGGAGGTGTCGTGCTTTCGGTGCTTGATCGGTCGGGCCTTGAAGACGTACGACTACATCAACCGCATTGTGCTAACGCTTCTGCTTTCGGTCTACGAGGGTACGTGGACAAACTCTCCCCTCTCGTTGCTATGCATCACCATGATCTTGTGTGTGCGTAGGAAAATTTTGAAATTACTGCGTTCCCCAACAGTGGCATCCGAGCCTAGGTTTTATGCGTTGTTGTTATATGCACGAGTAGAACACAAGTGAGTTGTGGGCGATACAATCATACTGCTTACGAGCATGTCATAATTTGGTTCGGCGGTATTGTTGGATGAAGCGGCCCGGACCGATATTACGCGTACGCTTAAGCGAGACTGGTTCTACCAACGTGCTTTGCACACAGGTGGCTGGCGGGTGTCAGTTTCTCCAACTTTAGTTGAACCGAGTGTGGCTACTCCCGGTCCTTGAGAAGGTTAAAACAACACTAACTTGACGAACTATCGTTGTGGTTTTGATGCATAGGTAAGAACGGTTCTTGCTCAGCCCGTAGCAGCCACGTAAAACTTGCAAAAACAAAGTAGAGGACGTCTAACTTGTTTTTGCAGGGCATATTGTGATGTGATATGGTCAAGACGTGATGAGATATAAGTTGTTGTATGAGATCATGTTTTGTTGAAGTTATCGGCAACTGGCAGAAGCCTTATGGTTGTCTCTTTATTGCATAAGATGCAAGCGCCAAATAATTGCTTTACTTTATCGCTATGCGATAGCAATAATTGCAAGAGCAATAGTTGGCGAGACGACCATGTGACGACACATTGATATAGATCAAGATGATGGAGATCATGGTGTCATGCCGGTGACGATGGAGATCATGACAATGCTTTGGAGATGGAGATCAAAGGCACAAGATGATGATGGCCATATCATGTCACATATTTTTGATTGCACATGATGTTTATCTTTTATACATCTTATTTTGTTTTGATTGACAGTAGCATTATAAGATGATCTCTCACTAAATTTTAAGATAAAAGTGTTCTCCCTGAGTATGCACCGTTGCCAAAGTTCGTCGTGCCCAGACACCACGTGATGATCGGGTGTGATAAGCTCTACGTCCATCTACAACGGGTGCAAGCCAGTTTTGCACACGCGGAATACTCAGGTTAAACTTGACGAGCCTAGCATATGCAGATACGGCCTCGGAACACTGGAGACCAAAAGGTCGAGCGTGAATCATATACTAGATATGATCAACATAGTAATGTTCACCGTTGAAAACTACTCCATCTCACATGATGATCGGTTATGGTTTAGTTGATTTGGATCACGTGATCACTTAGATGACTAGAGGGATGTCTATCTAAGTGAGAGTTCTTAAGTAATATGATTAATTGAACTTAAATTTATCATGAACTTAGTCCTGGTAGTATTTTGCAAATTATGTTGTAGATCAATAGCTCACGTTATAGCTTCCCTATGTTTTTTATATGTTCCTAGAGAAAAAACTATGTTGAAAGATGTTAGTAGCAATGATGCGGACTTGGTCCGTGATTTGAGGTTTATCCTCATTGCTGCACAGAAGAATTATGCCCTTGATGCACCGCTAGGTGATGGACCTATTGCAGGAGCAGATGCAGATGTTATGAATGTTTGGCTAGCTCAATATGATGACTACTTGATAGTTTTGTGCACCATGCTTTATGGCTTAGAACCGGGACTACAAAAACTTTTTTTGAAACATCACGGAACATATGAGATGTTCCATGAGATGAAATTGGTATTTCAGATTCATGCCCGTGTCAAGGGGATGAGACCTCTGACAAATACTTTGCCTAAAAGATGGAGGAGAATTGCTCAACTAGTGAGCAAGTGCTTAGATTGTATGAGTACTACAATCGCTTGAATCAAGTGGGAGTTAATCTTCCAGATAAGATAGTGATTGACAGAGTTCTATAGTCACCATCACCAAGTTACTCGTACTTCGTGATGAACTATAGTATGCAAGGGATGACGAAAACAATTCCTGAGCTCTTCTTGATGCTGAAATCGACGAAGGTAGAAATCAAGAAAGAGCATCAAGTGTTGATGATTGACAAGAACACTAGTTTCAAGGAAAAGGGCAAAGGGAAAGAAAGGGAACTTCACGCAGAATGACAAGCAAGTTGTCACTCCCATGAAGAAGCCCAAAAGCTGGACCAAAGCCTGAAACTAAGTGCTTCTACTGCAAAGGAAATGGTCACTCGAAGCGGAAATGCCCTGAATATTTGGTGGATAAGAAGGATGGCAAAGTGAACAAGGGTATATTTGATATACAGGTTATTGATGTGTACCTTACTAGTGTTTATAGTAGCCCCTGAGTATTTGATACTTGTTCGGTTGCTAAGATTAGTAACTCGAAACAGGAGTTACAGAATAAACAGAGACTAGTTGAGGATGAAGTGACGATGTGTGTTGCCAAGATTGATATGATCATCATCACACACTCCCTATACTTTCAAGATTAGTGTTAAACCTAAATAAATTTTATTTGGCGTTTGCGTTGCGCATAAATATGATTTGATCATATTTATTGCAATATGGTTATTCATTTCAAGTCAGAGAATAATTGTTGTTGTGTTTACATGAATAAAACCTTCAATGGTCATAAACCCAATGAAAATAGTTTGTTGGATCGCGATCGTAGTGATACACATATTCATAATATTGATGCCAAAAGATGCAAAGTTAATAATGATAGTGCAACTTATTTGTGGCACTGCCGTTTGGGTCATATCGGTGTAAAGCGCATGAAGAAACTCCATAAAGATGGATTTTCGGAATCACTTGGTTATGAATCATTTGATGCTTGCGAACCGTGCCTTTTGGGCAAGATGACTAAAACTCCGTTCTCCAGAACAATGGAACGAGCTAATGACTTGTTGGAAATAATACATACTGATGTATGCAGACCAATGAGTATTAAGGCTCGTGGCGGGTATCGTTATTTTCTGACCTTCACAGATGATTTGAGCAGATATGGGTATATCTACTTAATGAAACACAAGTCTGAAACATTTGAAAAGTTCAAAGAATTTCAGAGTGAAGTGGAGAATCATCGTAACAAGAAAATCAAGTTTCTACGATCTGATCGTGGAGTAGAACATTTAAGTTATGAGTTTGGCCTTCATATAAAACAATGTGGAATAGTTTCACAAGTCACGCCACCTGGAACACCACAGTGTTATGGTGTGTTCGAACGTCCTAACCGCACTTTATTGGATATGGTGCGATCTATTATGTCTCTTATCGGTTTACCACTATCGTTTTGGGGTTGTACATTAGAGACAGTTGCATTCACTTTAAATAGGGCACCATCGAAATCCGTTGATACAACGCCTTATGAACTGTGGTTTGGCAACAAACCAAAGTTGTCCTTTCTTAAAAGTTTGGGGCTATGATGCTTATGTGAAAATTTTCAACCTGATAAGCTCGAACCCAAATCGGAGAAGTGCATCTTCATAGGATACCCAAAGGAAACTGTTGGGTACACTTTCTATCACAGATCCTAAGGCAAGATATTCGTTGCTAAGAATGGATCCTTTCTAGCGAAGAAGTTTCTCTCGAAAGAAGTGAATGGGAGGAAAGTAGAACTTGATGAGGTAATTGTACCTTCTCCCTTATTGGAAAGTAGTTCATCATAGAAATCAGTTCCAGTGATTCCTACACCAACTAGTGAGGAAGTTAATGATGGTGATCATGAAACTTCAGATCAAATTACCACAGAACCTCGTAGGTCTTTCAGAGTAAGATCCGCAGAAGAGTGGTACGGTAATCTTGTTATGGAAATCATGTTACTAGACCATGATGAACCTACGAACTATGAGGAAGCGATGATGAGCCCAGATTCTGCGAAATGGCTTGAGGCCATAAAATCTGAGATAGGATCCATATATGAGAACAAAGTGTGGACTTTGGTTGACTTGCTCGATGATCAGCAATCCAAGTTAAATAAATGGATCTTCAAGAGGAATACGGACACCGATAGTAGTGTTACACTAGTGTAGAACCGGGCAATAGCACCGGTTCGTAAGGCCCTTTAGTTTCGGTTCCATAACCGGCACTAAAGTGTGGGCACTAAAGCCCCCCCCCCCTTTAGTACCGGTTCAGCACGAACTGGTGCTAAAGGGCAACCACGTGGCACGAGCCAGCTCCGGGGGCCTGGAGCCCTTTAGTACCGGTTGGTAAGACCAACCGGTACTATAAGGTTTGGGGGGTTTTTAGTTTTATGATTTCTTTTTCATTTAATTTTGTGTTTCCATTTTAATTCTTTTTTGTTTGCTGGTATTTTACGATACTACACATTGTACACGTTATGCATATATATATCATCAATGTCTCACAAACCACCATATTAATTAATTCACACATACACACATGTATAGCTATATACAATTTCTCCTACATATGCATGTTGCCTTCGGAGCCAGTGGCATTAGCCTAATTGGTGCCTTCGGAGCACGATGACAATTGGAAGTGGTTTTCATGGGGGCGGTAGCGGGTAATAGTATTCTCCCTTCGGATTTATGACCTGGTCGAGCAAAAATCCCGCTATTTCCTCTTGAAGTGCTTGTACGCGCTCCGTTTCTAGGAGCTTGTCCCGCACCTCTGTGAACTGTTAAGAAGGAGATCAATATGCATGTGTATTAGTTGTGTGACTAGATATCGATAATGGTGTAAAAATTGTGAATAGTGTTCTGACAAGCGTACCCATTCCTGTCTTTGAGATCTGCTCCTTTCGGACGCGATCATGCGAATGTTCTCGCAAACGCAGAATGCACACAGATCAGTCCCCTGCGCCTGCTTCAGGGCCTTTACGAGAATGAAATTTGATCAGATAATAATTAATCAAGCATGATAATTAAAGAGATGGTAGCTAGCTAGCTAGCTAGTACTACTTAATTACTTACCTTGGGTCGAAACCATTTAAGCTTTTTTTTCCATTTGCCTTCCGTGACGCTGATGAACCTTGCCCAAGCCCTGCCCGCCGACAAAGAAAATGAATAAAGGGGTTATTAAATAGTTCATATCATGAAATGACGAACTAAATAGGCCGAGATATATAGTTAATAATGATTGAAATTACCTGTTGACTATCCCAAAAAGATGTTATAGTCAGTATTTGCTTTGAGTAGTGAGTCCAGTATTTCAACTGTTCCGGCGTCAACTTTAATGATACACAAGATCCAGTGAAATCTGGATGCACACACGTTTGCATGTCTTAATTAAGCGAGCATATGTAAGTAAAAACATGTAGCTAGCTAGTAGGCAAAAACAGAGAATTTGTAGTACAAGACAGTGTGACTCACTGGAAGTTGTAAGGAAGTAGTATATCTTCATTGTATTTGAGGCGCTTCAAGAACTCTAGCATGTTGTCCTCTTCGGCCTTTTGATGATGTGGATTTATTAGCCATGTGTATTCATTAACGGTGTTTGGGTCAATGAACCCAATGCCAAAGCGTCCACCTTTTCTCATTTCATACATCTTCATCCTGCATAATACCACAGAAAAGAATATAGTGAGGATAATTACAGGTAATGATTGATCAAAAGGATCACTACAGCTAGCTTGAGACTTAAATTACAGAAAGAAATCACTTATAGACAATAGCAACTGACGATAGATTTGTCGAGTGCGTCTTGATTGTATAACTGAAACAGTTCAGAATACTCAACGCACAGAGCTTTCTCATGGAAGTAATGCTCCTCCTTGACATTCACCATGAGGGACAATCGATTGGAAATCTTGGTAATGTTCATGTACCAATGATGCAATTCATACATTCTTGTTGGGAGGTTCTTGACCTTGTCTGGCTCGACCAAAGGTTGGCCCCGGACATATTTCCGTTTTATTTCATCCTCTGTAAGCACAGGCATGGGCTCGATCTCGAGGAGTTGTCCAACAGTGATGTTGAGAACTTCAGCCTGCATTATATGGTCCTTGGTTATTACCACATTGCCCTGTTGGAAATATGCCCTAGAGGCAATAATAAAAGCATTATTATTATATTTCCTTGTTCATGATGATTGTCTTTTATTCATGCTATAACTGTATTATCCGGAAATCGTAATACACGTGTGAATACATAGACTACAATACGTCCCTAGTAAGCCTCTAGTAGACTAGCTCGTTGGTCAACAGATAGTCGTGGTTTCCTGACTATGGACATCAGATGTCATTGACAACGGGATCACGTCATTAGGAGAATGACGTGATGGACAAGACCCAATCCTAAGCATAGCACAAAGATCGTGTAGTTCGTTTTGCTAGAGCTTTTCCAATGTCAAGTATCTCTTCCTTAGACCATGA
>LR880966.1:737433754-737450457 GCA_904067115.1 Aegilops sharonensis | reverse complement strand
CAAAGCTGCAAAATATTACGCACCGATATTATCTATAAGTGATAAAAAAATGTTTCACACAGGAAATCCCTGCATTGGTCGACACATGTAGTATGTACCTTCTATACTACGCTCTTCGCACTGGCAGAAGACACATCGCATGTTTCGGCCGGACCAGGCGGCCTATTTTTTAAACTTTTGTTTTTCTGTTTCGTTTCCATTTCTGCCTTCGTTTTTTTCTATTTTAAATAATTTGGGACTTCAAGAAAGTTATGAAAATTAGAAAAATGTGAATTTTGAAATAAATTGTTTAATAATTCGTAAATGTTTATTGATTCAGAAAATGTATGCGATTTTCAAAAAATGTTCACAAATTCCGAAAATGTTTGCAGTTTAAAAAATAAATGTTCAGTAAATTAAAAAATGTTGATATTTTTTAAAGTGTGTGTATTAAAAATGATAATGAAATGGAAAAAACAGCAATTCAGAAAATGTTTATGAATTTAAAAATCTCCTAAAAATTGAAAAATTCTTCGTGACTGACAAAATATTTTAATGACTAATAAAATGTTCGCGAATTTAGAAAATGATAATGCATTTCAAAAAATATTCGTTAAATCAAAAACATGTTGGTGAATTTCATAAATTGTTCCTGCAATTTCCAAAAAAATATATTTGTCAACTCTAGAAATGCTCGCCTTTTCAAGATAAATGTTTTAAAAATGTTCACAATTTTCCAAAAATGTTTTCAAACATTATAAAATGTTCATGAATTCCATATTTACATTATTTTAGAAAATGTAAATTCTGTAAAAATGTTCACGTATTTGAAAAAAATTCGCGATTTCCGATATGGTCACGAGTTTAAAAAAGTGTTTGCGATTTCCAATATGGTTACGGGTTTAAAAAAATGTTCATGATTTTTAAAAATTGTTCTCAATTTCACGAAAATGAGAGTAATGTATAGCAGTAATGCAACAAAATGTGGTCATGGCCATTGTAGATTATAATATATTTTTTCTCCAGTTGTAGCGCACGGGCCGTTTTGCTAGTACAACCTATGCACCAAATACCGGATGTATCTCATCAGTGAGAAGGGCGGAGGGAATTGAATGTTTTCCATATATAACTCATTATGGCCTTGGTGCTGGAATTTCGAGAAGAATGGCGCCTTCTCAGTATGATCCGCATATAAGATGTTGGTAGCAACGAAGCAAAGAAGAGAAGCATGGCTGGAAGGGGCAGCAGGAACTTCGAACATATTGCAAGAAAAGTTCATGAAAATCTATGTGGCACATCAGTGTTCCGGGGAAGATAAGGATGTTCCTCTGGCAACTTGCGAGGCACTCCTTACCCACTAAGGACATAAGGGAGCATCGAAACATGGTGACTTCAAGTTCGTGCGGACTGTGTGGCGCACATGACTCTTGGAGGCACTCTCTCCTGGACTGCTCCATGCCTAGATGTATATGGGCACTGGCGAACGAGGAGCTAGCGTATCAACTGCGGGTATCGAGCGAGCCGAGCGCTAAACAATGGCTGTTCTCAATGATACGCTCGCTATCGCATGAAGCTTTTGTGAAATTGGCAGTAGCACTCTGGGCGACGTGGACGGAGAGGAGAAAGGCAATTCACGAAGGCATTTTCCAGAGCCCCCATGCGACCCACGCTTTCATCAATCGCTATCTAGTGGAACTGGAAATAGTGATGGAGCAGCAGCAAGGAACGTCGAGAACGGCTGCAGCTTGCACAACACTAATAGGCAATGTAAGGCCAAAGGCTCCGCCGGCAGGTTATGTTAAAATCCATGTCGACGCGGGAGTATCCAAACGCCACGGAAGAGAGGCGGCAGTGGCTGTATGTCGCGAAGAGCGGGGGAATTACTTGAGAAGCTCAGCGCTGGTGGTTGAAGGGATGCAAAATGCTGCAGTTCTTGAATGCATGGCATGTACTGGCCGAGGATTTATCAGTTCAGGATTTGATCGTGGCATCGGATGCAAAACAAGTTGCGCAAGACATATCCAGTACCAGTAGGGGTCTCTACGGCATGGTTATCTCAGAAATCAAGTCAAGTAAACTGCAACATAGTTTTTGAGGGTCGCCGGTCTAATGGAGATGCTCATAGTTTAGCAAAGTTTTCGCTTTCTTTAGCTCGGGGGCGCCACGTGTGGCTTGATCACCCCATAATCCTCTTTGTATCCCGCAAACGGTGGTTTTCGATGAATGAATAAAGTCCTTCATCCCTAAAAAAATGAATTAGGAGGTTAGTCGTGAATTCAATGGACTTTATTTTTCTCCTAATATTGATCGGTTAAGTTTTTTCAACACGGTTGAGTTTGATTTAGTTATACTCAAAGTTAAACTCACATCTCAACTGGTGGCACAAATTATTTCAGTAAATAAGAATAAGAAAAGATTGGTCGCATCGGATTTCAACTCACTTTTTTATTTGCAATAATATATAAACTCAGAAAAAGGTAGTACCAATCAACACACTATCTTATACAGTGTATTCTGTTAATGCCCACCCGTATTTGCAAGTATGGGCTGCGATATACTTGGGCACTTATTTTGACACTCTTCGTAGGAATCATAACACGGCACGTCTGGCTGAGTGACGCAGCATATGCATTTCGCCCACCAGGTTCTAAAGTTTTCACCTTTGGTCTTACAATCTCTATCGAGACAAAATTTCAAGGTAAGTTTGCTCCCATCAAGTGACGAGGCCAGCGTGGTCGTGTTGGCATGGTCATCTTTGTAGGTGCTCTCGGGCTCACGACGACCTATTACATAGATAACATTATATACTGTTATCAGTCCATAATATGCACATAAATAGATATAGAAAAACAATACGATAGTGATGTGTACTTACATTGTGCAACCATCAAAAGGCACCCAATGGAAAAAACAGCAATTGTGTACACAGCGCTCCCCTTCATATTTTCCACGAACCGTATGCGAGATTATGAGGTAGTTTTAGAAGCAACCTGGTGCAATGGCATAAAAACTCACCCTCGCCTCAGTATATATATAGGCATATGCATTAATTGTCGATGATCACGTTATATACACAAGCATCTGCATGACACATATGCGCCGTGTGGGACACTCCTGGCTAGGAATGCGTATAATCACCATAAGCACGCGGTGATTAGTAACCATAATATACACATCAGTGCTAGGATCAGCGCTGGGATCGGCTAGATTAGTAGTCATAGTATACGCATCAGTGTTCCCTCAACAAAAAAAGAAGTATACGCATCAGTGCTGGGATCTGCGAGATTAGAAACCACACTATACGCATTACTGCTGCGATCCGCAAGGTTAGGACATCTCCAACGGCTACTCAAATTTCCTCCAACCGGCGGAGAAGAAGGACTAGTCCGCGGACACAGGTATGGGATGCCACCATTCAAGCATGCTTGCATACATTTCAGCAATTATAAAAAAAGAACGGACGAAATACGTTCATACCGGTAGATTTCATATAAACACGTCCGAATTTCATATAAACATAACGAAATTCATTACATTTTGGACATATTTCAACTAAAAGCAAAGCTTGTTCGAGTATAATACCTAAACTAAATTATCATCGGCGCCTGTTTCCCTTGCCCGCTCATGAGCCCCGAGAACTGAAGCTTCTTCTTCTCCAATTCCGCCTCGGTGATCTCCAGCTCCGCCTTCGGAGCCCCGGGAACTAAAGATGTTCTCTTCCACATCGCGGTCAAGCGACTAATCAGTTGATGATGCTCAGCCCGCCAAGCTCAGCGTCGACGGGAGGGGAGGAGCAGTGGCCTTCTTGAGACCAGAGCGGCGGTGACCTACCATGCACTACTCTTCCTCACTACCGGCAGCGCCCGCGGACGCGCCGACTTCGTGGTCATGGCGGCGGGGCGCGGCCTTGGCGGTGTTCTCATCGTCGTCGGTCTTGCCCCCACACCTCTTCCGCCGCCTCGTCGAACTCCTTGTAGGCATCCTCAAGTTCCTCCTGACGCTGGCGGTACCGCCAGTGGGCGAGGTGGATGTCGCGGGCGGAGCGGTAGGACTCCAGGAGCTCCTCCTTCTCCGCCACGTTCGCGTCCGATGCGATCTCCTGCCGGCGGCGATCTGCTCCTCTGTCTACACGTGCTCCTGGAAGAGCTGGTGGTTGTAGGAGGCGTCACCCTGCACCTCCCGTAACTGCTCCTCCCGCACCATGTCCATGTAATGGGCACGGGCCTCGAAGATGGTCATGGTGCAATGCACCAATTGGGGTGGCTGGACGAGGAGGGTAGCGTGGGCTCATCGTCGAACGCTTCCTCCATTGGGACGTCCTCGTTCTCCGGCCGGTTGCCGGCCTGCCAGCCGACCGCAATGGCGGTCATCTCCTTCTTCTACTCCGGCATGAGCCCGCCCCAGAGAGCGTTGGTGCACAAGGAAGACGTGGTGGGAGCGATGCGAAGAGGAGAAAGGGATCGGAGGCGGATGACTACGACAATGGCCGGGGCTCCAGTTTATATAGCAATGGTGGGCGGCAAAGGGACAGACGGGTGGCACCGGAGTAGCTAGGAGGTTCGGGCCTCCAGAGAGTAATACCCTACATCGTGCTTGTGTTTGTTATTCATAGTGGAAGTATACATCGTGCGAAGAGGTACAATGACGTAGATGAGATTGCTACGGAGAGTTGTTTCTACATGAGTAGATGAGAATGAGAGCTCCCTAGCCTCTCCATATATAGTCGTGGAGGCTAGGGTTTTACAGAGGGAGATGCTGTATAGGGTTGCCGCCACACCAACTTGGAGGTTAAGTTGTTTGTATGGTGCTTATCTTCTTATTTGGGCTCCCCCACCGTTGGACTTGTGGGCCCTCTAGCTGGCATTCTGCCACGCTCACCTCAGTGAGCCACCCCTGGTGTATGACACCGTTAGTAGCCCCCGAGCATGGCAGAGGCCGCAGAGTGGGTCTTCGAGACCTCTGGCGGGCTCCTCCCTTTGCAGTGCTTGTCCTTGTGGTTTTTCATTCAGGGAGCCTAGTTCGAGGCCTCTGTGACTGCCGGCGCTTTTCTACCAGCGGCACTGGTCGTTGGTGGGGCAAGATGTGTGTACGGCTGTTCGTGCGTTTCTCATCGGTGAGACAACCCCGGAATCATTTAATGAGACTGTTATTGTGATGATACCTAAGGTGAGTGCACCAGAGCTGCTTTCTCAGTTTCGACCTATTAGTTTGTGTAACGTGCTGTACAAGATAGCTACAAAGGTGCTCGCGAACAGATTGAAAGTCATCCTGCCAGTGCTAATACCAGAAGAGCAAAGTGCGTTTGTTCCAGGCCGTCTCATTACGGACAATGTGTTAATAGCATATGAATGTGTCCATGCCATTCGGACTAGAAAGAGGAGGAAGTGCTTATGTGCGGTAAAGCTCGATATGATGAAGGCCTATGACAGGGTAGAGTGGATTTTTCTGGAAAGGATGATGGCTCAGTTTGGTTTTGATCAAGTGTGGATTGGCATGATTATGAGATGTGTTACATCAGCTCGGTTCTCTGTTAAGCTTAATGGGGGATGCTCTAGGAGGTTCACACCCCCGCGTGGATTAAGACAAGGTGACCCGCTCTCACCGTATTTATTCCTTTTTTGTGTTGAGGGGTTCTCGGCCTTGTTGAAAAGAGCACAGGAGGAACAGAGGATCAAGGGAGTTTCGTTCGGGGGCACTGGCCCCCATGTTACTCATTTGCTGTTCGCCGATGACAGCATTGTTTTTCTTGAGGGCTCAGCCGAGAGCATGACTGTGCTTAAGGAAATTTTGTTGACATACGAGGAGGCCTCGGGGCAGTGGGTGAATATGCAAAAGTCCTCCATTTTCTTCGGTAAGGGATGCAACGATGTGATCAAAAATGAGCTCAAGGAGGCGGTTGGCATTGATAGTGAGGCGCTAAGTGAAAGATACCTCGGTCTGCCAACACTGGTTGGGAGATCAAAGGATGGTACCTTTACGTATGTCACTGAGAGCTCTAAGGGTAAGGTGACAGGGTGGAAAGGGCAGGGTCTGTCAAAGGCTGCCAGAGAAGTTCTTGTTAAATCGGGATTACAATCAACACCAACGTTCACGATGAGTTGCTTTCACCTCACAAAGAAGATATACCGGAACCTGACATCCATCTCTTCAAAATTTTGGTGGGGGGCAATGAATGGTGAAAGAAAGGTGCATTGGATCTCATGGGAGAAGATGTGCAATTCGAAGAGGGAAGGGGGCCTTGGGTTCAGAAATCCGAAGGGCTTCAACCTAGCACTTTTGGCCAAGCAAGCATGGTGGATCCTCACTACTACATCCTCTCTTTGTGCTAGGGTGTTGAAGGCCCGATATTTTAAAGATGACACGATCTTGAGTGCTACTTGCCCATCCAACTCATCATACACGTTCAGAAGCATATTGTATGAGAGAGACCTTCTCCGGGAGGGACTAGTATGGAGGGTGGGTGACGGCTCGAGGATCAATATCCACCATGACAATTGGATTCCAAGGGAAGGCCGTTTGAGACCACTGGGTCAGGTTTATGTTCACGGTGTGACGAAGGTGGCTGATCTTCTCGATCAGAGTGGTGCGGCTTGGGATTTAAATAAGCTTGCAACTATGTTACAGAATCCGATGTTCATGATATTATGCAAATAGCAGTGGGAGGGCCCGGAACCGAAGACTATCAGGCTTGGAATTATACGAAGAATGGTGTCTTTAATGTCAAGTCAGCATATCATCTTTGGATGGCAAAGAGGAAGGCGAGGACGGGCCAGCAGGAGTCTTCAGACTCGGTTCAATAGCACAAAGGCTATATGGCGATGTGGGGTACGAGTGCTCCACCGAAGGCAAAAATCCACATGTGGCGCATGATCAGAAATGGACTAGCTGTAGGATCGGAACTTCATCGGAGACGGATCAAACCGGGGGTTTTTTGTGTTGCATGCGGAAGGGAAGAAACAATCATCCATCGTTTTTGGGCATGTCAGCATTCAGCACAGTTCTGGCAGCTTTTGCGCTCGGAAAAAGGTATCGCGGTGGCAGCCCCGCCGTGTCAGATAGATACCTAGGGTGCATTAGCGCGTTGGCTACTTGGCTGGTTCTCTGGAGCGTCCGAGGAAGAGAAAGAAGCTATGATCCAAGCTACATACGGCCTTTGGCTAGCAAGAAATGAAACGAGGGAAGGGAAACGGATGGAAATGCCACATGCGATAATGGAATCAGTGTACGCACACATGCTGGAGTGGACCAACACACATCCCACAATGGTAAGAGTACTAGTCCCCAAGATAACTCAGCGATGGTCTGTACCGGATGAGGGCTGGGTGAAGATTAACACTGATGGTGCTATTTCGAGAGTGGGAGACAAGGCAAGAGGCGGGGCAGTTATGCGAGATCACAACGGTGCATTCATGGCTGCGCTGTGCCATGTATTTCCACATATACAGGATCCAGAAGCTGCGGAAGTGTTGGCATGCAGGAGAGCTTTGCAGGTGGCGGGCGAGTTGGGGGGTGCAGAATGTTCATCTTGAGTTGGACAGTTCGAAGGTGGTTTAGATGATCCAGCAAGATGGTATAAACTACTCGACGGTCGGTCCCTGGATTCAGGAAATCAAGCAGTTGTTGGAGGAGAAGCAAGGTGCCAAGGTGTCATGGGTTCGTCGTTCAGCGAATGTCGCCGCGTATAAGATGGCTAGAGTAGGTGTAGGTGATAATTTATGTAAGGTGTGGATGGGGTTCCCCCTGACTGTATTTTGAATGTAATTTTGAATGACATTCCGAGCTTTGCGGAGACCTAAATAAAGCGACGGCATTAACTCTAAAAAAAAGACTGGTAGCCCCTTATTAGGACTGCATCGGCCGACCTCCCAAGGCTTTGACAGTTGTTGACATGGTCCAACCGATCGAATCGGTGTCCTCTAGGAAACCGTTTGAATGGATCCCGTCAATTATGAAACGTGATGATGATGGCTCCGGAATCCGCGTGTCCGCACCTCGCAAAATTGGAAACAACAGGAGACGTGAGGCACATGTTGTGTCGCGGAGTCCGACGCTTCGGTTTTAAACCGGGAGCATCTCCAACAGCCGCGCTAAGCGCCGCGTAAAAAATCTATTTGCCGCGCGCGCTTCGGCTGGTTTAGCGCGGCCGCCAGCACTAGCTCCAGCAGCCGCGCTATAATGCAGCACGCGCGCCGTTCCAGCAGTGCGTAAAAATACAACACGCGCGCCGCACAAACCACATATACATTTTAAAAAAAGAGAGCAAAAATGATCAAACAAACAAAATAAATCAACAATAAATAGTTCAATTTCGTTACCATTACAACTCAAACAAATAGTTTATTGTTCAGTACAACAAATAATGCAATAAACACAACAAATAGTTCATGAACAATACAATGTCGAATGTAGAAATCATCATGCTCTTTGTCGTTCATATCATGCCCACCACTCTTCAATCAGATCATTCTGAAGTTCATTGTGCGTTGTGGGACGCCGAATGGCATGATAGGAGGCAATAAAACGGGCTACCCTTTCAACCCTCCGTCACACTCGCCCGGGATGTCCCAAGAGTTCATACTGTGAGTAGTCTAAATCTTGGGCATGCTCATTCTTGATGATCATGTTGTGCATGATCACACAAGCGTGCATGGTGTACCAAAGCATTTTTTGATCCCAAAATCTAGCCGGTCCTCTCACAATAGAAAATTGGGCTTGCAAAATCCCAAATGCTCTCTCCACATCTTTTCTAGCCGCCGCCTGAGCATTGTGAAAATCAAGATATTTCTTACCTTCCGGCTTTTTCAACGGCTTCACGAAGGTTTGCCACTTTGAATAGATGCCATCCGCTAGATAATAGCAATAATTGTACGTACGGCCATTTGCTACAAACTGCACAGGTGGCAACTCATCGTTTGCAATCTTATTCATCAGTGGTGACCGGTTGACAACATTTATGTCATTTAAAGATCCAGGCATTCCAAAGAATGCATGCCAAATCCAAGTCTCCTGATCGGCCACCGCTTCAAGGATTATAGTGGAACCTTTTTTTTGGCCATGAAATTTCCCATGCCATGCCTTTGGACAACTCTTCCAACTCCAATGCATGCACTGTTCATCGCCAATAGCCTTGCGGCGTCTTCAGCAGTGGGAGATCTCAAATACTCCTCGCCAAACACTTGCACAATTCCCACTTCAAAGCGCTTGACACACATGATGGCTTGGCTCTCACCCATAGCCAAGTGATCATCAACTAGATCAGCCGGGATACCGTATGCCGACATACGCAAAGCGGCTGTCACCTTCAGAAAGGTGCTATGCCCGAGCTCTCCGGCGGCATTCCTTCTTGGCTGGAAAAACCGGTCATGGCTCGCTAGTTTCTCTGGAATGCGCCTGAATAAGTCGGTGCTCATCCTAAACCGGCGACGAAAATACGACTCCGGGTGTGTTGGATTCTCCACGAAATAGTTCTTCATCAATCTGTTATGAGCATCAATCCTATCTCTCCAAATTTTCTCCCGACCCATAACCGAACCATCGTGCTTCGGTTTTTTATTGATATGCATAGCTAGGATCATTGCAAGATCCTCTTCCTCTTCCATATCAAATTCTTCTTCGGAAGAATCATATGACGAACTCATCTATAATGTTCAATACTATACTATAAAAACTACAATTCAAAACATGCACCAAATTCATGAAGTTTGAGCAATACATACCTTGTAGGCGTTTTGTCGAACACCTTGCGGGCGCGGCGCGGCAGCGAGCGCTCGGGCGCTGTTCCTCGGACGACGGAGGCGCGCGAGCGCCGGCGGGACTAGGAGGGGATGGGGCGGAAGCGCGGCGGCGCGGGGATGGGCCGGGGAAGCGCCTGAACGGTCGCCGGGGGGCGCGGGCGGCGGCGGCGGCGCCGCCGGATAGGGGTGGAAGTGGGAGAGGAAGTGCGAGAGCGAGCGCTCGAGTGTGCCGCGCGCTGCAGCGAGCGCCCGAAATACACCGCGCGGGGCAGTATTTTCCGACAGCGTGCCTAACTCGTTATAGCGTGCGCGCCGTTTTTGCGCGCCCGCTGAAGCGACCAACCGTGTTGCGCGCGCGCTAAAACCGACTAATTTACAGCGCGGCGCTAGTTTAGCACGGCTGTTGAAGATGCTCTAAGGAGGAGGAAAGTGGAGGGTTTTCTCCTTCCTCCACTTTCACCCACTTATGCCTCTCTGCCTTCAGTCTTCAAGCGCGCGCCGCCGTTGCAACTCCCATGCCGCTCGCCTGCACGACTCTTGTCGACTCCATCCTTGTCGCCAACATGGCCAAGACCAGGAGTGAGAAGATTGCTCGGGCCTCCAGCCAAGTTCCACCCACCGTCGGGGCGGAATGGAAGTGGAAGAGGGCCGCCTTAAAACGAGACGAGACGCAGCCGCATGAAGCCCCCAAGACCACGGGAAAGTGGCTCCCCTCCATGGCCTCGTCCAAAGAGCTTCAGGTCTCCGTGGATGAGAGATTGATGCCAACGGATCTGGAGCACCGCCTTTCGAGGGGGCTCGGATGTCGACTTCATAGTTTCGTTCATGGGCTGCTACGCTTCTATGGCTGTTAGTTGCACCACATTTCGCCCAACGGAGTTCTTCATATCACCAACTTCATAACTTTCTGCTAGTGTTTCCTCAGAACAGCTTCTCGTTTTGAGTTGTTGTGGTATTTTTTTTCAGGTCTACATCCAGACAAATGGGGACCTCTCGAAATTTGTTCAGGAGTGGCACAAAGTCGTGGTTTTTACGTGAGCGGGCTCGGAAACGACCTGCCTGCCTTCGTGAACGAGCCCCTACAGAAGCTGCGATCCTGGGCTCCAATGACCAAGCTATCACCGGAGGCCAAGATGCTAGCTAAGGCCACCGCCCGCCTGAAGAAAGGCGGCTCTAATGACCAAGCTATCACCAAAGGCCAAGATGCTAGCTGAGGCTGTTGCCCTCTTGAAGAAAGGAGGCGTGATGGGCAGGACGTGGGTGGAGCACTGTGGCCTTCCTCTTCAGGCATGTACGTCCCCGATGTACAAGTACATGGGGCCTGAAGACCGGATGCGGGTGTCCAGGGACGACCTGGGGTCGGAGGAGGTCGAGACCCACGTCAACTTCTTGACGAGGCCCAAGGCGATTGTAGACTCCAAGAAGGCGGTTGTGAAGGCCTTAAGCGTCGACCACCCTCCGAGCGGCATAAGTGCCAAGACCCGATTGACCGCGACTTCGAGAATGATGTTGGCATCCTTCTTCTATCCTTTGAATTGCCCATGCCATGTTGTGTGACAGCTCTTCCACCTTCAGTGCATGCAATCAATTGAGCCAAGCATACCTAGAAACTCATGAGCTTTGCTTATCTCCGAAAGTCTCTGAGTGTCTTGAGGAATGGGTGCTCTCAAATACTCTGATTGTCCTGAGGATAGGGTGCTCTCAAATACTCTAGCCTGAACACTTCAACCACCGTCTTCAAAAATTTCTTGACGCACAAGATTGAAGTGATCTCTCCTACTGCCAATTTATAATCAATATAATAGGCTAAAATACCATATGCCATCATGCGCAATGCGGCAGTCACCCTCTGGCAAGATCTCTGGAGCAATTCCTCCTCATTGCCTATTGCCAAGATCTCTGGCGCAATTCCTCCTCTACTTGAAGAAGTTGGCAATGTGAAGTAACAAATCCGAAGACATCCTAAACTGGCGTCTAAAGTATCACTCTGGATACACCAAATTTGGAGCAAAATAGTTGAGCATTAATCTATTGTGACCATCTTGCATCATCCTCCTCATGGCCAAGAATGAAACCACCATGCTTCAGCCTCTTGTTGTTGTATCAAGACCAAAGCAATGTCCTCCTGTTTGTTCATGTCATAGTTCTCTTCGAACGAGGAATCATCCCATGGACGTGGAATCACACAAAGCAGCGGCGGATTGGCTTGGTCACGTTGTTAAAGCATCTATAGCAGACTCAGTATAATGCCTCGACCCACAAAATAACCGTCAAAATACAGGTCCGTGTCGGCGTTCTGGATATGGGGGTATCCAGCCCTGCCTGCATGCGGCCCACCACGTGGCTCCATTGACGGCTCGGTACGACCCAGCTTCGACATCAACAACTCAAGACCTTCGCGAGGGGCCAAGCCTCGCGAGGCGGACGACGCCAAGACCTCCGAGGGGATGGGCCTCTTCAGGATGGCTCCCGAGGGGCGGAGAGTTCTATGCAAGGTTTACCTCACGAGGCTCGGCTGACGTGAGCCATGACGACCAAGGCCAGGCGGGGGCCAGCGGGCGCAGAGCGCAGGTTTCCTCTTCGGTGCAAGGGAGGTAAGCCATAGGCGCGGAGACCCGAGGAACCAACCAAAGGTTTTCATTCTGGTGGAACAAGACCAAGACCGCCAGGAAGGCAGGACGGAGGTCATCACCGAGCCCACCGCAGCGTCACGACCAGAGGCTTTTCGCAGGCGAATACTAGTTTTGTCAGGATAAGATGTACTACTTGTCCCCTTTCAAACCCGACCGTTGTGGGATCCCTTCCCGCCAACATTTGGGAAGAGGACCAAGGCCACTATAAATAGGACTTAGCCACCACCATAGAGGGCGAGGGGATCCAATCTCATCCGACCACCTCACCAGCTCTCTTGAGCTCAAGAACACCTCACCTCCTGAGGATAGTTCATTCATTGTACTAGTTCATCCTCAGCCCTCCGAGGCAATCCACCAAAAAAATGCCGGAGTAGGCTATTACACCGCGAGGTGGCCCGAACCAGGATAAACTATTGTGTCTCCCTGTCTCTTCGAGCTCGTCACGCTAGGCTTAGGAGGACCACAAGTAGGCAGGCTGGATAGGTTGAGATCTCCGCACGCACCCCAGAGTTCGAACCTCTCGAGGGTCTGCGGAACCCGTAATCCGACATTTGGCGCGCTAGGTAGGGGTGCGTCATATCTTCTCTTCCGTCGATCGATCCATCGCCACTCTGACACCTCCATGGCCGACGCACGCCGAGCTCGAGCGCAGCGTCGGGCCGCAGTCGCCGCTCGCGTTGCTCAGACGGCTCCGGCGGGCGATGGCTGTGCTCATCGTGCTCCGTCTCCGGTGGCCAACGCCGCAACGGGCCCTGCCGGCCACGAGCAGCAAACTTCTTCGCTGCACCCGTCGGTGCGCCGCGACAGGCGCACCTCTACTCCGTTACTCACTCCAGCAGCTTCGTCCTCCCACGCATCCTAAGAGGTTGGCGGGAGCGACATTTCAATCCGTGCCCGTTCCCCACCCCCTTCCGCAGCCGCTTGCCATTGGTTCCGCCGTCCGCCGTCGGCGATTCCGGCCAAATTTGCAGACGGAATCATGTCGCAGTCAAGCCGCCCCTAGTCGCCTTCGCCGCCCCGGGATCCACCGCCGCAGAGGCACCGCCCCGAGCTGCCGGTGAGTACTTGTGCTCGTGCTTTGCGTTGCGCTATGCATAATTGGTTTATGCGGCGTTCGTATTTCTGAATTTAGATGGAATTGAGCCCTTGCGAGAGATTCGTGCTCGAGGATTCGTCTGATTCGGATGACTCGGATGTTGAGATGTTGCTTAAGAATCATCGGTAGCAGATGTTGGTGATGGCCATCGCCGTGAAGGAGCACGAAGATGAGAACCGAAAGAGGCGGCGAGGATCGACCGTTGGCCATCTTTGCATTCCCTGAAATCGCCATCTCGGGAACGAGATATTGATGCAAGACTACTTCAGAGACAATCCAATATATCCGCCGCATCTCTTCCAGACAAGGTACCGAATGCGGCATTGACATTAGTTTCATTTAATTCATGTGTGATTTGTACCCGGGACAAGTTTTGTATTGAATTATTTAGTTTGCTTCAGTGATTTTAATAATTATTATTTTTGGATGATTGTTGTATTGTAATATTGACATTTTATCTTCTATTGTATTGTAATTCTGAATAAGTGGCATATGTGTGTCAAATTTAGATAAAAACAGTTTTACGGGTCGGCGCGGGCACTGGCCAAGCAGACTCCACATAGCAGAACTGTTAAAAAAATATCTGCGGTCTGTTCAGCCGGCATCTAGCATGGCCCGCAAAATCGTTTCTCCGTGAACTGTAAACGAGTTTTGCGGGTCGACAATATACGGAGTCAGCTAGAGATTACAACACGGGTTACATCAACAGGGTAATCTTCAAACCACACACATTGGTCGTCTGTACCTAACCCTGCACCCAGCGCGGCCAGCACATGCGCCGGCTTGTTACAATCCCAAGACACTCTAGCATGGATGAATCTAAACAAAAGCTTCCCTTTCATATCCCTGAAAAGAATACCCAGAGACGCATAATCATATTGATCAGAGGACACGGCTTTTTGTAAAACTAAACTATCAGTCTCAAAGATCACATTCCCAACACCAAATTCATCAGCGAAAGATACAGCTCTGGACAAGGCCATTGTTTCTGCATGGAGAGCCTCCGAGAGCGCACTAGCCGACCCAGCTGCTGCAAACTGAATTTCACCGTATGAATTTCGACAGATAAAACCCCAACCTCCCTGTCCTGTCTCTGCATGGAAAGCTCCGTCAGTGTTTATTTGTACTATGTCTGAAATAGGTGTCTTCCACTGATGCACTGTGGTCTGTTGAGTAATCTGTTTAGGTATTAGGAATTCAGACCATTCATTTACATGACGCCTGACAGCAAATTGAAATTCGTCCGTACTCGGTCTACGCTCTCCGTGATTGCCTCGATTTCGCTCCGTCCACCAGGACCATAATAGTGCAATGGACATTATTTTCTGTCCACATATGGCACATCTGGTGTCGAGCTCGATCCCCTTCCTACTGATATTCATGTACTCCCTCCATCTGAAAATACTTGTCATCAAAATGAATAAAAAGAGATGTGTCTAAAACTAAAATACGTTTAGATGCATCCTCTTTTATTCATTTTGATGACAAGTATTTCCGGACGGAGGGAGTACATGGGATGGCTGTTATGGGCAAGTCTCCAAAGGAAGTTTAGACACCGCTGCAAATTTGTAGCACAAGAGGAAAAAAGATCTGAGGTTGGCAAAAAAAAAAAACAGTACATTATAAAGATACTGGAGAGTGTCGTTTTGTCACATGGGAGCATGTGCTCCTGATTTTTAAAATGTGTTTAAAACATATTTTGAAATGTCAAAAAAAATCAAACAAAAATTTGGCACATACATGTCAATATTGTACATGCTCGGAAAGTTGTTTCGTAAAAAACCGACAACTTATGTGCCGCGTGTAGAAAAGACAAAATCCAATGTTAAAAAATGCTTTCCACAAGACATCCTTTTTGTCTTTTTACACAAGCCACAAAAAAAGTCGGTTTTCTCCGAAATTTGACGTGCACACATATAATGTTAAGATGTTTGTACCAAATTTTTGTTTGAATTTTTTACATATTTTGAAGTATTTTTTCATGTGCAGGAGTGCGCGCTCCCGGAAGGACCAACAGATTTCAGAAGTTGATGAAGCATCATTTTTAGGACCAAATATGCTAAAAATAATCTTTAGGCAGCTGCACTATTATACATCATCTGTTCTGTTGGAGATGCTTTTAACCGGTCGTGCCAAAGCTACAAGCTCTTCTGTCTTTGGACGGGGCCCACCACGGTTCCTCTCGAGAATTCCTAACTTCCCTTTCTCTTCCCGCATCTTGTTCATTCTGGAAACACGTCAAAGTTTATTTTGAGTTAGATTTCAGCTGAACATGTTAGGGAAAGATTTCGTTGAAAATGTTCGTTTGAAAATTTCCCAACTTCAGTAATTTCAAGTCCCATAGTTTGGCACGTTCTAAAGCAGGCACCACCCACCAGCGCATTAACCGGAGATGCCGCCAGTCGGATCGGCGTGTCATCTGACAATTAGGACGCCATATCATTGGCACATGTCATCGGGCCCACGCATCGCCATATGTACGTGATATGCCAGCAAAGCACAGTGACACGTACATGCACTTCACCATGATAGGCGCGGCAATGGGGGGTGCCACTTACCCTGGTGGAACATTTTTTTAACAACAACACCAGTTGCCATGGCGAATCTTCATGTGCTACAGCGCCAACGGAATTGGCTTTGTCTCAGACAAAACATGCCACACGCACGGTATGACCAAGCTTGTTATTGGCGGATGAACTTGGTAGCAATTGTCTTCAAGAGTGGGTCGTTGCCTGGTCACAGCCAAAACATGCCACACGATATTAGCTTTCTCTTAAGTTAAACTTGTTTATATAGAAAAAATATCAAGATTCACAATACCAAATCAATATCGTTAGATTTATGATGGAATACATTTTAATATTCCATTTATTTGATAATGTAGATGCAGATATTTTTTGATATAAATCTGGTTGAAGTTAACAAATTTTGACTTGAGACAAACTAGATACACGGAGTAAAAAGAAACAGTGAGTAACTAAAACCTTCGTTTCAACATAAGAGTTGTGGTATTAGTTCAAATGCGAAACCATGACACCTATTTTGAACGGAGGGAGTAAGTTTAAACAAAAGGTCATGTGATGTGACAGCTTTTCTAAGATGATCTGCTAACTAGAGAAGATATGGCGTCCCTCGCGTCGCCCCCGCCCTGGGCGACTCGGGGGCCTCCAACCCTAGGCACCGCCGCCGCTCCCTCCTTTTCCCCTCCTCGTGCCGCCGCCGGGTGACGCCGTCGGGTGAAACCTGCGTGGCAGACGGCGG
>LR880966.1:737414321-737433292 GCA_904067115.1 Aegilops sharonensis | reverse complement strand
AGCGGTGGCGGGGCGCGGGGCACGCGGCGGCGAGCCTCGGCAGGCGGTGGCGGCTGCGCGCGGGGCAGACTTCGGGGCGGCGGCGCGGGCTTGGATCCATCACGGATCTGATCCTGTGGGCGCGGCCTCAGCCTCCCCTGCTCGGCCGGCGGGTCTCGGGGGAGGGGGGGGGGGCTTCTCCGTGCTGAGATCTGGCAAGCGGGATCATCCAGATCCCGGCAAGGACGGCGGCGACCCGTGCACGAGAGATGGAGGTCTTCGATCAGATCTGGGTGAAAACCTGCTATTGGCTATTGCTAAGGCCGGCGTTGGCGACGCTATCTGCGTCGTTCCCTTCCTGAAGGCATCGCGGTGGAGATGTTCAAGGCCACTCTCTGCTACCTCCGGAGGAAACCCTAGATCAGTAGATCGGATGACGGCAGCTCTCTGGTGTCGTTTCCCCCCTGGGGGCGTCATTCTTGGAGGTGCACACGGACTCGAGGGACTAGAGGACGGCGACTTTGGTGGAGCGGTGCTTCATCTTACACATTGACAGTGGCGGATCTCGACGGCATGGTGCTGTGAAGACTCGGTGCCTGATGTGCGGAGATGGACTCGTGCAGGAGGAGGATGCTGTCTGGCGTCATGGGGACGTCGATGGCAGAGTGGCCAGACAAGGTAGAAGCCTCAATATGATCTGAAGACGGACCTGTGAAAGATGGCGGCGACGACACACGAGTGCGTCTGGCCGGATTGTGTCCCAGACCCGGTATGTGGCTCGGCTGGGGCTTCCGAATATGTTTCGGCTTCCGGCTTTTGATGTTAGGCTTAGGTGAGTGGTTTGGGTAGTGGCCCAGCTAGCACCCCTTCATCATTTTGGTTAGGAGTAGCGGCATGTGCTGCCAAGACTGTGGATTCAGACACATTGTTGTAATACTTTGTAAGGTCCTCGAGAATAATTAATAAAGTGGCCGTATGCATCTTCCAGATGCAGAGGCCGGGGGTCATCCTCCTTTTTTTTTAAAAAAAAGGTCATGTGGCAGTGGCACACTCATCAGTCTCTCTATCCACCGACGTCCGTACTATTAGCATTTGATCATCATGAGCTGGATCCCAAGATCATTGCACAACCCATCTATTTCTCCATCTACCGAACCCTGTACTACTCCCTCCTTACCATAATGTAGTGCGTATTGATTTTCTAAAAAGTCAAACTTTGCAAACTTTGGCTAAGTTTATAAAGAAAACTATTTTTATCTGTCATATCAAATATATAAAATATGAAACTAAGTCTTATGATGAATCTAACGCTATATGTTTGGCATTTTAGATGTAAATATTTTTCTCCACAAACTTGGTCAAATTTTGGTGACGTTTGACTTTTTAAAAAATCTATATGCAATACATTACGGGAATGAAGGGAGTCCTCAACTACAGCGTTTGATCATCGTGAGCCGATCCCGGATCATTGCGCACCCCATCAATTTCTCTATCCACCGACAGCATTTCCGCATCTACGGGTATCCTGACAGTTGAGGCAGTAAATGCAACCACCCAATGTGACAGAATGCAACCACCCAATGTGACAGTGCACAGCATATGAACGCCCTTGACGACACCGTTCGTCAAGTCAAGATATTTTGTGTTTCTCCCATGAGAAAACATCATAGTGCATTCTTGAGAGGTTCTCCCATGTGTGCATCATAGTCACCACCCGGATCATTGCACACCCCCATCAATTTCTCCATCCACCGACAAGATTTCCGGCATCTAGTGGCTCAGGTACCTTGGACAGTTGAGGCAGTAAATGCAGCCAGCCAATGTGACACTGCATAGCATGTGAACGCCCTTGACGACACCGTTCTTCAGGCAAGATATTTTGTGGTTCTCCCATGAGAAAACATCAAACATTCTGGAGAGGTACTCCCATGTGTGCGTCATAGTCACCACCCAGATCAGCTAGCCCTAGACTCCCCCGGCGAGAACAATTCAACCAGAATACAAACTACCAGCCAGGCACCCGGCCGGCGGAAGGCGAGGGGCCCATGGCTGAGCTCGCCACCGGCGCCGTGAGCTCGCTGTTGGTCGTCATCCGCAGCGAGGCGCTGCTACTGGGTGGCGTCCGGGACGACGTGCAGTTTATCAAGGAGGAGATGGAGAGCATGAAGAGCTTCCTGGCGCACCTGGCCAGGTCGGCCCCCTCCGGTGGCGAGCATGACGAGCAGGTGCGCACCTGGATGAACCAGGTGCGGCTGCTCGCCCAAGATTGCAACAACTGCATCGACCTCTACCTGTATCGGAGGAACCCCGATATCCACCGCGCGAGAGGCGGCCTCCGAGGCTACCTCTGGTGGGTAACCTGGTTACTGCACAAGCTGGCTGCGCGGCACCGCGCGGCCGAGCAGCTGCGCCAGCTCAAGGAGCGGGCACGTGACGTCGGCGAGCGGAGGTTGAGGTATGGCGTGGAGGTCCCGGCCAAGTCAAGGGAGGGGCAATCGCCTCCGGCACCTGGGCTAGCAGGAGCGGCACCTTCAGCACGGACTGCTGCCCGAGGTGGTTATGCTGCTGGGGATGACAACGACGAAGAAGAGGGTGACGATCAACTCGTGGGGGCAATGGTGACCGGCGGCCATTCTCGTGGTCGAAGAGCCTTCGTTGAGCCTCGCACTCTGGACGACTACGTCAAGGCAAAGCTACGTGAGTGGGTAGATGGAACTCCTACAGACGCGGGCGAGACTTTGTCCGTGGTCCTTGTAGCACCGTATACTTATCAGGACCTCCTCGCTCTTGTACAAGAAATTTTGGTTCTGCCGGAGGGCCTAAGCTACATGCGCTCGGTTTTGCCGGCGGAGAACGGCTACCACCGCTTTGTCTTGGTTGACATCTCTGCCGTGCACTCGGATTTTGCGCCGCTACGACCCAAGGACGTTCTCTTCTACATTTTGCGCGAGCTCAAGCATGCCAAATCAGGCGACGTGGAGGAGAAGTGTCTTGACCCCTGGGAAGTTTACATGCGAAGATTCCAAATTTACAGAGAAAGGAAGATGTTTCTTGCTCTTCTTAAAATCAAGAAGAATATCAAAGAAATGAAGATTTATGAAAAGCTTGACAAAATCAAAAGTGATATTCAAGGTCGATTACTGAGGGGCGACGGACTATTGAAGGGTGACAAGCTGCATGGTGAGTTTGACCAGCTGGACCTAGATGTACTGCTTCAGCTGCTGCTCCAGGCAGCTGACCAAGGGAAGAACAAAGACATGCATACATTACCAGTGTGGGACAAGAACAACATCATCGTCAAGAAGCTTAAGGAGCATATGGAAACAGAGGAAAAGGATGAGAAGCTTGAAGAGGAAGAAGCAGCCAAGCATATGGAGGAGGGGAAAGGAGAAGTAACATGCAAAGATATGGAGGAGGGAAAAGGAGAAGTAACCATACATGATATGGAGGAGGACGACGAGGACAAAGAAGAAGAAGAAAGCGAAGAATCCGAAAGTCAGCAGATGACATGGATTCACCTTGATGAGGCACAATATGCACACATCCTACGGAAGCTGTTCCCCAAGAGCAGCAGCAGCAACAGCAAGCCCCTGCAGGCTCAAGACAGATCATCAGACAAGCAAGCTACAAAGACCACAACGGCTACATTGGGTGAGGAACAAATCAAACAAATGATCCATGACATCTTAGAGGAGCTGCAGCAAGGCAAACATGACAAGAGTGAAGGGATGGGTGAATCTGGTGGTGTTCTGGATCAAAACCCAGAAATTGTTTCTGAAAAATTTGGACAGATGATGGACAAAATAAAGCAGGAGTTCAAAGAGCAGCTCAAGATCAAAAGGCTGGTGGATGAGATTAAACATCACTTGAATTATCTTGAGCAATGGGGTGAGTATGAGTGTCCCCTCTTTATCCTCAAAGTTGATGAGCTGATGGATGTTTCCACATGGGAGGATACGAGAAATGCTTTGAGCCTGTTAAACTGCAGCGCCGATTTAATAATGATGGTCACCACCACAAAGGACATGCAGTTGGCGAAAGAATATTGCTATCCAGAGCGGGAACCTATAGACTATTCTCTTGCTGGTCTCTACCATGATACAGTGCTCGAGCTTACTAGGCAGCAGAAGAATGAAGAAAACTACAACCCCCAGATTTTTCATGATATCTTGTACGAGTGTGAGCCACATGAATTCTGCATGAAGATCTTCACTCATGCTCTGTATGCTAACCCCAAGAGGAGTAATGAGGAGTTACTCAAGCTGCACAGCACCCTGCAAGTTTTGCCAAAATCATTCAACAACATCGCTAAGGTGATGTTCAAGTTCTCCTACAATGATCTGCCTAAAGAATATAAGTCCTGCTTGTTGTACCTAGCTATCTTCTCTCCGGGACACAAGATCAGGCGGTCAACCTTGATTGGACGGTGGATTGCAGAAGGGCTGACATCCAATGAAGATTGGCTCAGTTCCGTGCATCAGGCCAACCGATGTTTTGACTCACTTGTTAACCGGTGCCTTGTCTATCCTGCTGATATCGGTGCCACAGGAAATGTAAATAGCTGCATCGTAGGCGATCCAATTCATGGATTGATTACCACCATCGCCAGAAAACAACACATCGTAGAGACACGCCTGTCACATCACTTGGCCCGCCACTTCTCCATTTTCAACGATCTCCAACTCCGCAGCTCTGATAAAATTGATAGATTCTTCCAGGGTCTCTCTCAATCATCTCGAGTATCACTGCTCAAGGTTCTAGATCTAGAAGGTTGTCAGTGCTTTGGTGCGAAGAACCAGCGGTACCTGAAGGATATCTGCAGCAAGATGTTGCTGCTCAAGTATCTGAGCCTAAGGAGAACAGATATTACCCAGCTACCTGGTGAAATCAACAACCTTCGTGAGCTAGAGGTATTGGATATCCGACAAACTAAGGTGGCTCCACATGCAACAGCAAATATCCTGATGTTGAAGCTAAAGCGTCTGCTTGCTGGTCACATTGATCTGAATGCAAGCACGTTTGGCTCTAGTGGCCGGATTCCTCGTAGGATCGGCAAAATGGTAAACATGGAGGTCCTATCTAATGTCCACACCAAGCATAGTCATGATATAAAAGATATTGGAAAGCTATGGCAGCTGAGGAAGCTAGGTGTGGTTATTGATGATAAGGATAGTCACCTCACGAATTTGCTTCAGACAATCAGTGACCTACATGAGTGCCTCCGTTCTCTGACAATCACCACTGGTATTCCGGTAGCCACACCACACGAGGGTACTCCTTCCAGTCCAGAGTTGCCAGATGGCATTGGCTCTCTCTTAGCAAACCATCCCAAGATTCTTGAGAGTCTAAGGATCAGGGGAACCACACAGAAGGGGCGTCTTCTTCCATTGTTCATAAAAGGTGATAACAACAAACTTGCCAAAGTAACTCTAAGTAGCACCCTGCTGAGCCAAGATGATCTGAAAGTCCTTGCCAAGCTGCCCAACTTACGGTGTGTCAGGCTCCAACACATTGCATGCACCGAGCCCATGCTCAGCTTCAAGGAGGATGAATTCAGATGCCTCAAGTACCTTCTTGTTGAGGGCCCGGACTTGGCTATCACTTTTGAGGATGAAGCAGCCCCTGAGCTCGAGAAGATGGTTCTGTCTTTCACCAGCACAGGTTCTATTTCTGGAGTTGACCGGCTTCCAAATTTGAAAGAGCTTGAGTTGAACAACATCTTCTGCGGCAGGTTGCTATCATCATTTGATGATGCCATACAAATAGCCAAGCTGACTCTTCGTGGTACATTTCTAGAGCAAGATGCACTACAAATACTCGCCAAGAAAGCAAATCTACGATGTCTGGTTCTCTTGGACAAGTCTTTTGCTGGAATACAGAACGAGATTACATTAAAAAAAGATGAGTTCTTATGGCTCAACCTTCTTGTTATTGACTGCTCGGCAATCACCAAGATCATCTTCACCAGCGGGTCTGCTCCTTGGCTCGAGAAGATTGTCTGGTCATCTTCCACATCTCTCTCCGGCATCAACGAACTTCCCAGATTGAAGGAGCTCGAGTTCAACGGTAGCCAAGTCCCTGATGAGGTGAGAGTGGCCATTGAAGAACATGAAAACAAGCCTAGCCTTAAAGTTAATGGACCAGAAAGTGAAGACTAAACAAAAGGAGATGAACAAGAGGACGACGGCGATGCTGCAACCTTCTCTTTCTTCTGGAAGAAATAGGTTTGACGCTGGAAGGTCCTCCTCTCCTTTGATCCCATAGTGTGGTTTGCGTGTGCTAGTGTGGATTGCAATCTGTTCTGCTTGTATGTTAATTTCTTTCTGCTGTACAACTAAGTATGTCCGTTTACCTTCTCTACATGAGTGCCTTGTGGCTCTGATCGAGCATAAATGTTTGTAATTTGTGTGAGCTTTCCTCTGTATCGAACATCATATGTATTCATGTAATAAATGTGATGTTTGTGCACACATTTTACTTCTTATTAATGTAAAGTGTTATATTTGTATGCTTTGATTGGGTTCTGCGACCCAAAGATGAACTGGCGTGTGCCATGATATAGTTACCTGTAACGTATATAGGCATCTGTTGCCTCAGATCAGCCGAGTAGGTGTTGCACTAATGCCTGCCTTGGTACTTGAAGCAGAGTTTTATGCAGATTAAGCATGTGTGTTCCACAATCTATCTGCATCTTCTGATTGCCGGGCAACAAGCATTATTCAGACACCTGCATTGTTTGCCAGTATAGTTCAGAAGTTAATAATTAAGTTGGTGATTTGGCCACCGGCATACGTGCCTTGATCAATGATGCTGAGCCCGGTTATTCAGACATAGGAATAATAATGCGTGCAGAGGGACAGTTTCGACTGGAGCATTGCATATATAAATGGCTACCTGAGGTACAAGAACAAGCATGAATCATCTTCAACCAGTGAGACTGCCAATGCCGAGAGAGAGTTACATGAGAGGCAGCAGAGTGAAATGTGGTACTGCACCTCAATGGCTGCTTTCGGGGCGATGACTTCGAAGAGTTGGAGCCTGGAGGCTTGGGTTGTTTGGGATCGCCCCCTTCTCCGCCGTATTGTCCACCGTCGACTCGATTGGAACCAAGCCCTCACAGCCCTGCAAGGCTGCAAGGTGTTTAAGGTGCTATCAGTTCCTCTGCTTCTAGGATAGGATGTGTGCATCTAACATTCAGTCACCCATTTCTCATTCCTTAATTAGGCGGAACTAATAAACAGTACACACGCGTAAATTCATCTACTGCAATTCAGAAAAAGAAATCGTATTCCTACCAATCAATCCATGTGAAATGTGCAAACACATGCAGCAATCACGGCCCTCCAGTTCCTACTCATGTGGGAAATCAAATCGAAGCACGAGACCTGCAGAAGCAGAAACATGTAGGAAACTGTTTTCATCTGTATGCTGGCGTGCATTTGGTAGCTTGTGTGGTCTCTACCATTGTTTGCTGGTGGAAAAGCCAGTATAGTTCAGAAGTTAATAATGAAGGTGCTAGAAGTTCCTCTGCTTCTAGGATAGGATGTGTCACCCAGTTTAGAAGGTGCTAGAAGTTAATAATAATAAATAAAAAAATCTAGTCACCCAATTTCCACTACTGAGATCAAAACCTGACCATGGAACTAATTAACAACAGAAGTGCAGCAATTCAGAAAAAGAAATTGTATAGCGATCTAGAGCGGTGAAAAGGAGCACTAGCACCTACCAATCAATCCATTTGAAACGTGCAAGCAGATCCAACAATGACGGCGCTGCACTTCCTCATGTAAGGAAATCAAATCGAAGCACCACTGCAGCAGACCTGCAGAAACAACAGAAGCACACACATTAGGCATCCGATAGAGATCAAATTAGCAGGAAAATGTGATGTCTGATGCTCTTATTCCTCTTGAGATCAGAACATCCGAGGGACGTGCCCCCATCTTCTCTTAGCTTGGAAAATCCGTGACCGACGACGAGCAGCAAAACACGACACCGACGGTGGCTTGTCCTTCCTCTCCGTCGGCGCCGCGCGATCTTGCCGATTTCGATTGGGGCCGCGAAGGAAGGTGGGGCAGGTGCCAGCAATGGCAAAGGGAACCGGAGGCCGCGGCGACGGCGCAGTAGCAGCCGCCGACCATGGCCGTAAGCCCGTAACCGGTAAGAGGAAAACAGAGAAGGGTGTGTGGTGTGGACGGCGGTGGCGTGGACGCGGATGAGACGAGGAAGTCCATTTTCCTCCATTGGACAATTTATTAATCTGGGTGCCCAAATAATCCATTTTTTTAGAAAATTATTCACGCCTTATTAACAAAAAGTTATTCACGCCTTATTAACAAAAAATTATTCACACAGGCAAATTTGACAATTTTAACCTCTGGGCGAAATCATTTCACGGAATGAACTGCCTGTGAAACTATTTCACACCCATGACCTTTTTGTGTAGCACCCGCCACGACGGCGCCACACCCTACGGTGCAGCGCCTAGCTCGGGGCGTTGCACGCCAGTCCACCGTGGCAGCCCCTGGGCCCGCATCCAGCAGTGCAACGCCTCCGAGCTAGGCGTCACACGTGTAATGTGCAGCGCCTAGCCCGTAGGCGTTGCACTGTGACTTAGATGCTAGCCGCCCGCTCCCCCTCCCCCCACCCCTCGTTCAGTTGCAAGTTACAGAAGCAGCGGCGCCGGCGGCTTCCTCCTCTCCCCCTCTCAATCCCCTCTTAAAAAATCTTCAGATCTGACGATTTGGCCCGTGGATTCCTTCACCAATCCATCCTAGAAGGTACTTTTCTCCGATCCCCTTCTTTCTATCCATAGAATGTATGCTATTTCAGAGATTCTGAGGAACCCTTGTTTGAATCTTGCATGTATTAGATTTGGGGAACTTTTGTTTGAATCTTGCATGTATTAGATTTGGGGAACCCTTGTTAGATTAGAATGTGGTTTGGATACATAGGTTGACATGTTATTTATATAGTTTGGATACATAGGTTGACATTTTATTTATATGGAAAAGATATTTGTATTGAATCTTGCATGAAGTAGGCTTAGTTTAGTTTATTGAAATCATATTTGTATTGGCAAGAATGGTTTGGATACATATGCTTTGAAATTTGCATGTAGTAGCCGTACTTTAGTTTTTTTGTATTCAAAAGATAATCGTGTTGACAAGAAAGCTTTCTTGCAAATTGTTACGATGGTTTGTCTTCTCAATGATCATTGGGACCTACAACACCAGTCGTATGCTATGGCGGTGAAGCAGCGGGTAATAATGAAAGTTGCCGGTGTTATGTAATGATTTGTTTGTTTGCTTGTAGGAGCTTGCACCTCTGAAGTTTCGGGCTCACGGGGTCAACCTTGGGTGGATGCGCTATGATGAGCGGTACACGCCGTATGTTACGGAGACAGGACTTCTCCCTTTCATTCAATTAGTCAGCCGGTCGACACCACCCAACAATGCTCCAGCACTCACTGCGCTTATTGATCATTGGAGGCCGGAGACACACAGTTTCCATCTTCGGTCCGGGGAGATGACCGTGACACTCCAGGATATAGCTATGATCACCGGTCTTCCTATCGATGGGAATCCTCTATGTATGAGCACCGATTCTGATGGGTGGAGCGAGCAAATGCTTGCCCTTATCGGTATGGTTCCTCCGGAGCCTTGGGAACCAAAAGTAGAAGGCAAGAAGAAGGAAAGAGTCGCAGCCGGTGCTACTTTCACGTGGATTGTATCGAATTTGAGTATTTGCCCTGAGGGTGCTAATGAGGACACGGTGAAGACATATGCTCGTGTCTACATGTGGTACGTGATATCCAGGACTATGTTTGCTGATGGCACAGGCAAGAATGCTCCATGGATGTGGCTCAAGGCGTTGACCGTCTTCGATAGCAAATGGAGTTGGGGTTCGGCGACACTAGCTTACTTGTATAGACAGGTATGAAGTTGTTTCTGTTTCACTTCATTGGTACATTATGAATGCGATCTTGCTGTTAATTCAACCATGTTCTCATTTATGTGCAGTTGGACGAAGCCTGTTGTAGGCTATCTGGAGGTATTGGTGGTTGTTTGCTCGCACTTTTCATATGGAGCTGGGAGCGTTTGCCGGTTGGACGACCGAAGACCGTGAAGTACGAGGATTGGGACGACAAAGACGACCCACTACGGCTCCCCACTTGGGCTTACAAGTGGGATATGTTAAATGAGATGACGGATGATCCCTCGGTCATGTACAAGCTGTACAGGAGCGAGCTGGACACGATCATGCCTGAGCAGGTGAATCGACATTGCATACGTGATTATCATGCTTCCATCGTAACTCGATATGAATTTTGCATTTTATCCCATTTTGTAGGTTGTATGAGAACCGTATGGAAAAGGAGAGAGTTTTGGGAACCCTATAGAGTTCAGGCTGAATCCGATGTGCACTAGGGATAGGGATCTCTGGCATATGCGGTGTCCACTCATATGCAACTGGGCGGTTGAGCTTCACCTGCCACATCGGGTGTACCGTCAGTTTGGTTTGTTCCAGCCACACCCGCCGGAGTTGGAGGACACGGACATAGTGCTACACGCGTAAGATATAATCAACCTTGAGCAATTAGCAGCTTCTCGGCGGTTTCGATGATGCTAATATTATGTTTCTAACTTGCAGGTTGGATAGAAAAAAGCAGCGGAAGATCAAGGATTGGGCCAAGCATCACAACAAGTATGTCATACAGTTCGCGCTTGTTGTGGAGCAAGCTAGGGCTGGAAAACGAGCCCAGCTTCGTGAGCACTGCCCGGTCGCGTTCAACAACTATCTCACATGGTTTCTTCCACGCACCCGTGTGGGGGTATGCAAGCCGGCGTATGCTGAGGAGATTTTGGAAGAACCCACCGTCTTTGATGAGGTAGCCCAGCACCAATACAATGCATTAGTCAGGAAAGGCAACTCAGTGATCCCTTCAGCTCCAATGATGAACTTTGTGGTATTTGCCCTTTTTGCTTTTCCATTCGCACTATTCACATCTTCACTTGCCTAACACGTTAATACCGTTTCTGTTCATAGCGTGCCCAGATCAAGAAAGCAACTGATGAGACCGACACTATTCTGGAAACAACCCCGGCTGGCAAAAGCGATGGGGAAGGTGCACTTCGAGCATTCATTAAGGTTCACATCTCCTTCAAACTAGCACTTAACATGTGTTGCTACGTTCGATGTCTCATTCACTTGTTCATGTTGCAGCGTCAGGGCCAAAAGTTAAGGCGGCTATCAAACCTTTTCGGTTGTCGTGACCCCGAGTATGTATCACCAGAACGTTCTAGGTCGGCGACACCATCAGATCCAACTTCTGGCCATGCAGATCCTTTGGAGGATGAGGATGTGGGTGTGGTCACCCAAGAGGTATGGCCTGAGGATATATATCCAATTGTTGATGCATTGCTAACTATATCCTCACACACGGTCTTTCCATATCTTTTGTGGATGCATAGGTTCCTGATGATATGACCTTGGGGACCTACAAGGTTTGGTCTGCATACGAGTTAAAGCCTAGGAAGGGATTCAAGAAATACACACCTGAGGACTTCACCCAAAGAGGCAAAAGGACGGTCGGCACCTCGAGGATGGCGGCTTTAGATGACTATTTGGATGACGATGTGGATGACGTGGAGGAACCGGAGCCGGAGCCGGAGCCGGAGCCGGAGCAGGAGCGGGTTCTTCTTCCTAGGAAGGTGAAGAAGATTTCCTGCAAGAGAGGGGGAGGAGCCAGCAAGCACGGAAGGAACTAGTCGTCGTCCTCTTTTAGTAATGGTAGTAATGGTAGCTCTATGTTGAACTCTATGTTGGTGGTAATGTCGAACTTGTCGTGATGGTCACTCTATGTGTTGAACTCTATGTTGGTGGTAATGTTTAACTAGAAGCTCTTAGTAATGCTTATTCTGTGATGCAACTATCTGCCAGGCGTTGCACTGTACAATGTGGCGCCTCCAGGCTAGGCGCCACATAGGTCTGTAACTTGTCCAACTTTCTGTTGCTCCCTGGATAGTTACAGACCTGTGTGATGCCTAGGTCGCATTTGACGCGCTCTCTCTCTCTTTCCTTCCTCTCCTTCTCACGCTCCTCTTCCTTCTTCTTCTTTAGCTTGGCTGCATCCTCATCTCTAAGCTTCTTTGCAGCCTTCTCCCACCATCTCGCCATCTCATCTTCGCCATCCTCCTTCATCGTTGGTTTGTTGGGTAGGGAAGCCGCCATACCTACAATGAGTGAAACATAATGGTTAGTAAGGACAATAAGAACAAATGGAAGCACATATGATAAACAAGAACATATGAAAAACAAGAACATACGGAAACGGTCCATCTAGGTATCCAAACATTCCTCTATAACGAACTTGCCCTTGTCCATCAGCACGGCCAAGTCCACCACCAAGGCCAAGACCATCACCAAGGCCTAGACCATCACCACGGCCATTACCACCACCACGAGTTGTACCACCACCACGGCCTAGACCACCACCACGAGCTCTACCACCATCACGGCCTCTTGTAAGTCCTAGTTGCCGACCTCTTTGTTGCCTAGATCCTCTTTGGTTAACACTCGATTGGCTTGGCACTTGTTGGCTACCACTTGGTTGCCTTGGCACTTGTTGGCTACCACTAGGTTGGCTACCACTTGGTTGCCTTGGCACTTGTTGGCTACCACTTGGTTGCCTTGGCACTTGTTGGCTACCACGTGGTTGCCTTCGCATTTGTTGGCTACCTCTTGGTTGGCTTGGCACTTGTTGGCTACCACTTGGTTGGCTCCCTTGTGTAGCTCCTTGTTGGCTTGTGCTTGCATCATTTGTCTTGGACCTTTTCCTTGGTTTCGTACATTTTCTTTTGTTGTGGCCATGGCCTTTGCACTCCCCACAACGGGAGCTCTCACGAGGCTCTTGGAATTGGTCGTTGCCCGCTTCGCGGCGGCCACCATGGCCCCATCCGTCCATGTCTCCTCTAAGACGCTTTGTCTTACGTCTACCCGTTTAACAACCTTCAACTCCGGATCCGGCCATAGTTGAACTCCATGATACTCCGGCCATTGTGATTGGTCAAAGTACGGGTGAAAGCAGGGAGCCCATGTTTTCTTGACCGTCATGATTGAGAACTCCGACTCCCTCACGGTGCGTGGGTGATTGATGTCCACATTCCTAACGCGACCGGCGGTATACAAGTGTGAGCATAGGAGATGAAGCAACAACGGCCTCCCGCAAGTGCAATCACATTGTGTTAACGACACCTTGAAAGCCCGACCTCCATGTTGCCGGCCATCGTTTGTGGTTCCTCCTGGCTCTTTCACTTCGTACTTCCACTCTTCGTTGTCATATAATATAGCTTCTTCTGAGTCCGCCTTCCGTGATTGAAATACCAACCATTCATCAACTTTGGGTGGGAACTTGTACTTGTACTTCCGTGGGTTCTCACCCGCTATTTGTGCATCGTTTTCCATCGAGTACTTTACAAAGTACGCATTCATCTTGTCAAATGTGTATTGAACTATTGCCGTCACGAGTAATCCACGTGCACCTTTGAGCACCCTATTGAAGCATTCCGCCATATTGCTTGTCATTTGACCGTATCTCCGGCCATCTTCATCAAAGGCACGTGCCCACTTGTTCCGGTATTGAATGTGCCTATTGAGAAAGTCTTGACCCCCGGCATCAAGTTTTTTGTGTGCGAGCAATTTGTGGTACAAAGTGGCGAAGCGCTTATCGGAGAAAGCAAGACAACAATCTTGAAGATCATCGGCCAACTCCTTAAGGCCACATGCCCTATAGAAGTTTGAACAAAAGTGCCTCATGCACCATCGATGGTGCAACGGAGCATGCCCGGGAATGTCAATCTCCACCGCGTTAAGAATTCCTTGATGCCGATCCGATATGACACAAATTTCCCTTTGAGCGGGTAACACCTTCGCCCTCAAAAGATGAAGAAACCACTCCCAGTAGTCATTGTTTTCCACCTCAACCAAAGCAAATGCCAATGGCAACACCCGGTTATTGGCATCACTTGCTATCGCAACCAACAAGGTGCCCTTGTATTGTCCGGTCAAGAACGTGCCATCAATTGCGATGACCGGCCTACAATGTTCGAAAGCCCTCACACATTGCTCGAACGCCCAAAAAGCACGGCCAAATACTCTGACTTTCCTTCCTTCATGAACCGTTATTTGGTGCCCATGAGGCTCGACCACATGAACCATGCCCGGGTTTGTCACGGCCATGGCTAACAACAACCTAGGGATTCGGTTGTATGCTTCCTCCCATGTACCATACAACATCTTAAATGCGGCTTGCTTCGCCTTCCATGCCTTGCCATACTTCACCTTGTAATGAAAGATGGCTTTCACAAGGTCAATGACATGTTGGACGCTCATTGTTGGAAGTGTGGATATTGAGTTGGAGAGCCTGTAAGCAATGAACTCGGACGTGAGTTGTTTGTGGTCTTGGGACACAATCTTGCCATCCACCCTTTTGCCTTGGCACATGTGAGTTGGCACACAACTCACTATATGCCAAGTTGGACCTCCTTTCCATGGTCTTGCACGCACAATCCACAGACATATTTCATCTTCACATGCACATGCAACCGTGTAGCGCACATTGACGTCCGAGTTCACCACCTTGTGTGGACGATAATGCGTAACCGAGTAGTTGTCGAGCCACATCTTCAATTCCAACAAGGTGTCGAACTTAGAACCTTTAGCAATCCGTTTCTTGTCGTCTCCCAAATCATGATGAGAGCTTGGCCTAACCCCAAGAGGTACACATTGGCCACCATCTACCACGGCTTCATCCGCGAGACTAACATCCTTGAACAATGTAGTCCGATGATCCCGACCAAATACCTTCTCGAAAGCTTCGGCCTCCTTCACCGTGAACCCCTCCGCATCAACTTGTTCATCGGGACCATCGTCATCCGAGTCCGATGCATATGCACAGGAAAAAGGGATGGAAGGGTCCATTGTCTCTTGCAAGTGATATTTGTCGAGATCACCCACATTGTTGTCATGGAGATCAACTTCATTGTCATCGTCCGCATACTCATCATTGTCCTCTTGCAAAGCTTCATCTTGGTTGTTTGTAAACGGGCTCAATGTTGGCCTCACTTCTTGGGTCAAAAGAGGTTCAACAATTTCATCTCGCTTCAAGGGTGTGGGGCTACTAGCAACCAAAGGGGAGGGGTTCCGGTTCAAGTCCAATGCAAACTTGAATCAACCTTCTTCGTTGCAAATAACTCAAGAGCCTTGTCTAGTGATTCGGCCACCGTCTCCTTGTATGCAACCCAACGTTGCTCCGAGTTGACACGCATTGTCTTCCAACGGATGTGCATTCCAAAACCAACATTATGCCTTCACTCCAACTCTATGATATCACTAGGGTCCGTCCAATTCAAATCTTCCCTAACTTGTTGCAAGAGCTCCGCATAGCTAGGACTACTATCAAACACCATGTCAACCTCATCCGGGTCCGGTTCTATATTGCCTTTCAAAAAGGCGTCCTTGTCCCCATGATGAACAAACACACATGTTCTTCCCATCCCTATAAGCATTCCAAAAACACAAGGTAACATTGCTTCCATGAGTACTAATACAAGGATTAACACGGAATAGAAACCCTAATATATATATCAAACAACAACCCTAACCCTAACCATAACCATAACCATAACCATAACCCTAGCCCTAAACCTAACCCTAGCACCAACATAAGAACACCCATAAGAATAACCCTAGCATACTAACAAAGCCTAATCATAGAAATTGGCAAACAAACATCTCACATCTCCATGCAAATCTCTAGATCCAAACAAAACTAGGGTTTCCCCAAACTAGCAACAAATGAGCAATGGGAACTTTACTTGGATCAAAACAAGGGGATCAGAGAATATTACCTTGAGGGAGGGTTTGACTTCGAAATCCACGGACAAATTCTTCAAATTTGCAAGATTTGGGAGAGGATTTGAGAGGGGGAGAGAGTGGGAGAGGGGGCAAAGCTCGAGGAGGAGAGGGGAGAGTGTGTGGTGTGGGGGTGGGGGAGGGGGGCAGCCGGATAAGTCACAGTGCAGCGCCTACGCGCTAGGCGCTGCACTTTACAAGTGTGGCGCCTAGCAAGGAGGCGTTGCACATTCCATGTGTGGCGCCTAGCTCGGAGGCGCTGCACTGCTGGGTGCGGGCCCAGGGGCTGCCATGGTGGACTAGAGTGCAACGCCCCGGAGCTAGGCGCTGCACAATAGGGTGTGGCGCCGTCGTGGCGGGCGCTACACAAAAAGGTCATGCGTGTGAAATAGTTTCACGGACAGTTCATTCCGTGAAATGATTTTGCTCAGAGGTCAAAATTGTCAAATTTGCCGGTGTAAGCGGCGGTGGCGTGGACGCGGATGAGACGAGGAAGTCCATTTTCCTCCATTGGACAATTTATTAATCTGGGTGCCCAAATAATCCATTTTTTTAGAAAATTATTCACGCCTTATTAACAAAAAAATTCGCTTAATCTGGTAGAAATAGGACTCGGAAGATCATCTCCCACCTCACTGTCAGTGACCAGGCAGGGCAGTGTGCTATTGGGGTTGATATTCTTTACTTAAGGCATCTCCGACGTCGTGCCACAAAACTGAGCAAACGTCCGAACCAATTTTTTCATTCAACACGGTGTCGCGTAATGCCGGCGGACGAGTCCGCACGTCCGAATTACTATAAACCGGATGCTAAGCTGGGGGAAGTTTGCAATGAATTATGGTATGGATGAGATTATTAAAGGAAAAATGTTAGTTCAGGAGGAGGTTCAGCCGATGGTGCAGCACACTATGATTCCAGGCCATTGGCCGCCTCCTGCTGCTAACTGGTCTGCGCTATCGGTTGACGGCTCACTACTAGGAAAAGGCTATAGATGGAATGGACACTAATGGCGCATTGTACATGTGGTGCGCCATTACTAAATACTAATGGCGCATCATGTGTTGGTGCGCCATTAGTATGCAAATACTAATGGCGCACCATATCCGACGGTGCGTCATTAGTAAAAAAAAAATTAAAATTTTTTCAACACTACTAATGGCGTATCGTGGGAGTGGTGCGTCATTACTAGTTGAACTAGTAATGGCGCACCATCCCACGGTGCGCCATTAGTACTTTGGGCCAAACATTCCCCTGCATGCGGGGCGCGCGCCCCCCCCCCCCGCAGTCAGGGGAATGTGTGGCCCAAATTACTAATGGGCCCCCTTGGGATGGTTCGCACTTACTAGTTCACATAGTAATTACGCACCACTGGTGCGTCATTAGTAAAAAAAAAATTAAAATTTTTTCAACACTACTAATGGCGTATCGTGGGAGTGGGGCGTCATTACTAGTTGAACTAGTAATGGCGCACCATCCCACGGTGCGCCATTAGTACTTTGGGCCAAACATTCCCCTGCATGCGGGGCGCGCGCCCCCCCCCCCCGCAGTCAGGGGAATGTGTGGCCCAAATTACTAATGGGCCCCCTTGGGATGGTTCGCACTTACTAGTTCACATAGTAATTACGCACCACTGGTGCGTCATTAGTAAAAAAAAAATTAAAATTTTTTCAACACTACTAATGGCGTATCGTGGGAGTGGGGCGTCATTACTAGTTGAACTAGTAATGGCGCACCATCCCACGGTGCGCCATTAGTACTTTGGGCCAAACATTCCCCTGCATGCGGGGCGCGCGCCCCCCCCCCCCCCCGCCGACCGCCTTTTCAGTTTCAAAAAAAATAAAAGAAAATGATAGAAATGTCAAAAAAAAAAAGATTCCCATGTGATATGTGGTCTAGTTGTTAGCAAAATTTATAGACATGAATTTTCGACTTTTTTGCAAAATCTCTCGAGTAGATGAAAATGTAGGCGAGCGCCTCTACGGTCACCTCCTCCTCCTCCTCCTCTCCGGCAAAAGAACACGGCAAAAGAACGTACAAGATTCAAAAACGGGAACAAAATTTGAAATAATATCGTGCAAAAAAAGAGCAAAAAAACGAGAAAAAAATCGCAATCCAGATCCAAATTCAAAATTCAAAAATAGCAATGGCGCACGGCGGGGTTTAGACGGTGCGCCACTACTATTTTCCCGCCTTCAAAATTCAAAAATACCAATGGCGCACCATGGCCTATACTAATGGCGCACCAGTGGCCTATACTAATGGCGCACCGTGGCCTATACTAATGGCGCACCAGTGGTGCGTCATTAGTATACCAGATACTAATGGCGCACCACTGATGCGTCATTAATAAAAAATAGTAGACAAAACTGATGCGCCATTAGTAGGCCTTTTCCTAGTAGTGGCTCATTTTCCTCTCAAGATGGCAGTGCCGGTATTGGTATGATTTTGGGTCGGGAGGACAGCACGGTGATCTTTGCTGCTTATAGTGTTATCTTTAATTGCAATGAGGCATTGGAGGCGGAGATACATGCATTAATGCAAGGAATGACCCTAGCTTTACAACATACTGATCGTCATGTAGTTGCGCAATCTGATTCTTCTGGTGTGCTTTCAATCCTATTAGGCGATAGTTTGGCTAGATCGGCTTATGGACATTTGGTAGCGGAGATTAAGTCAATGATGGAGGTTAGGGAGTTTGTTCCTCAGAAGGTTAGTAGAGTTCAAAATAGGGTTGCAGATTGTTTGGCAAATTATAACCGTACCAAGTTTTGTACTACGGTGTGGATGAGCATATGTCCTCCATGTTGCGAGGACTTATTGTTTCTCGATTGTAACCCTATGACTTGGGAATAAAATTCCCCTATGTTATCACAAAAAAAAAGTTTGCGGAAGTGTGGACCTCCGCCACGTAGGCCTCTGACACCTCCGGCCCACTCAAAACCTCACCCAGAACATGCATCTTTCTCGCCCCGTGCCTCTCCCTTGCTCTGTATCCACTCCCTCCCAACTGACATTGTCGTTGTACCACCTCGGCCACGCACCCAGGTTTGGCGGACCTCCGTCACTCCACACGGGCA
>LR880966.1:737372227-737387068 GCA_904067115.1 Aegilops sharonensis | reverse complement strand
AATTATTATACGAGTAACTATATATCCAAATCACAGAAACATCAATTTTTTATATAAAATTTCATGAACAAGAGGCTCACCACAAGGTGGTGCCGGCGACGGGACGGTGCGGGCGATCGACGGTGGTTACGACAGAGATTTAGAAGGCACTAAGTAAACCACACCTACATATGCAAACTAAGTGTTATTTTGACCTCAAATTGCATATAAATCAAATACTAGCACATATATATATTTCCTCCCAAATTACTAAACTCGCAAATTAATAACTATATGAACCATTGCAAGAGCTAATCTAGCAATGAGAGATGAAAGGACAAAGTTGCTAACCTTTGTGATCACTTGAATGGATGGGGGCCTTCAAATCTTGACAAATTTTGGGAAAAATGTGTGATGAGCTCGAGGGGAGAAGAGGAAGAACAAAGAGGAGAGGAGAGGGGAAAGGGGGAAGAACAGAGCGAGCTGGACGAAGGGTTTATATGCAGGAGGACCTATAGTACCGGTTCGTGGCACGAACCGGTACTAAAGGTGCTGGAGGGGGCCCAGACTGACAACATCCTGCCACCACCCTCATTAGTACCGGTTCGTGGCACGAACCGGTGCTAAAGGTTAGCCACGAACCGGTGCTAAAGGCTAGCCGTTGGAACCGGCACTAATGTATACATTTGTGCCGGCTCTTATACAAACCGGCACAAATGTGCTTCACGTTTGACCATTTTTCTACTAGTGTTTGAGGACCATCAAGGGAGGTCTACCGTTTCGGCCCCTTCTTTGAGGATAAGATTCTCTAAACTAATGGAAAGTCTAGTTGCGAATTCTTCTTCTGTCTCACCTGTCGCCCCACAAAAAATATTTCATCAGAAAAGTGCATTGGGTCAATCATAAAGAATGTTTTTTAGGTGTACCAGGAAGATAGAAACGCCAGTAATGAGGACAGTCTGTGTGCAGAACAAAATGTCCTGGCAGATCGAAGTCCTGGTGCAACAAAGGAAGACTAAACATGGAGAAGGAATCAGTGAAATTTCAAGTTTTGGATATATTTTAACTCAAGCTGATTTTTCAATAAGACAATACCCACCCAGATAGACTTGCTGATATGAATGTTGTGCCATGATATCTACAATAGACATTAAGCATGATATTAAAACAAATATCATAAATTTTATTTAGAGAATATCATAAATGTTATTAAGCATGATATTATAACCAATATCATCTCAAGAATATCATTATGACCAGGTGGGGTGTACTTCTTTGGTGCCTATGAAAATTGTTATTTAGAGAGGGTCAATTAACAGAAATCACCATATATATGTAACATGAAGGGACTAAAAATGGGAAAAACATGAAAGCAGAAAAACTACACTCTTGGTGTGAGGAACACAAGTGGTAAACAATATGTAGCTTACGATTGTGATCTCGCAATGATTTTCTTCTTGCCTGGCCTCCCCAGCGCATTGTTATAATACCATACTAGCTTGACCTGCAAAAGAATTGAATATATAAGAAAATCAACATTATAATAGTAACAAATCAAGGAAATAAACAAAATACAACATTCAAGATCTCTGTATTTATTATGTCTCTTGCATCCAGTACAGTTATAAAAAAGGACATAAACATATTGAAGGAAAAAATAGATATGCAGTGACATTCCTGAAAAAGTACAACTAATAAACCAAGCGAGCCTCATTCAAACCTAGATCATTAGATATGCAGTGATATTTTAAAACCTAGATCATTTCTACCATGTTTCTAAATAATTCAAAAAAATGCGCACATCCAAATTTGAACTTTGAAAGTTTCAGACTGCTGGTATTGCTTTTAGTTGATATAATTTTTCCTGGTGTAGACTACATGCATGATTGGTTGGTACTTTAGCAAGCTTACCTGAGAGTCATTTGCTTCTGAACCACTGCTGGTAAAGAACACTTTCCCCATTTCCCTGGCAGTAAACGTGCTAATAAGTTCGTTCGCAAGATCCTGCAAGTAGCAGCAAAGCTCCAATCATTGATGTTTAGTGTTTACAGCAGAACTAAGTCAGCGATTGCTAGCATTCCATCTTGTATTGATACTTGGGGAAGAATGAGTACTCAAATGAACCAATGATTGGTGAAACATGCAGAATATGTACCAAAGAGGGTCTGGTTGTACGGTTCCAAAAGGAGTGGTAGAAGGGCAGCTTGTTTAATTGCTCAGTTGCAGCTTTGACTAATCGAGGCTCACTACCACCTGTAGAATAGCATGAGTGGTATATATCTACTCCCTCCATTCCTAAATATAAGTCCTTCAAGAGATTTCAACTAGTGATCACATACGGAGTAAAATAAATAAATCTACACTCTAAAATATGTCTACATACATCCGTATGTGATAGTCTATTTGAAATCTCTAAAAAGACTTCCATTTAGGAACGGAGGGAGTATGAAACAAGCCCAGTTTGCAATCAAGCCACTGTTTCGTCATACTACCATAAATCCACTGTTTCGTCAACCCAAAGGATTAGCCTAATTGGTGAGGGCGGCCCCAGCTTCTATGTTTTTCTCCCCCATCATCAATTTCTAATGTGGGACTAATTAAACCGAAGAAAAATTTATTGGTGCTCTAGTTGTTTTTTAAATAATTAAATGCGCATTCGAATGCATGCACATACCTAAAGCTGTAGAGAACAATCCTGCAAGGGCATCGAGATACTTGTTCCCGTTGGCATCATAAACATAACAACCCTGCATATATATGCTACTTAATTGTGTGTATGTATCAATCAATCAACCACCTCCGTTCAGAGCTAAGGGAGACGTCCTAGTAAATGTGATGTCAGCCTTATTTTTTAATTTAATGATTTATTTGTAAGAAAAAATATATTTGGATTACTCAAGTGAAAAAACAATTTCATTTGGTTTGCGATGCAAAATAAGTTCATAATCATAATTCTATAAATTAATACTGAGATATTCCTACAATACTAGCTAGAAACCTTCACCTTTCTGTCATTTGAATGTTTTAATCCCTTCGTACAAGTTTATCCTAACGGAAAAAACCTTCTGGTGAGATAAAAAAAATTGGGAAATTTCCCAGCCTTATGTTTATGTACAAAATTTTAGGGATAGTAGGCTAGAGAAACAACTCCCCCAGCGGCGTGGGGTGTTTTCCTCCAGTTGTTATAGCGGCCAGCCACCTTTTTTTTTCTTTTCGAGCAATCCCATAGTTTATTTTTTGTTGCGAGTGGAGAATAATAGAGGTACCTATGATTGTAAAGGTGTTCCTCAGTACTTATTTTTACTGTAGAGAAAAAGAGAGGATTTATGGTAGTCACATAAAAGGGAAATGTTAAAGTTGTATGTTGGAAACATGGTCTATATCTAAAACATCATCTGCTTACGAACTTATAGATCATGTTCAAAGAAGAAGTAAACCGAAGTAATGTCACATGTGCGTGGATGAAACCTCGGATCTCTCGATAACCAACGGGGGCGAGTTTGCGGTCTGCCATCCGGCTGTGAACGGTGCCAGCATGGCATGCTCCTTATTAACCCTGGTAGAATTAATAAATCAATAAATCAGTGAACAACCTGTAAATAATGCAGATCATGCAGAACTCCTACATTAACCATTTTTGTTTTCATACCCATGTTCTTGAACAGAGTCTGGGCATGCGGAAGCCGCCTGGTCGGGCAAGGCATCTTGTCGGAGCAGGCCTCGAGGGGTCGTCATCTTCCCCAAGATGAATTAACGTTCGCTCTCGCAAGAGTAGTTCCTTTTTTCTTTTGGCGGGAACTCTCGCAAGAGTACTTACTTGGAGTAACATATGATATGAGGGGATGCATACCTATATATAGTGTAGTAGCAACAGAATTGTTTGTCCGCGTGCGCAGCCTGCGAGCAATTTCGTCAAACGTCGCAACGTAGATAGTCTGGTATTAACGCGCACGGCATCTCGGCCTTATTTTTTTTTCTTTCGCAAAAAGTACCATGCTCGATCAGATAGACAACAACAGTACAAAGGACGTGTCACCTTGATCGGCCTTATCCTTGACTAACTTATCCATAAGCTAGCACGTACACGTAATTAACCATGGCCCGACGCCACTTGATGTCTTTTGGTCTTGTTGTTCCACTCCACATATTCCTGTTTGATAGGGAGAAACTCTTAAGGGCTTCTTGGGTTTGGAGGAAATAAAAATAAAGGATTCCTACGAATAGTGCTGGAACTTGATAAGATGGCACTTGTCATCTTAAGGTTTTTTTTTTTTGTGTACGTGAATACTCAAATTGATAGGTAGAAAGAAAAACAGAGTTAGGTTAGGGTAACATCCCTCAGCGTGCATACAGATAGGCATAGCGAGAGGTTATAAGAGCAGAAGAGAGGAGGGGGTTACTCAGCCCCAGGCACTAGAATGGGTGTGTTTGGTTGGGGAACGAAGTAGAATGTAACGCCATGGTTCCATTCCACTAGAATGGGTTGGTTCCATTCTTATGTTTAGTTTGGGATGGTAGGTGAAATGGAACAGTTCCATTTTAGTGTTTGGTTGAAGATATGGAATGGGATGCGTTGTGCTTCATCTCACCTCTTTATAAAAATAATGATGTTTCTTCTCACATATATATGCACAACTGTGACGTATTTTTAACACATAATGAAGATTTGGCAAGGAAAGTACTAGTTATTCACTCATATACATGTTAAAAGTCTACCAAAATACAAGGCATCCATCTGTATTCATGTCAAATACTACAAGGCATCCACCCATATACGGTCAAAAGATCTGTCAAAGTAAAGTCATTTACTCGAAATTGAGCTTGCCGTGATTAGGAAAAGGAAGCTAGCAAGGGGTAGAACATAATTCTCTTCCCCATTAGAGCTTGCTATGATTACGAAGAGGCTAGCAAGTAAAATGGTCGTTACTGCCGCTGCTTGCTGTGACTGCTTGCCCAGCTGTAGCACGTATCCCAGCCCAGGGATGGGCACTGCAGAGCATGCGCGAGGATGCAGGGAGAGCCGAGCCGAGGTAGGGGGAGTCGCGGGCGCTACTCTGCCTCCGAGATCGGACGCCGCCGCCGCTGCTCCGCTTGTCAGATCGGATGCCGCCGCCGTTGCTCCGCCTGTAGATCGGATTTATCTTGGCAGTAAACTAGCTAGGCCATTTGCCCCGGCCTTCGCCCAGGAGAAAGTTTCGTCTGCTAAGAGACCTTTTGTCCCGTTCCTACGCAGAAAATATGTTTTGAGTGGATGTACAACTTACTTCAAAACACAGGAAATAAATTATATTCCTACGAAATTCCTGTACACGTTTTGTACAAGCCGAATGCATATGTAGAAAAAATTTCAGTGGAATCCTTCTTGCTACGTTTGTTCCATAAAAATCCTTTGAAACAAACTAGGCCTAGAGTCGTCGCTATGCCAAATACGCCACTGCCAATTGCCACTCACCAAACGCACAATTTCATTATGTTCAGTACACAGCAACAACAGTACCATGCTCTGTTAGATCAAACAACAACAGTACACTTTCACGTACCTCGATCGGGCTTATCCTGGACAAACTTGTCCTTGAGCTAGCCGTTACGTGTACGTAATTAACCACCGCTTGGCGTTTTCTGATCTTGCAATTCCACCCATGTGATGTTTCAATCGGCAGCGCCGGGAAGCATGTGGCCCTCGTGTCTCGTCGGACTTCGGTATTGACGATGTTAGGTTATGGCTTCTCTCGGGCAACAGCGTCGGCTAGTGCAAGTATGCGGATATCTTGGAGTCTGCTGTGCATATGGCGGCTTGAAGCGACGCTCCTTTTCTTCAATCACGCTGGATGAAGACGACGACGTCGGCATCTGGCGGACTTGGGGATGATCCCGGCTGAAGTGCCACAAAGACTCAGTTTCGTCGCCTCCGACGGGCCGTTTAATCAGTTCATAAAGCAACGTGGTCTACAACGAAGCGAGGGGCACCCTGTTATATCTGTTAGAGTAAAACGCGAAAGGACAATCAGTCCTGGTTTCCATTGATTCTTAAGTATATATATACATCTGGAAAAGGTGGGAAGAAGAGATGTCTGTTCGGAGGCATCCCTCTAGAACAGGTGCCTATTGGCAATAAAAAGAAAGAAGGGACATATGACTATTCGGGGTTGGACACACCCCTTTGCTAATGACTATTCATTAATTAGCATGTGCTAATTAATCTACTAATGAATTCCTAACACTCCCCCTTGTACAACACCGCTCCTTGAATGTTTCATCATTGAAAACTTCTTGTACATAGATCTTCCATCTTGAGAAATCTTCCGTATAATCTTGAGAGTCTCCCCCAAAAATCCTGTGGGAAAAATATGAGGAGAATAGAGTAGATATGTTGCTAAAACTCCTTTAAACCCAATGGAAAAAATAATAAGGAGAAAAAGTGCAACATATAATAATTATTGTCTCTTTGATAACTCATATGAGAAAACCTTTGAGAAAGGAGAAAACTCATTGGCGAGTTTGGAGAACAATAAATATGCTTTGTATACTTTCCTTTAAAAACCCCAGTGGGGAAAAATAGAAAGTATTGCATAGGTCACCTCGTTAAAACCTTTTATGAGAAACTTTGAGGGAAAGCTCATAAGGGAAAAGAGTGCGATCTAATATATCATTGAAAACTCCTTTAAAACCCAGTGGGAAAATATAAGGAGAAAATGATATGACATATCATAATAATTGTCTCTTTTAACTCGATATGAGAAAATCCATAGAGTTTAGAGGACAATAAATATGCCGTGTATACTTTCCTAAAAACTCCAGTGGAGAAAACAGAAAGTATGACATATGATCTCATGTTGATATTACCTCATTAAAAACATTGATGAGAACCTATAGAAGTAAACTCGTAAAGGGAAAAAGAGTATAATATGATGCTTTGAACATGAGTAATTCAGGAAGATACTCCCCCTGATACTTGCAAATTCTGAAGTCGTCGAATACCAATTCCATGAACATCTTTCTAAAATTTGAAGTTGGTAGAGACTTCATAGACAAATCAATGAGATTGTCACGTGATTTGATTTGCAAGATGAGCAATATAGTGATATTGCTTACTATGTAACATGTTTGCATCCAGACAACACAAGCAACATTATCTTTGAGATAATGGTTGGTGGATGTAGCCACGAGGTCTGTTTCAAAGACCTTCATGGGATGGCTACCACACCTAGATGGAACACAAAGCTTGTCTATGATCTAGCATGGTAGGGATCTGATCAATGGATCTAATGATATTTTTGTCCAGGTTTCTCTGAAACTGAAAGACTCGGACAAAATGTTTGATGCCTTGGAGATATCGAAAGATATTCTTGACTCCCAACCAATTGTGTTTGGTGGGTCCAATGGCACAAGGATATGGAACTTTGTGTCCCAATATCTCATTCCCATCAACTCATGGTTTTAATGGATCTTTCTCTACATCTAGAGAATGAAGCCATGTGAGTTATGGATTTGTCCACAATGAATTTCTCCAATATATTTTGGATATAGACAACATAGTGTACCATAATGTATGAGTGAAGGTGCTCAAGGTTTTACCCGTCCTTTATCTCAAAACCCGCCATTAATATGATCATGTGCTCCGTCATTGCAGGAGTAATCCCTGTGTATGACAGACATGCATGGGTAATCATCATTGTAGGAGTAATCCTTGTGTATACGGAACACACTATGTCGGTTGTACCAAAATGTACCGACAACAATAAGTCATATGGTCACTTATTGGTTTTTACACAGTGTATGTTGCATTTTGCATTTTGATTCAGAAGTGAGATTCCATTGGGAACCATCTATGTCTAAATCTAGTGATCAACATGGATATGTTATCACTACACCTATCAACTGCATAGATAGATGATTTTGTACTGCCACTGATATAAGTTATCGGAATGAGATTTCACCTCTGGAGAAAAGTTGGGTATCTGCGTGAACCCTTGTGCTACAAGACTTGCTCTATGTTTCACCACCTCGTTGTTCCCAATTCTGTTTTCAGAAGAAAATTGGTGTAGGTATTGCTTATGTGAATACCTTTCCCTTTATTGAGCAAGATTATTTCTACCTAGATTATACCCTTTGCTCGAGTTCAGTTCGAGTGTTGTTCACACTTTGCCATGGCCATGTTCTTTGGACTTGAATCATGTGAAAGGTTTTTTCAATCTAGTTGAGAAATGTATGTCGACAATTGTAGACTTCCGGTTATATGTTTCTCCAGAATCTATATATCAACATAGAGTTGATGGAAATATCGTTACCCATGGTGACTTTTTGCGATTTCCAATGCGGTTGAGTCGGGTATTCCGATGTCCCGGTCATTGTGTGCACTATGACCTGGGTTGGTGGAGGTTGCCCGTCCACTGGATGTATACTACCCATTAGGTGTCTGCCAACGTGAAGTTGACTTGCATTTACTGATTCGGAGGCCTCGGTATCCTTGCTTGCGAGAAGCCGAATCCTGATGTACTATTGCCATACTTCTCCCCCTGTTGCTGTGAACGGGGAGTTGAGTGGTTTTGTTGGTACCTCCACTCTTTCGGGCATATTTTTGCAGGATTGTAGGATTATGTGACACCTTTATTTTCAGTAAATGAATCTGGCAGGTTATTTGCAATGTGTTGCAAATCTTCTGAACGCATGGTTCAGATCTTTGAGTACGTGGACTTGAGGCAGAAACGTGTTGAGCATTCCACTATTTCCTGGCATTCTGTATGGTACTTGAAATCTCCCCCTAATGCCTGGAAATGTTCCTCATTGAACCAAGATACTGACCTTGAATAACTACCCATGTGAGGGGCTTGAGGTATTGACGGTTATACAGTTATTCCTCACATAGATCCCAAATATATGTTGAGGGGCCAATGATGTATGTCGGGGTGGTGATATCGGTATTCAACCGAATTACCGCAGATGAGAAATACTTGGTAGATTTCCACGTATCAAAGATAGAGGGGAATGATATTATGCAGTTTGGTCATGAGCGTGTAAAATTGCATGACCCCAACGTAAAGTTGGTAAGTTGCAATTATGAAGTTAAGATCATGGAATGAGCTTAATTCTTTGGATAAAGGATTCTACTAAACCAGTTTGAGTCTAGACATATAGGACAAAGTGCTAGACTTCAACCCTAGGGCCATAGTGAAGGCACGCATTGAGAATTCTACAATGTTGTCCATTCAATTTTGATTGTAATTGATGTTCAGGATAATGAGTCAATGGTTTCATGTGGATAAAGCACACTTGAGACCATCGTATAGATGTGTCTTTTAGAACCATCGAATACCTGAATAGTCTAGTCAATGGTTAGGAAGAGCCACTTACCTTGACTTGATGTGTTCAAGGAGACTGAGTGGTTCAGTGTAGACTTTATGGTGCGCGAGCCTTGAAATTAGCTTCCGTGATTCACATGTAGTGCACATAAAATCCAAAAATGTTTAGAATTTAGCATCATAATAATCATAAACCAATGGAATTGCTGATAGATTATATTTCAACCCAATGTCTGGATAACCAAGGCAAGCATGCCAAGTTTGTCATGTAAAAGACATTCTAGAAAACTATCATGTACGCAACATGTGCTACAGGTTTTGTAGTATGTGTAGTGCAATCATGATGATACATATATAATGTGTTTGCCATATCCGTTGCATATGGTAAAGAGAAGATATTCCTCTTTGTTGTCATCATAAGTTTCGCTATGAAAACTATTCTGACGGATATCTTTATAGTTTAGTAGGATACGAGTTGATCCAGACACGATAATGCATCCTTGATTCTACTCGAGTACCCATAGGGATAGTAAATATGGCTCGAGTTGAGCCAACAATATCATCGTGTCTAACGATTTTAAAATATCTCCTTTTCATCAACAAGAATGGAAACATTTCACTTCCCTGAGTCTAGAGTTGGTGGCAGTCACATATTATCTTTCAGCAGATTGACCCCCGTAGAAATCTATATATAGACTTGAAGATTCCCAGTATGAAAATCTTTATCAGATATATAGAATACATACAAATGTATTTGTACCAAAGTGCTGATACAATATATTGTTATATACAATATATGATGAAAACAATACTTATGGTCTTATTACAACATCACAAATGGACATAGATAAATAGATCATAGGGAGATTGAGAGACGAACCGAAGTCTCCAAACATATCGATTTAGGTATACTCAACCAACATGTTCTCTGTGTGGGCAAGGTCCTCTGGCTGATGGAAAGTCATGGTGTTGCTCGGTCCGAGTGGAACATCGTGCGAACAACCAGTTCCATTTGCAATGTGTGGGTGAAGGTTGAAGTTGGATTCAAACCTTTTCCCTTGGGATCCTTGGCATCTTGGGATTGCTCGCGCTATCCCACAGGACAAGACGGATCTTGATGTCCATGACCCACATAGCGTAGTTGTGGCCATTAAGGGCGAGTGTCTCAAATTCTTTAGCCATCGGTTACTTATATGGATAAACCAGAGATAATTAATTTACATATGATAAATTAAGGACCATCATGGTTGATGTTGTAATGAACTTTGCCAAATTAATGAAAATTTCAAGAAGTTGGCTTGAAACCATTAGTGTGAACTTCAAATTGTTAAGCATGACACTTTGTAGATAATCTCGAAAAGAAAAATTTGGAGTAGATCTAGCAGTTTTAAAGGAGTATAATACGATGAAATCCGTAGATACTCATACTTCAAATGCCTTATGTCATGACTTAATAAAATGTATGGGAGAGCACTTTGGCAATCACAATGTCAAAAATAACAAAATGTAGGCTTAAACAATAAAGATAGATAATCTGCAATGCAGTAGATCTACACTCTACCACGTGATCCCAAAACATTAATTTGAAGAGATCACTTAGAATTTTGCATATAATTCTTACTCATATTAAGCCAAAAAGGCCCAATTAAGATTAATTGAGTTTTATTTGCAAGAAACTGAAATCTCAATTGCAAATAATAAATGTAAATATTCTGCAAAATTGATGCTCAAGTGAAAAACTTGAATTGTGTAGACCTCAAAATATTGAGCAATACGCTTCATTATGCTTCTAATTTCGTAAATATATTGTCGTTTCATGGAAAGAAAGAAAAAACATGTTATCGGGATTGCCAAAAGCAAACGAATTGAACATGTGACATATTCTAGAAAATATGTCTTAAATAACCCTTTACGAAATGTAAACATGAAATGTGGAGAAGTTAGATCATCTAATGTAAATTTGCAGTAGAGATCAGAGTATAAACCGCAATATATGTCAGACTCGAATGCTCATGCATAAACAGCAATGAGTCTGACCGCACATATGCAGGTTACAAGTACTGTTACGAGAAATCGAAACAATCAAACTGTTTTGCTCTTCGCGTCAGTTTGGAGGGCTAACCCGTTAAGTAAATGACTTACTCACGACTCACGAGTAACAGAAACTAGAAAGACTGCAATGGAAAATATCCTGTAGGCCTAACTATCCGTGAGGTTTCCATGGGGAAAAACAGTAACCACCGCTGGCCGCGGAGGGCCTGTGCGCGTTGCTGTCCAGCAAGAAAGAAAGAAAAATCACGCCGGGAGGCAGCGATAATCGGCGTAGCCAAACCGCCGTCGAGGTCCACGGATCGATGTGCTTCCGCAGCCGGGAGCTTACGACGGAAGACGCTGACGCACCGCGCTCCAGACCAAGCGCCATGGCTGGGTTGCTCGCCCGCGACGTGTGCGCTGCCGTTTGCAGGAAGGGCGCTATCTATCTCCGGGGTGGGGAGCGTCGCGCATCGGCTGAGGGTGCTGTAGTGTCGCACCGGGGCAAACTCCGTTGCGCGAGCGCCGGGGAAGCCGCCTCGCCGTGAAAGGGCGAGCCGCGTGGGGGCCAGGTGTGGCAGAGGCGAAGCCGGTGTCATGGTCCAGCGGGGTCGAATCCAGACGTAGCCGTGCCCATCGTCGGCGCCGCTACCTGGCGCTTTTGCCGAGACCCGAGAGTCACGGCCGATGGCTGAGAGCGCGCGTGTCCCCTTGCGCTGTTCAGCGCCAGGTCCGGGCTCACCACGCCGGCCGTTTGGGGCTAGTCTGGAGTTCGACCGTTGGCCAGGGCTGCCTCCGCCTCGTCCTACCGCCGATGATGGCCGGGCTACCTCCAACTCGTCCTATTGCTCTCTGTAGGAGCGTGCTGATAACGTGTTAGAGTAAAACGCGAAAGGACAATCAGTCCTGGTTTTCATTGATTCTTAAGTATATATATACATCTGAAAGATGTAGGAAGAAGAGGTGTCTGTTTGGAGGCATCCCTTTAGAACATGTGCCTATTTGGCAATAAAAAGAAGACGCCGATAACTGCCATACGTGTGGGCTGTAAGATTTAATGCCACACGATTCGTTCGGCAACAATGCTTGCCAGCCCGCACACCTCCGTGCGGGCGCAGCTGCGAGCGCCCTAACGATCGGGCAGCCACATATGTGGCCCGCACACCATCGTGCGGCAGCAATTGCCAACATCCGCACGTTTACCTCTGGCCCTGCTCCCCTAACCCCTCCTCCAACTCCTTCGTTTACCTCTGGCCCGCTCGTCTCGTTCCTCTCCGCCGATCTGCACCCAAATCGCCATGGCAACAAGGTCGACTACGCCAAAATCGTAGACCAAGAATATGTCAAGGAACCCATTTTTTGTAATACGTCCTGCAGTTGCCGCCCTCACTCTGTCATCTCTACCCTCACATCCCACATCTCAGTATGGTTTGAAAATTTGAGATTTGGCGAATTGCCATGCCTAACGCACGAATTGATATCGAAGGGGTGACTGCTGTCTCTAAAAGCCAGAATTGCCACACGTATTCATCCAAAGTTATCCCATATCTGCTGGGATGTATGGCAGTTAGGTGTGTTGGTAGATATAGGAGAGAGGGGGAAATTAGTTGCTGTTTTGCATCACCTAATCTTCCGTGTGGTTCCAACAGTAGTTGCCAACTAGTGAAATTCAAGTGGATTGCTCTGGGGAAAACACTGGGCATGTATCCGAATGGGAAAAAAATAGTTTCCGCCTTGGACCACATGATTTGCCATGTGGTTCCAACAATATTTGCCTCATTAGTCTGGATGAATTTGCCATTAGGCAGCCAATTGCCACCCAAAAATCAGTTTGACAAGTGAAAATTAGATGCTACATTTTTTTGTGATGCTCACTGAAGATAGGGTATGCAAGGTAGAATGCAAACTAACACAACATGTGTCTCTGCGTTATGCATCTAGGTTTTGGGGACTAACAAAAAGGAAGGATGGAATCAGGCGAAGGTTCGTATCCTTGGTTTTTCAGACAGCCGCAAATCGACGTCATGGGATGTCTACAGCAACCGCAATTCATCGGGGCCATTGCTGCCTCTACTACAAGAATATGGAGACATGGGTGTGTTTCCGTATCAAGCAAAAAGGATAGTTTGCCATCTTTGAAGGCAGAATAATGACAAACGCATGATGTTTGTTATACACATTTGCATGGAATTATACTTTGCCATCAGAGGTCCCATGGCAAAACTGCGCCAAGAGTAAATGCGAGTGCCTCACAATCAGGACAACAAACATCGGACGAAAGAGAATGCAAATCAAGGTAAAGTATGAAGAAAGAACATCATATTATGAAACAGGGAAACTTACTAAAAAATGACATTTGCAGCAACTGCGTGTACCGCATGGCAACAACTAACAATGGGAGACCTGCCATCAACGTATTATGCAGGTGAGGATAGAAAATGGAGAAAGTAAATGGTTAATGAATGCATTTACCATCCCAAGGCAACAGTAGCTGCCATGAATGGTCAAGGGACAAAAATAACTTGTGTATTCAGAATGAATTGCCATGTGGTGATGGTCTAGTAGTTGCCAAGCTATGGCAAATTTAGTTGCCATGATGTGGTACCTACATTTGCCATGCTGTGGTAACTACATTTGCCATCATGTTTCACTGCTCTTGCCATCATGTGGCATATGCAGTTTCCACCATTGATCATGTTTCAGTTGCCATCACTGATTATGAAGAGTCGCCATGTATGCATAAATATAGTTTCCATGTCGTGATAATTAACTTTAGTTGCCATCATATTTGCAGGTATACTGCCATTATGTGGAAACTGCAGTATACATTACTGATAAATGTATAGTTGTCATAACTGCTTACTTGCAGTTGCCATGCAAGCATTGTTGGAAATATGCCCTAGAGGCAATAATAAAAGCATTATTATTATATTTCCTTGTTCATGATAATTGTCTTTATTCATGCTATAACTGTATTATCCGGAAATCGTAATACACGTGTGAATACATAGACTACAATACGTCCCTAGTAAGCCTCTAGTAGACTAGCTCGTTGGTCAACAGATAGTCATGGTTTCCTGACTATGGACATCAGATGTCATTGACAACGGGATCACGTCATTAGGAGAATGATGTGATGGACAAGACCCAATCCTAAGCATAGCACAAAGATCGTGTAGTTCGTTTTGCCAGAGCTTTTCCAATGTCAAGTATCTCTTCTTAAGACCGTGAGATCGTGTAACTCCCGGATACCGTAGGAATGCTTTGGGTGTACCAAACGTCACAACGTAACTGGGTGACTATAAAGGTGCATTACAGGTATCTCTGAAAGTGTCTGTTGGGTTGACACGGATCGAGACAGGGATTTGTCACTCCGTATGACGGAGAGGTATCACTGGGCCCACTCGGTAATGCATCATCATAATGAGCTCAAAGTGATCAAGTGTCTGGTCACGGGATCATGCATTACGGTACGAGTAAAGTGACTTGCCGGTAACGAGATTAAACAAGGTATTGGGATACCGACGATCGA
>LR880966.1:737313771-737363160 GCA_904067115.1 Aegilops sharonensis | reverse complement strand
CTGCACACACGATTGAAGGCGCAGCCCCTCCCCTCCCCAACACCTCTCCTCCTCCGCATACGCTTGGCGAAGCCCTGCCGGAGTACAGTCCCTCCATCTGCATCACGCCGTCGTGCTGCCATTGGAGTGATCTTCCTCAACCTCTGCTTCCTCCTTGCTGGATCAAGACGAAGGAGACGTCGTCGTCCCGTACGTGTGTTGAACGCGGAGGTGCTGTCCGTTCAGCACTTGGTCATCGGTGATCGGAATCACGTTGGGAACGTCTTCATCATCACCACTCCCTCGAACGCTTCCGTACTCGATCTACAAGTGGTATGTAGATGCAACCTCTCTCTCATGACTCGTTGCTTAGTAGAACTCATAGATGGATCTTGGTGAAACCGTAGAAAAATTTTAATTTTCTGCAACGTTCCCCAACAAGCATAACTACATTTGCCACGATGAAATAATAGCTACAATTGCCATGCAGGATGTTCAACTACAGACACAAACAACGAAAATGCTTGTGCTACGTACACCTCAGATCACCCAGGAGGGTCGCTACAAGATCCGGTCAACCAGCATATAGGGGTTGGAGATGCAATTATTTGGCAAAGCAAAAGAAAAACCAACCTCCGTCGCGGGTTTATTGGCACCAGCCACAACGTTCCGTGGGGGTGGGTCGACAAAGTCATCGTCATCGTCTTCCTGTTTTTGTAACAGACGGCAAATACACATTAGTGGGTGCTCATAAAACATGGTACATTTGCCGTGAGCACCACCAAAAAGTCTGGCAATTGATAATTTTCATCATCGCAGTGAAAATTGCCATGGTTCAAAAGATGACAAACAAGGCTTAAAATATGAAAATTTACAAAAATGATCTACTACATAGTTGCCATATGTTACAAAAACAGAACGGCAACCACAAAGGTGGGGATATGTTATTATTTGCCATGTATTCACAAACCCGATGGCAACTAAATGTACTGTAATCAGATATTGAGTTGCCATCTGTTAGGGAAACATAATGGCAACAAAGTAAACAGACCCGCTGGAATATCATGTTGTCGTATGCCGACAAACACCATGGCAACTAATTTAACTAGGGGCAAAGATTGACTTGCCACCAGTACACACCCAGACAAACATGCAGTTGCCATTCTGGTAGGTAAACAGAACGACAAAAATATGGTGACGGCAATGTTCAAATACCAGTTGCCATGTGTCGACAAACACCGCATCAACTAGTTTAAAATGAAAAGGAGCTACATAGTTGACATATGTTACAAAAAACAGAATGGCAACCACAAAAAGGGGGGCATCTTTTATTATTTGCCATGTCCTAACAACCACCAGGGCAGCTAATGTACTGAAATCACCTATTGAGTTGCCACCTGTTGGGAAAACAGAATGGCAACAAAGTAAACAAACATGCTAGAAAGAACAGAAATGCCATGAACATACAATGCCGATGGCAAACAACACAAATTGAGGTTCAGCCTGCAAAAAGACATGGCAAAAAAATCTTGGTGTAAAAGAGGGAGTTGCCACATGCTAACTAAAATACAGTAGACAATTGCCATATAACACTACAACAGCAATACAACTAATATACTAGGTAACAAAGGGAGTTGCCACCTGCAAACTAAAATAAGTAGGCAAATTGCCATGTAACACTTGAAATGCATGGCAAATAATATCTTAGGGTAAAGTGGGAGTTGCCATATGCTCCTAAGCACAATAGGCAGCTGCCAAAGAAGCACTAAATAAAGGTATGGCAAATAATATCTTGGGGTAAAGAGACAGTTGCCATCTGCTTAAAATCACAGTAGGCAATTGCCCCTGTATCACTGCATAAACATGGCGAAAAACTGACAGTTTGGGTTAAAGAGATAGTTGCCATCTACTAACTAAACAGTGTGGCAAATTGTAGCTAAGCCAGTAGATTCAAGTTCACCTATTTGCACATAACAACATGGCAACTAACTGAGTTTCATGAAACAACCAACTGCCATTAACCTACACGCGAAATGCACATTCCACATGGCGATGCAAATCTAGGGTTCTTGCCAAAATCTTAGGCCTGGATTTCAATCATAACACCACCACTAAAAACAGCGAACCACTGCCTACGAGGCCATTAGATGAAGAAAATAGAGAATGAATCGGCGTAGAACGGGCGAGCCTCGCCGGCGTGATTTCCCACCGCCGCGACAACAGAACTTGCTAATGCTGGCCTAATGGCACACCGGCGACTCCTCACCGACGGGGAGAACTCGAGCGCTCCGTAATCCACTCGAATCTCAATGGATTCGAAGCAGAAGAAATGGGGGAGGGGAGGCAGATTGAGACCAACTGAAGCACCGTTACCTCTGCGCGGTGAAGGCTCCGGCGACGAAGCTCCGGTTGCTTGAGCTCCAGCGACGGCTACGAGTCCCCGCGACATTCCCGTCGCCGCCTCTCCTCTGCTACGCCATGGAATCACCTCTGCTCCGTCCAGGACTCGCCATTGCTCTCAAATGGGGGAGTTGAGTGGGGGAATGGGGATAGGATTCGGGCGGGGTGGGAAAAATTGCGGGGAAGAGGAGACGGGGGAGAGGAGGAAGAGGAGTTGTACGGGGCGTGCGGGCGCGGTGGTAGTTCTACCGCACACCGGGGTAGCAAGCGCAAGCTCTGTGTGTGCAACCGGCGTGTGGGCGAACACTCTCACACACCACACACGCGACTTGTCCTACGTGGCACACAAAATTAGCCAAAACGTGCCAAGATTCGTGCAGAAACTATTGAACGGCGAGGAATGTGTGTGGTTGAGTTGGCTAACGCCCACACGTGTGGGCGTTAACATTTCCGTAAAAAGAAAGAAGGGGCATATGACTGTTCGGGGTTGGACACACCCCTTTGCTAATGACTATTTATTAATTAGCATGTGCTAATTAATCTACTAATTAATTCCTAACAATATCGAGGAGATGTAGAGTGGCGAGGCAGAGTGAATTGCAGAAAATATCGACATTGAAGGCTAGGGTTGCAGAAACCACACTTCTACAGTTTTGTGCCAAAAAACCACTAATTCCGAGGCTAATTTTTTGAAAAAAAAACTAATCGCTCACTTAGACTGTTTTGAGCACAATTATGACAGATGGGTCCCACTAAACAGGGTGATGTGGCATGACATAACATGTTACAAATAGGTAGAATTGCATAGACTAAAGTGTAAAAAGCCCTAAAAGGATAAGGCTATTAAAAAAACCATCCACCCCGTGCGTTTTCACTGCCCAGCCGCCATGGCAGACCACGCTGCCGTAAGCCAAGCCACTGCCACCACCGCCGGAAGCCATCCCTCCTTCACAGCGTCACCCCACCTTCCCCTGCCCAGCCGCCATGGCAGACCACGCTGCCGTAAGCCAAGCCACTGCCACCACCGCCGGAAGCCATCCCTCCTTCACAGCGTCACCCCACCTTCCCGGGCCGCCGCTCCTCCCTCCCCTTCGGATCCGGCCGCCTTCGCCAGCCAGCCCGCCGCCGTAGCCTCCACCCCTCCTTCCCCTCCCTCCCCTCCGGATTCGGCCGCATCGGGCCGTCGCAGTCGCTAGCCGGCCCGCCGCCGTGGCCTCCACCCCTCTTTCCCCTCCGGATCCAGCTGGCGAGGTCGTTCATCCACCGCACGCGGCGCGAGCAGCTGCAGGTGGCTCGCCTCCGTGCCCCGCCGTCCTAACAGGCACCACCGGCCACGCACGGGAAGGGAGTGGAGGCCACGCCGCCGTCGCCAGCCGACCCGCCGTCGGAATTCCCCTGCGCCCCACCGCCGGAGCAAGCAACAGCTTCGCCGGTCACGCTCGGGGAGGGAGTGGCCCGATGGAAGACGGTCAGAGGACCCGATTGCTTTTTTAGGGGTCCTTTTGCAAAATAAAATCATGTCTGGATGTAATTGACTATTTCTTTTGCCATGTCACCCTGTTTAGAGGGACCCACTTGTCATAATCGTGCTTAAAACGATCTAAGTGAGCGACTTGTGGTTTCTGCAAAAAAAAATAGCCTGAGAATTAGTGTTTTTAGGCACAAAACTGTAGAGTTGTGATTTCTGTAAGACTGTGCTTCAATGTCGATGTTTTCTGCAATTCACTCGGCGAGGCACTATTGCCCAGTTCTTTCGACTGCAGATTCTGCACAAGTGGATTATGAGAAACTGCCCTGGGAATTGGTTGTGTGCAGAATCCCTGAGAATTTGCTGTCCAGTTGCAGCGTGTAAGATTTTTGTATATTGAAATGTCTATACTACCCCTGGACTGAAATTGTGTGACGAGCAGGCAGCCGTACTCGTCATCACCAAACATGTCAAAATGCTCATCATGTGACTTGCTATCATTCAAATCATCGAAATAAATTTCATAAATGTAAAATTTGTCACTCGCCTTGCATCTATGTATTCTTTGTCACTGTTGTATCATTGAACTCGCAGACATTTCCACTGCATCCTACTCATACATGAACTCCAGTACACAGTTCACACCTTAGTTTTACAACATTACAATATCACCGCAGTACAGAGAGCAATGGTAATTGGCAGATACAATCAAATAGCACCTCTACCTAGTAGGAGAAAAAAGACATCTGACCGTAATGGCATTATGCTACAGATTAAAATCAACCTGAACCTACTGTCTGAAAGAAACTTATTTAATAAAAATAAATCAATCGGAAGTTAAGCCACACTCTGTGCACGTACAACCAGTGATTTGGAGGCAGTACGAGCAGCTGAACTAGCATGATGAACTGAACTGAACTGAACTAGCATTACTAGAAATATATTCAGGATAGATCCAATCTGCTGACAACCCAGTTACCCCAAGTCAATAATCAAGTGCAGGTCCCCTATTTGTACATCAACTACTGCACAGAACAGAAAAGTGTCTCAGCCCTTTGAGACGCGTAGGGGCATCATTTGAGACGTACAGCAAGTGTCTCATTCTGTAAAAATTCGATTCTCCAACCTTTCATTTTAAGGAAAATCTCAAATAAAATTAACAGAATGCCTATGCAGTTTACCCTCCACGAGCAGCGTATGAACGTGGAGACCTTGCGCAGCCGCCGGCATTGCGGGTGGAGACCTCCCTCAACGTGCTTGTGCTCCCCCCGATGATGGAGGTCTTCATCCACGCGAGATTGCTGGTGGTGCAGCACTGGAGATCCCATCCGGCAGCCTGCTAGCTCGTCGGCTCCACCACGGCACACGTGGTCCGCTGCCAGGTGCATCCATAGGGACAGGGCTGACGCTGTCTCTCCCACCACACCAGCGCATAGATGATTTGTTTTTCTTTCTGCTATCACACTAGGGAAGCAGCAAACTTAGATGCCCCTGGCTATTTTCTGATACTAGTACATTGACATACCTTGGAAGAATTACTGAATTAGTGACAAGTAAGTGCTGCGAACTGACGTTCTTGTCGAGTGCTAACGGGGTAATTACTAGCTGTGCCGTCCAGTACATGAAAAGTTGATTAAGAACTGCCCAAAGTGCCCCTGACGCCTAAATATTAATATATACTACAAGAATTCATGTGCAGCATTGTCATATCTGGGCCATTGAATCACAAAAATAAACGGCTCAGAATAATTTGATGTACTGTAAAAGGACTCCCAAGTTTTTACCCGAAGAATAGTCTGTTTTAGCCTCACTTTGGTATATTCTTCAGATCTGCATGGCTCTATCCACCTGCATTTATCGTTTTATCAGATATCAAGCATTGTTGAGACAACAGTCAGAAGAAAGAACAAAAAAAATGATGGTTGCCAGAGTACCAACCTTGCCTATCCAATTCCTGGTGATCACAACAATTAAGTACGGTACACATAATCAACACATAACTAGAAAATAAGTACATGACGCATGACTAGAAAAGAAGCACAGGGCACAGCCCCATTCATATCCGATGCCATGTTCTTCAGAGTTGCCAGCCCTTCACCAATAACATCCAAACCTTCATCCTGCAGAATATCATTGCCAAAAATAGGTCTGGTTAGACGGAAGTTCTCACATCCAGTGGAGGCGCAAAATGAAACAGAAGATTACATTGGTGAATCAAAATTTTACATATGCTTCATTCTACGCATCTTATATTCCTGATGAAACTTATTTGATTCTTCAGTCCCCTTCAAGTACTCATCATCAAAGTTTCCCGCTGTATGTGTCATGTTGTAAGAGAAAACTAAAAGGTTCAGTTCGTGACCCTCAAGAGGATAAGAGAAATTTTAAGAAGGGCATTTAATAGGCTCATGGATGAGAAAACAGACGCAATGTACATTGCTCAACCAACTTTATGCATGGTGGCATGCATGTTCGATTCAAATATTTTATAATGCTAACCTACTTCGTCCATCTAACGCTAATATGTAAAGCAGAGTTGAGTGCTGAAACAATGAAGGAAGATGTGCGCATGCATAGAAATCGAAACTGACAAAATTTGGCACAAAACAATGTTAACCTTGAAATAAATAACCACTCACAGCATGCACAACGTGTGAACGCCCTTGACAACACCGTTGGTCAGGTCAAGTCGAGATAATCCTATATAATTTAATTGGCGATCCACATTAACATATTTCTCTTGACATACAAATATGTCACATTAACATGTAACCATGTATAGAAAAAAGCCACAATATGCAACCGTGTACGGGAAAGACTTTCCATTCTATTATGCTATTTATATTTTAGTATTTTTACAACTATACAATAATAATCAAATACAATAAACATATACTCTCTCAGTTCACAAATATAAGATGTTCTAACTTTTTGTGTGAATTGGATGTATATAGACACGTTTAGTGTGTTTGTTCACTCATTCCAGTCCGTATATAGTCCATATTGAAATATCCAAAACATCTTATATTTGTGAGCGGACGGAGTACATTTTATTTTCAGTTCTCATATTACTAATCAATATTAATACTCCATTGCACTCAGCATCGCGTGAGGTATCATCTGGTGTGAATAGGTCTCGGTACTTATTTCTAAATGTACTTATCACAGTCCGGCCCTATCCGATTAAACAATCGATGACACTTGCTTAATTATTTAGGTAGACATACAGCTCACCTTCAGGAAGGTTTAAACTAATTGAGGGATCGATCGGCCATTACAGTGGCTCGCGAGTCATGACAAACAGAGACAATCCTTGCATAATTGAGTAGATAAGTGGCAAATTGAGTAGATATTATTTCAAAAACAACATTGAATAGATATGCAACGCTGCTTTAATATTACCAACTGCTAGTATTTTAAAGACCAATGGGGGGCTGGTATTTTATTCAGTCAAATAAAAGATCCCAACATATTCATAAGTACTCGATGAAACCCACCTAATAAAACTTAATGGTACAATTATACAGGGAGACCCCGATCCAAACCCATACCTATCTCTATTTACTATTCATTGGGCTCATCCTGAAAAGGATTTCCTTTGAGACTGATGGGACTTGCAACGGTGAACTAGCTGCCCACAGCCGGCGCATACATGATTACAGCGGAATCCCCACAACAACATACCGGTCCACGCTTCCTAATCGCCATTAATTACAGTTACTCCTATACAGCCTGGTCACCAGTTACCTTGATTTTTTTGTGGATTTCAAATGGGCTATGTATGTTCAGTGTTGCAATAATTAATGACCCACCAGTTTTAAGTTTTCCTTGGCGGTTTAATTTGGTAAAACAGACTAAACTACATTTTATAATGAAAAGGTATCTACTAATCTCCACCACTGATTTGCATCGATATTTGTAAATATTTTTTTATGGGGCGTACTGAAGCACATCCCAGTTAACAAATTGGAAGGGCAAGTTCCAAAAATAAGAAATTTGATGAGCATGTGTGGACAGCTAACCTCCAAATTAACAAATTGGAAGAGCAGGTTTCAGAAATAAGAAAATTGATTGGCATCGTGTGGACAGCTAGTCTCCCAACTCAAGTAAACAGTCCCAGACAAAGCCAAATTAACAAATTGCCGGGCATCACGACATGTTACCAGCTCTCTTCGGAAGTCTTCCTTCTTTTTTTTTACAAGGGATGATGGGTTGCTGGTGGGACCTTCACCTTCGAGTGGATGCCGTTCGTTGTAAATCCAACGGAGCAAGACACAAGTTTTCAGATTTTTCTCCGAAATCAATTTTTCATTGGAGACGCTGCCTTCAAAAGTAAGAAAATTGATGAGCATCGTGCGGACAGCTAGCCTCGCAACATCATGACAAAAAGTCCAACTCAAAGCCAAATTAACAAATTGTCCAGCATCATGACATGTTACCTGCTCTCTTCGGAAGTCTTCCCTCTTTGTTTACAAGGGATGATGCCATGATGGATTGGACCTTGGGTACCTGTTGAGGAGCCGTCCATCAAGTCAAGATAATTATATGTCCTTGACGCAAGAGAAGGCGCACAGAGATTTGAACGCCCTCGACTGCACCGAAAACACAAAACCCCTTTGTTCGCCATTCATTTCATTGAGATTGGTGCAATTCTTTTACAGCAAAGCCCCTTTCTTCTGTACAGTTCTCGTCTTGAAGCCCCTGCCAGTTTGCTAAAGTCTGCCTCAAATTCAGTGGATTCTCAAGTATGTACACATGCTTCCAATCCATACACAAACGTCTTTTACGAAGAGCAAAGAAATTTTTTTGGTTCGTTTCCCATGTACTACGAAGCAAATTTCTTTCCTAATTCAGATCCATGCACAAGTTCATTTTCTTATGAGACACCTTCATTTTGTATACGAATTGAACCATGTGCAACATTGAGAAAACCTGTATCCTCCTTTCCCATTGTATCAGATCACATAATTGTCTTCAAAAATTAGCACTTCATCCAAGTCAGAAAATTAGCAACATGAACTTTGGGTCATATATTCCAACTAGCAACACGAACATTGTACCAGATCACAGAATTTTTGGTTCAAGAACTACACTCCATGGATATGTTTGACCATATGGGTCCATGAATCAAACTGAACTAACATTTTGTATATGTCTTTCTGATCAAGAAATGGTCAACATGCTAAATCATAAACATGAATAAATTTCCAAAAAAATAAAGAATCAAAATCATGAATAACGAACAAAGTTCAGATTCTAGCTTCCTACAAACTCTTCCTTGACCTTGATCTTCTTCTCTAAGCATCTTCTTTGCCATCAATTCCATCTTGCCAGGTTGTATGTGCAAACAATTTAAATCAGCCATTGGATCCAAGATGTGTGGACAGGATAGTAAGGGCACGTCAAATTAGGTGTGGAAACCATTTTCTGCACTGCACCTTTCGTCAAGTCAAGATAATTAAATTAGTGCATGGCGCAAGAGAACATGTGCAGAAGAATGGGTGCATCGTCGCCTCCACCCAGCTCAGTTAGCCTGCTCCCCCGGCCAGACCAATTCAACTAGAAACCACCAATCACGCACCCTGGCCGGTGGAAGGAGAGGAAGCCATGGCTGAGCTCGCGGCGGGCGCCGTGAGCTCACTGTTGGTTGTCATCCGGAGCGAGGCGCTGCTACTGCGTGGCGTCCGGCACGATGTGCAGTTTATCAAGGAAGAGATGGAGAGCATGAAGAGCTTCCTGACGCACCTGGCGAGGTGGGCACCCCCCGGTGGGGAGCATGACGAGCAAGTGCGCACCTGGATGAACCAGGTGCGGCTGCTCGCCCAGGACTGCAACAACTGCATCGACCTCTACCTCTACCGGGGGAACCCCGATATCCACCGTGCCAGAGGCGGACTCCGAGGCTACCTCTGGTGGGCAAGCTGGTTACTGCACAAGTTGGCCGCTAAGCACCGCGCAGCTGAGCAGCTGCAGCGGCTCAAGGAGCGGGCACGCGACGTCGGCGAGCGGAGGTTGAGGTATGGCGTGGAGGTCCCGGCCAAGTCAGGGGAGGGGCAATCGCCTCCGGCACCTGGGCTAGCAGGGGCGGCACCTTCAGCACGGACTGCTGTGCGAGGTGGTCATGCTGCTGGAGACGATGACGGTGAAGAAGAGGGTGACGATCAACTCATGGGGGCAATGACAACCGGCGGTCATTCTGGTGGTCGAAGAGCCTTCATTGAGCCTCGCACTTTGGACGACTATGTCAAGGCAAAGCTACGTGATTGGGTAGATGAAACTCCTACAGAAGCCGGCGAGACCTTGTCGGTGGTCCTTGTGGCACCGAACACTTATCAGGACCTTCTGGGTCTCATACAAGAATATTTGGTTTTTTCGTCGGATTCAGACCTCGACTCTCATCCCTCGGTTTTGCCAGTGGAGAACGGCTACAATCGCTTTGTCTTGGTTGACATCCCGGCCGTGCACCCAAGGTTTACGCGGCTACGACCCAAGGAAGTTCTCTTCTACATTCTGCGCGAGCTCAAGCAAAGCACAAAAGGCAGAGTGGGGAAGAAGTATCTTGACCCCTTGGAAGTTCATGTAAGAAGATTCCAAATTTACAATCAAATTCACAGTGAAAAGAAGAGGGCTCTTGCTCTTCTCAAAATCAAGGAGAAGATCAAAAAGATGAAGATTTGTGAAAAGCTTGACAAAATCAAAAGTGATATTCAAGGTCGACTACAGAGGGGCGACAAACTACCACAGCTGCAGGGTGATTTTCACCAGCTGCACCTAGACGTACTCCTTCAGCTGCTGCTCGAGGCAGCTGTTGCTGTGTCTCAACAAGACCAAGGGAAGAACAATGACATGCAAATGTTACCAGAATGGGACAACATCAACAATAACATCATCGTCAAGAAGCTTAAGGAGCATATGGAGGAGGGGGGCGGAGGAGGAGGAGGGGAAATCGGAAGTCAGCAGACGACATGGATTCACCTTGATGAGGCACAATATGCACACATCCTGTGGAAGCTGTTCTCCAAGGGCTGCTCCAGCAGCAAGCCCCTGCAGGCTCAGGACAGATGGTCGGACAAGCAAGCTACAAAGACCACAACGGCGGACAAGCAAGCTACAAAGACAACCACTGCTGAATTGGGTGAGGATCAAATCAAACCAATGATCCACAATGCAAAGGAAGGCACCTTACAGGGGCTGCAGAAAGGCGAGTATGACAAGAGTGAAGGGACAGCTGAATCTGGTAGTGTTCCGGATCAAAACCCAGAAACTGTTTCTGAAAAATTCGGTCAGATGATGGAGAAATTAAAGCAGGAGTTCAAAGAGCAGCTCAAGATCAAAGGTCTCGTGGACGAGATTAAGCGTAATTTGGAATATATTTCGGACTGGAATTGTTATGAATGTCCCCTGTTTATCCTCAGAGTTGATGAGCTGATGGATATTGCCACATGGGAGGGTACCAGAAATGCTTTGAGCCTGCTAAACTGCAGTGCCGATTTAATGATGGTCACCAACACAAATGACGTCCATCTGGCTAGAGAATATTGCTATCCACAGCGGGAACCTATAGCTATAGACTATTCTCTTGCTGGCCTCTACCATGATACAGTGCTCCAGCTTACTAGCCAGCAGAAGAATAAAGACAACTACAACCCCCAAATTTTTCATGATATCTTATCCGAGTGTGAGCCACATGAATTCTGCATGAAGATCTTCACTCATGCTTTGTATGCTAACCCCAACAGGAGCAATGAGGAGTTACTCAAGCTGCACAGCACCTTGCAGGCTTTGCCAAAATCATTCAACAGCATCACTAAGGTGATGTTCAAGTTCTCTTACAACGATCTGCCTAAAGAATACAAGTCATGCCTACTGTACCTAGCCATCTTCTCTATGGGACACAAGATCAGGCGGTCAACCTTGATTGGACGGTGGATTGCAGAAGGGCTGACATCCAATGAAGATTGGCTCAGTTCTGTGCGTCAGGCCAACCGATGTTTTGACACACTCATTGACCGGTGCCTCATTGATCCTGCTGATATTGGTGCTGCAGGAAATGTCAAGAGCTGTGTTGTAGGTGATCTTTTTCATGGATTCATTACCACCATCGCCAGAAAACAACACATCGTGGAGACACGGCTGTCACATCACTTGGCTCGCCACTTCTCCATTTTCAACGATCTCCAGCTCCGTGGCTCTGATAGAATTGATAAATTCTTCCAGGGGCTCTCTGAATCATCTCGAGTATCCCTGCTCAAGGTGCTCGATCTAGAAGGTTGTCAATGCTTTAGGAAGAACCGGCAGTACCTCAAGGACATCTGCAGCAAGATGTTACTTCTCAAGTATCTAAGCCTCAGGAGAACAGATATTACCGAGCTACCTAGTGAAATCAACAACCTCCGTGAGCTAGAGGTATTGGATATCCGAGAAACCGATGTGCCTCCACATGCAACAGCAAATATCCTGCTATTGAAGCTGAAGCGTCTGCTTGCTGGTCACATTGATCCGAATGCAAGCAAGTTTGGCTCTAGTGGCCGGGTTCCTCGTAGGATCGGCAAAATGGTAAACATGGAGGTCCTATCTAATGTCCAGGCCAAGCATAGTCATGATTTAAAAGATATTGGAAAGCTATGGCAGCTGAGGAAGCTAGGTGTGGTTATTGATGATAAGGATAGCCACCTCAGGAATTTGCTTGAAACAATCAGTGACCTCCATGAGTCCCTCCGTTCTCTGACAATCACTGCTAGTGTTCCGGTAGCCACACAATGCGAGGGTACTCCTTCCAGTGCAGAGTTACCAGATGGCATTGGCTCTCTCTTAGAAAACCAACCCAAGATGCTTGAGAGTCTATGCATCAGGGGAATCAGTCTAAATCCATTGTTCATAAAAGGTGACAACAATAAACTTGCCAAGGTAACTCTTAGGAACACCCTGCTGAGCCAAGATGATCTGAAAGTCCTTGCTGAGCTGCCAAAGTTACGGTGTGTCAGGCTCCAGCATGTTACATGCATCGAGCCCGTGCTCAACTTCAAGAAGGGTGAATTTAGATGCCTCAAGTACCTTCTTGTTGAGGACTCGGACTTGACTATCACTTTTGAGCATGGAGCAGCATGTGAGCTCGAGAAGATGGTTTTGTCTTTCAGCAAAGGTTCTATTTCTGGAGTTGACAGGCTTCCAAACTTGAAAGAGCTTGAGTTGAATAACAGCTTCTGCGGCAGGCTGCTATCATCATTTGGCAATGTCTCACAAATAGCCAAGCTGACTCTTCGTGGTACATTGCTAGAGCAAGACGCTCTACAAATACTCGCCAAGAAACCAAATCTACGATGTCTCGTGCTCTTGAACGAGTCTTTTGGTGGAATACAGAACGAGATTACATTAAAAGATGAGTTCTTATGGCTCAACCATCTTGTTGTTGACTGCTCGGCCATCACCAGGATCGTCTTCACCAGCGGATCTGCTCCTAGGCTTGAGAAGATTGTCTGGTCATCTTTCACATCTCTCTCCGGTATCCACAAACTTCCCAGTTTGAAGGAGCTTGAATTCAACGGTGGTCAAGTCCCCGATGAGGTGAGAGAGGGCATCGAAAAGCATAAAAACAAGCTTAGCCTTAAACTTATGGACCAAAAACTTTAAGACTGAGCAAAAGGAGATGAACAAGAGGACGACGACGATGCTGCAAGAGTCTCTTTCTGCTGGAAAGAAACAGGTTCGACGCTGGAAGGGCCTCTTCTCCTTTGATTCCATAGTGTGGTTTGCGTGTGCTAGTGTGGATTGCAATCTGTTCTGCTTGTATGTTAATTTCTTTCTGCTGTACAACTAAGTATGTGTGTTTACTTTCTTCGCATGGGTGCCTTGTGACTCTGACTGGGCATAAATGGTCCCATCTATGCTTGGATTTGAATTTGTGTGGCTTTCCTCTGTATCGAACATGATATGTATTCATGTAATAAGTGCAATGTTTGTGCACACATTTGACTTCTTATTAATGTAAAGTGTGATTTCAATATGTTTTGATTGGGCTCTGCAACTCAAAGATGAATTGGTGTGTGTTCATGAATCATGATATAGTTACCTGTAATGTATGTAGGCATCCGTTGCTTCAGACCAGCTGAGTAGCTATTGCACTAATCCCTGTCTGGGTACTTGAAGCAGAGCTTTATGCAGATTAAGCATGTGCGATCCACAATCTATCTGCATCTTCTGATTGCCAGGCAACAAGCATTATTCAGACACCTGCATTGTTTGATAGTATAGTTCAGAAGGGTATTGAACTATTGATTAAGTTGGTGATTTGGCCACCTGCATGGGTGCCTTAATCGATGATGCTGAGCCCATTTATTCAGACATAGGAATAACGCGTACAGAAGGGCAGTTTCAACCCAGGCATTTATCTAGCGAAGCATTGGATATATAAATGGTTACCGGAGGTAGAAGAACAAGCATGAATCATCTTCGACCAGTGAACTGCCGATGCAGAGAGAGAGAGAGCCCATTTATTCAGACATAGGAATAATGCGTGCAGAAGGACAGTTTCAACCTGAGCATTTATCTAGCGAAGCATTGGATATATAAATGGTTACCGGAGGTAGAAGAACAAGCATGAATCATTTTCAACCAGTGAACTGACGATGCAGAGAGAGAGCATGAGAGGCAGTAGAGTGAAATGATGGTATTGCACCTCAATGGCTGCCTTCGGCGCGACGACTTTGAAGAGCTGGAGCCTGGAGGCTTGGGTTGTTTGGGATCGCACCCTTCTCCGCCGTACTGTTTACCATCGACTCAATGAGAACCAAGCCGTCACAGCCCTGCAAGGCTGCAATGCAAGGTGTTTAAGGTGCTATCAGTTCCTCTGCTTCTAGGATAGGATGTGTGCATCTAAATTTCGGTCACCCATTTCTCATTCCTTAAGGCGGAACTAATAAACAGTACAAGCGCCCTACCTATTCTACTCATCTATCTACTGCAATTCAGAAAGAAAGAAAAATTGTGTAACGATCTACAGCGGTGGAAAAGAGCACTAGCACCTACCAACCAATCCATTTTGAAATGTGCAAACACCTGCAGCAATCACGGCTGTACACTTCCTCATGTAGGAAATCAAATCGAGGCACGAGACCTGCAGAAACAGAAGCGCACATATTAGGCATATATCCGATGGAAAAAATTAGCAGGAAAAATGCAATCTCTGCTGCTCTTATTCCTCTTGAGACCAGCGTATCGGAAGGAGTTGGGGGAGGTACAATACGTGCCCCATCTTCTCCTACCTTGGAAAATCCATGACAGATGACGAGCAGCAAAGCACGACACCGACGGTGGCTTGTCCTTCCTCTCCGTTGGTGCCGCGCGATCTTGTCGATTTCGATTGGGACCGCCAAGGAGGGGCAGGTGCCAGCAATGGCATTATAGCAAATGGAACCAGAGGCTGCGGCGACGGCGCAGCCGCGTCTGACAGCAGCCGCCGACCGTGTCCAGAAGATCGAGGAAGAGAGCGAGAAGGGTGTGTGGTCTGTGCTGTGACGGTGGCGGCGTGGATCCGGATGAGACGAGGAAGTCCATTTTCCTCCATTGACTCGGCAGCTCCCACTGGGCATATAAGATCCTAAAACCCTTTCTTTCGGCAGCTCCCACTGGGCATATAAGATCCTAAAACCCTTTCTTTCCAATGCAATTAGGTTCTAATCTTATACTTCCTCCGTTCCTAAATAATTGTCTTTCTAGAGATTTCAACAAGTGACTACATACGGAGCAAAATGAGTGAATCTACACTTTAAAACATGTCTACATACATCCGTATGTTGTAGTCTATTTGAGATGGCTAGAAAGACAAATATTTAGGAACGGAGGGAGTACTTAAATCATCATCTTCAACAACTCCATTTTACACCAAAGCTGCCCATATGGAAGAATTGGTCATAGAAAACATTTGATCGTTAAAACTTAAGTCTGCTAGAGAAACACAGTGGTCGATGAAAAGGTGGAATATGAGAGAGAAACTTAAGCGCTCATGTAACGGGATCATCGAATTTATCACCTTCTGCCCGTAGCAACACATGGACACGGGCATTGTTCTAGTCATAGTATAATGCAACTATGATACATATTTTTTTTGGAAGAAACGCATGACTAGCCTTTGGATTTGTATCCATGCCGGTCGAGCCAACACGCGGAGGGCTAATTGTGACCTGTGAGTTCTTTGTGCCAATCAAAGAAAGGCCCCAGGGAAGTTGCTGGGAGGAGCCGCCGCCGGCGAGGACCGCGGGGAATTCGCTGGGAGGAGCAATTTACATGGCCAGGTTTAGAACAAAAGAATGATGTTTGTACTCTTACTAAGCAATTTACTCGAAATATACATACAATCAGACATCAATCAGGTCAACACACATATAATCATCACTTCTTCAACCAGCATAATAATCTAAAACCACCATGATATTACACAGATGAGACAAAAGGAATTACTTGAAACCCATCACAGCAGGACATGACAAGTAGAGAATCCAATGCAAGATCACTACCGACCACGACATGAGCACACAGTTGCACCTCACTCACTTCTTAAGCACACTGCGACACAATAAAAACAACATGGAGCAAAACCATTAGATTTGTGCTATGAATGTGGTAACAATCAAGCAGGCGAGTAAAGAAATATGAGGTAGATTTTCATTCAGCAGCTGGTCCAAACTCAAGCTACTTAACTTGCAAACTGAAGTTTCTTGGCAGAGAAATTACTTGTAAAGGTAGGCAGCGATACCAAGTATGAAACAGAGCAGGATAATGTAGAAGTTGTTAACATTAGACCAGCCGATGTAAATGAAACAGTCATGAACTAAGGTCCTTGTCGCCCAACATAGGTAGTAGCGCAATCTTGACACGAAACGATCTTCTCAGACGTCACCGAAGATCAATAATACCTGCGCGAGCACCAGCGCTGCCCTGCAGGGTAGAGATAGATACAGTTAGTGTATATAAGTAAGATTTGGAAACACCAGAAGCAATTCAAACACCCATGTAAGCATCACCCATCCCGACGTTTCATTTGCAGATGCATAAATACTTGTAAGCTATCAGGTATGGTACGTGTGTAATCAGGCAGTAATACTAGGAATCATTGTCGCTATATATTTACACCTGCTACATGCAAAAGATGGTTATGTTGCAGAATAAACTCATGGCATCTCCCTAATAATCAGTTGGCAGCATGTGGCCTGATTATATGGCAGATATGTCATATGACAAGAAAAAACGTAGGTAAATTTGGTAAGCACATCCCCAAGTCACAAAATGTTATGTACTATAGTATGATCTAAGCAGCCCGTTCCACCCACAGATAAATTCAGACAAGTGATAGAAAGTGTTGAAATTATTGTTTGTCTCTCTCCACAGTTTGGACTTTTGGATGAGTTGGCTCGAGCATGACTTCAATAGAAAGTACTACAATTATTAGCATCTAGAGCACGACAAGAGGTAACAAACTAAGCATAGAGGAGGAGATGAAGTTAAGACTCACAACGCCAGGAGCCCAAAGAAAAGAAGCAAGGCTGGGAATCCAATCTCTGGCTCTCTCGGAATCATCACGTCGTCGATGATGTAGACAGCCAGGCGGTCATGGTCGACGACCATCTCGGTGACAGCAGCAACCGACGGCGACGGCAACGGCGAAGAAAGTACCACGATATCTTCATAGACATCGATGGTGAGCATGCTTCTGGAGCCCGGCAAGGGACCCTTATCAAGCGTCGGCACCTCCTCCCCGTTGATCAACCTGAGCGCCTCCTCGGAGCGACGCGACGGCACTCCATGATACAGAAGAAGTGCGACCTGCGCGTCAGCGCTGAGCTTCTTGAATCTCGGAGTGAACCCCGCCACCGCATCGTCGTCCGGGCAGAAAATGGTGAGCCCCGCATTGCGGGCCCTCTTCTCACCGAACACGTCGAACACGTCGGGGGTCTCAACCTCCTTCTCTAAAAAGGAACGGAACACCTCGCCCACGCTGGCCGTGGTGGCAACGAGGCCGGCGAAGGCACCGCACCCCTTGTCGGACAAGATCTGCTCGATCGTGAAGCCCCCCGACGTGGCCTCGGCACAGGGGGCCAGCAAGAGGATGGCGATGGCTATGGCTCCGGCGAACGGCATGTGGTTAATTCGATCCCCTGCTCGTGCTAGCAGGCAGAAGGAACGACACAAGACGCTCAGTCCCTGTCCCTGCACGACACAGGAGCAGAGTAAGCAGCCGTAGCACGAGCACACAGAATGGCCACGAAAAGCAGCGGGACGGGCCGGCAAGAACGAGAAGCAGCGGCATGACAGAGCGAAGGCAGCGCACGAGCACGCGGGGCTGGCGGCGGCCCGGGCATCATGGCGGGGCGGCGCGTCGAGCTGGTAACCCTAACCCTAGATCGCCGGCCCGGGCAAATTGGGTGAGCGAGAGAGAGAGAGAGGACTGACCTAGCCGCCGCCGTCGAAGACGACGGGGAATCGCTGGGAGGAGCCGCCGCCGGCGAGGACCGCGGGGAATCGCTGGGAGGAGCCGAGCAGATTAGTGACCCGATGGCGAGGGAGTTTCTCAATTCTTCTCATCGATGCCGATTACAGTGTCATAAGTGCCACCTGCCCACTTGGGCCCTCGATTGGTTACATGGCCTGAGGCCCAACTGCGCTGCTGCACTTTCACTCCTGTGCAGGTTCAGGTTCAGGTTCAGATGTCTCAAAAAAAAAAGATATCTCAACTTCAGGTTCCTCAAAAAAAAAAAAGAACTTCAGGAGTGACATTCGCCCCTGCTTGAGCAGCTGCTTTTTTTTTTGCGGGTGATGCTTGAGCAGCCGCTTCGTCCCAAATGTCATCCTTGGCCGACCCGCCGGCCCCCGGGCTGAGGTGTAGCTGCATGAGCGGTAGCCGGCGCTGGCGTTGGTCAGGCCGAAGGGCATGGGGGCGCGGGGGTAGCCCCCGGGCGGGGCGCAAGGTGACTTTGCCTGCTCGGCGAGGCCTGGCGTCGGGTCATTGAGGCGGTGACCGCCGCCGGCAACCGGGGTCGCGGGCGGGTCCGCCGGTCCCGACGGGCCTTGCTACACGCGCGGGAACCGAGGCGTCTGCTTGGGACGGACCTGGCTTCAGGGGCGGGCCACATCCGCGCTTGGATCGGCCAACCCGCATGCGGCTGTTGCGAGACGGCATTGGCCATGCCAGAGGCTGCTCCGCGGGGCGGGTGCCGACCCTTAGCTGGCCCATGCAGGAGCAGAGGTCCGTGCCGCCGCCTTCGTTGTCGCAAGTATGCACAGTGCAGACGAGGTAGTTGTCGAGGGGGCGGAGCCCCGACCAAGACCGGCTGGGACCGAAGCCGCTGGGGCCAGGTCCTTAGGTGGCTGGGCGACCGCTCCGCCGGCCGATCTTGGGCACGAGGGCGAGACCGGCATGGCCGGCCGCTCGCGGGACAAGGCTAGGAGCTGATCGAGCTGGCGCTTCTCCTCTGTGATGACCAAGGACTTGATCAACTTGGAGCCGGCCTCCACGCACTCGACCGACTTTCTGTAGTCCCCGGTTACTGTGATGATGCCCTTGGGGCATGCAGCTTAAAGTACGCGTAATGGGGGGCTGTCATGAACTTGGCCAGCGCGGGCCAGCCCAAGAGTGCGTGGTAGGGACTGCTCAGGTCCACCACTTCGAACCAGATTGATTTGCGCCGGAAATCACATGAGTTGCCAAACAGCACGTCCAGCCAGACCTTGCCAATTGGGGAGCAGGAGAGGCCCAGCACGATGCCGTGGAAGGTCGTCCGACTGGGCTATAGTTGCTTCTCCTTGAGCCCAGCTTGATCATGGTGTCACAGTAGAGGATGTTGATGCTGCTGCCGCCATCGATAAGCACCCGCGTGAAGCAGCAGGTGCGCTTCTCGGAGACGAAAGTGGGGTCGAGGACGAGGGCATAACTGCCCGACGTGGGCATTATGGTCGGGTGGTCATCCCAACTCCATGTGACCGGCTTTCTTGGACCAGTGCATGAACTGATGAGTGTCGAGGGCGATGAGGTTCACCTCGCGGGATCACCGGCGCTAACTGTGCTTGTCGTCTGCCTCACTGGTGAAGACGACGTAGGACGCTTCTGGGTGCAGGAAGTCGTCGCGGAGTCGGCCGATGACCGGAGCTGGAGCCGGGGCCAGAGGACCCGGCGGAGGCGGGGAGGGAGGGGAGGGGGCCCCTCACCCCGCGCTAGATGTTGCGTCCAGCTGCAGTTTCGGGTCGTGTGCCCGGACGGCTTCGCGGGCTGTGTTGCTTGCAATGAGCGTCGAGCATCTGCTCAAAGGTAAGCTTGGGTAACCAGGCCCGTTTACTGGCTCGCTGCCGCCCTGCTCGGCAGGCGGCTCCTCTTCAACGGTCGCCACCTGTCGGCTGCTATAGCGAGGGTCCGGCTGCTCGCCCTTACGCTTGCTGTTGTTGCTCTACTGCCGACCACCATCGCTAGCCGGACGTTTGCCGGCTTGCGGGGCCGGCACCGCCTTGCCAGACGTGTCCAGCTGCACTTGTATCTTCATATCAGATTCAGTCGTGGCATACTTGTCCGCCGTGACCCTGAGTGCGGCCATCGTGGCATGGTCGGATCGCATGAGCTTATGCTTGAGCATGGTGTCATCCCGGCACCTATCGATGAAGTACTGGATGGCCTGCACCTCATGGCCCCTCGCAGCCATTGCACAGCTTGGTCCATCGTGTGAGGTAGTCGCGCATGGGCTCATCCGGGCCCTGGACGCACATGGAGAGCTGGCGGGGCTGACCGAGCCACTTGTATGTGCCGGTGAAGTTGCGCACGAACGCTTCCTCGAAGTCCAGCCACGTGTTGATGATGTTGGCCCTCAGGTTGTTCATCCATGTCCGGGCGGAGCCTTGCAGCATGAGGGGAACGAAACGCACGGCCACGCGTTTGTTGCCGTCGGCGATGCCGACAGCCTCGTGTAATCGGTCATCCAATCCTCCGCCTTGGCAGTTCCGTTGTACTTGGGGGTGTCACGCGGAAGCATGATTGATACGTCTCCATCGTATCTATAATTTTTTATTGTTCCATGCCAATATTCTACAACTTTCATATATTTTTGGCAACTTTTTATACTATTTTTGGGGACTAACATATTGATCCAGTGCCCAGTGCCAGTTCCTGTTTGTTGCATGTTTTTGTTTCGTAGAATATCCATATCAAACGGGGTCCAAACGGGATAAAAATGGACGGAGATTGTTTTTGGAATATTCGGAGAATATGGGAAGGAAAATCCACATGAGACGGTGCCCGAGGGAGGCACGAGGCAGGGGGCGCGCCCCTGACCCTCGTGGGCCCCCCGTAAGGCGGTTGATGCCCTTCTTCGGCCGCAATAAAGCTAATTTTTAGGAAAAAATCACGGCGAAGATTTCAGTCCAATCGGAGTTACGAATCTCCATATATACACGAAACGGTGAAAGGGCGGCAGAGGGGAACGTAGAAACAGAGAGAGACAGAGAGATAGATCCAATCTCGGAGGGGCTCTCGCCCCTCCCATGCCATGGAGACCAAGGACCAGAGGGGAAACCCTTCTCCCATCTAGGGAGGAGGTCAAGGAAGAAGAAGAAGAAGGAGGGGGGCTCTCTCTCCCTCGCTTTCGGTGGCGCCGGAGTGCCACCGGGGGCCATCATCATCATCGCAATCTTCACCAACAACTTCACCACCATCATCAGCAACTCTTCCCCCCTTTATGCAGTGGTGTAACCCCTCTTTTACCCGTTGTACTCTCTACTTAAACATGGTGCTCAACGCTATATATTATTTCCCAATGATGTATGGCTATCTTATGATGTTTGAGTAGATCTGTTTTGTCCTATGGGTTAATTGATGATCGTGATTGGTTTGAGTTGCATGTTTTATTATTGGTGCTGTCATATGGTGCTCTTCGTGTCGCGCAAGCGTGAGGGATCCCCGCTGTAGGGTGTTTCAATACGTTCATGATTCGCTTATAGTGGGTTGCGTGAGTGACTGAAGCACAAACCCGAGTAAGGGGGTTGTTGCGTATGGGATAAAGAGGACTTGATGCTTTAATGCTATGGTTGGGTTTTACCTTAATGATCTTTAGTAGTTGCGGATGCTTCCTAGAGTTCCAATCATAAGTGCATATGATCCAAGTAGAGAAAGTATGTTAGCTTATGCCTCTCCCTCAAATAAAATTGCAATAATGATTACCGGTCTAGTTATCAATTGCCTAGGGACAAATAACTTTCTCGTAACAAAAAGCTCTCTACTAAAACTAATTTAGTTGTGTCTTTACCTAAACAGCCCCTACTTTTTTTTTATGTGCTCTTTATATTCTTGCAAACCTATCCAAAAACACCTACAAAGTACTTCTAGTTTCATACTTGTTCTAGGTAAAGTGAACGTTAAGCGTGCGTAGAGTTGTATCGGTGGTCGATAGAACTTGAGGGAATATTTGTTCTACCTTTAGCTCCTCGTTGGGTTCGACACTCTTACTTATCGAAAGAGGCTACAATTGATCCCTATACTTGTGGGTTGCGCCATTGCCGGGGAGCCATAGCGTGGGGTGAATATTCTCGTGTGTGCTTGTTTGCTTTATCAGTAAGTAATTTTTATTTGTTGTTCTTAGTTGTTCTTTATCTTTAGTTATGGATATGGAACACGAAATACCAAAAAAATTAGGTGTACTTGCTACTCATGGAGATGGGGAACCTCCTAAAACCCTCGATGATCATTATGTGAAAAATATTATGTACCACTTTGACAATCCTGAGAAAACCTCATTCAATTATGTAATGGGAGACACATTGGACCAACGTGAATACTTTAGGAATTATTGCTTGACTCAAAAAGGGAAACTATTATGTGATCAAATTTATATGTTGAAGTGGTATGCTCGGCAAGTATATATGCTTGAGATATGATTATACTTGTTGCTCTAGGATGAAGGCTCCACACCTTCCCTTTTCATGCAAATTTAATGATAATGAAACCTTGGCTTCTTATGCTAGAGGTATATATGATTACTATGATGTGGAACAAATAGAAGAATTTGTTGCTTTTATGGGTGCTTATGAAATTGAATCTATGTTCAAAGAGTTTGAAAATCTTTATGATGTTGTTTATAGACCTGAAAATTTAGCTATCCTTAAATATTGCTATGCCAATTATGAATTCAATTCCGATATTGATGCATTTATTGAGAAAGTCTTTGCTGTCCAAGAAGAGACTAATATTTTGCAGGAATCTATGGAAGAAGAAATTAATGAAACTGTGAGCTCATTGGATGAAAAAGATGATGAGGAGAGCGAAGAACAAAAGGAGGAAGAACGGATTAGCTACCCGTGCCCACCTTCTAATGAGAGTAACTCTTCAACTCATACATTGTTTAAATTCCCTTCGTTCTTACCGAAGGATGATTGTTATGATCTCGTTGAGTCTTTTGAAATATCCCTTTTTGATGATGCTTGCTATGCTTGTGGCCAAGATGCCAATATGAATTAGGCTTATGGAGATGAACTTGCTATAGTTCCTTATGTTAAACATGAAATTGTTGCTATTGCACCCACGCATGATAGTCCTATTATCTTTTGAATTCTCCCAACTACACTATATCGGAGAAGTTTACCCTTATTAAGGATTATATTGATGGGTTGCCTTATACCGTTGCACATGATGATTTTTATAGATATAATATGCATGTGCTTGTTGCTCCTACTTGCAATTATTATGAGAGAGGAACTATATCTCCACCTCTCTATGTTTCCCACATGATAAAATTGCAAGAAACTGTTTATACTATGCATTGGCCTTTACTTTGTGTCCATGAATTGTTCTTTTATGACATGCCGATGCATAGGAAGAGAGTTAGACTTCGTCATTACATGATATATGTTACTTTGTGCTCACTAATAAATTACAAATCATTGTTAATTAAAATTGGCTTTGATATACCTTGGGATCCGGGTGGATTCATTACTTGAGCACTATATGCCTAGCTTAATGGCTTTAATGAAAGCGCTGCCAGGGAGACAACCCGGAAGTTTTAAAGAGTCACTTATTTCTGTTGAGTGCTTTTATAAAGTTTAAAAACAAAAAAAATAAAGAGGGGAACCTAAAACTTTTTCAAAAAGAAAAGCAAAAGTGAGAAAGACGAGCATTGTTAAAGTGGGAGCTAGCCTTGAACTTTGTTCATGCTCACAGAAACTTTGTGAATCTTGATTACAGAAACTTTTCAACAAAGATAATTATCCCCTTGTACAATTCCATTGTATTATAAAAATAATGTGCCAATGTTTGCCTTTAGGATGTTTACAATGCTTGTTGGTTTGTACGATGCAGGACAGAAACTTTGGCTGTAGTGCTCGATTTTACATTTTTTACTGGAACGTCAAATGGTTCTGATTCTTTTGCACTATCTTGATTTATAAATTTTTTATTTTTCCTAATTTTGGTAGAATTTTTTAAGTACCATAGGTATGGTGAATGTTCAGATTATTACAAATTGTTCTGTTTTAGACAGATTCTGTTTTTGATGCATAGTTTGCTTGTTTTGATGAAGCTATCAATTTCTATCAGTGGATTAAGCCATGGAAAAGTTATATTATAGTAGCTACAATTCAAAAACAAAATATGAATTGGTTTGCAACAGTACTTAGACTAGTGATCTGCTTTATTATACTAATGGATCTTACCGAGTTTTCTATTGAAGTTTTGTGTGGATGAAGTGTTCGAAGATCGAGGATGTTTCGATATGAGGATAAGGAGGAGAGGTAAGAGATCAAGCTTGGGGATGCCCAAGGCATCCCAAGTAAATATTCAAGGAGACTCAAGCGTCTAAGCTTGGGGATGGCCCGGAAGGCATCCCATCTTTCTTCAACAAGTATCGGTATGTTTTCGGATTCGTTTCATTCATGCGATATGTGCAAATCTTGGAGCATCTTTTGCATTTAGTTTTCACTTTTCTTTTATGCACCATGCTGGTATGAGATAGTCCTTGGTTGATTTATAGAATGCTCATTGCACTTCACTTAAATCTTTTGAGTATGGCTTTATAGAATGCTTCATGTGCTTCACTTATATCATTTGAAGTTTGGACTGCCTGTTTCTCTTCACATAGAAAACTGCCATTTGTAGAATGCTCTTTTGCTTCACTTATATTTGTTAGAGCGTGGGCATATCTTTTGTAGACAGAATTAAACTCTCTTGCTTCACTTATATCTATTTAGTGAGATGACAGGAACTGGTCATTCACATGGTTAGTCATAAAATCCTACATAAAACTGGTAGATCACTGAATATGATATTTTTGATTCCTTGCAATAGTTTTGCGAAATAAAGATGATGATATTAGAGTCATGCTAGTGGGTAGTTGTGGATTAGTAGAAATACTTGTGTTGAGGTTTGTGATTCCCGTAGCATGCACGTATGGTGAACCGTTATGTAACGAAGTCGGAGCATGAGGTATTTATTGATTGTCTTCCTTATGTGTGGCGGTCGGGGACGAGTGATGGTCTTTTCCTACCAATCTATCCCCCTAGGGGCATGCGTAGTAGTACTTTGCTTCGAGGGCTAATAAACTTTTGCAATAAGTATATGAGTTCTTTATGACTAATGTGTGAGTCCATGGATTATACGCACTCTCACCCTTCCATCATTTCTAGCCTCTTCGGTACCGTGCATTGCCCTTTCTCACCTCGAGAGTTGGTGCAAACTTCGCCAGTGCATCCAAACCCCGTGATACGATACGCTCTATCACACATAAGCCATTATATATTCCTCAAAACAGCCACCATACCTACCTGTCATGTCATTTCCATAGCCATTCCGAGATAGATTGCCATGCAACTTCCATCATCATCATATACATGACTTGAGCATTTACTGTCATATTGCTTTGCATGATCGTAAGATAGCTAGCACGATGTTTTCATGGCTTGTCCGTTTTTTGATGTCATTGCTACGCTAGATCATTGCACATCCCGGTACACTGCCGGAGGCATTCATATAGAGTCATATCTTTGTTCTAGTATCGAGTTGTAAGTAAATAAAAGTGTGATGATCATCATTATTAGAGCATTGCCCCCCAAAAAAAGAGGCCAAAGAAGCCTAAATAAAAAAGGGGGGGCAAAGAAGCCTGTCGGGGAAGCTGATCGTGTCCCACAAACACCTATGGGACCTGGGTCCCTTGTGGTTCGGAGGGGAGCGGAGATTGCACAAAGAGCGGATCGAGGCGATGCACACGAGCAGATTTACCCAGCTTCAGAGCTCTCCGGAGAGATAATACTCCTACTGCTGCTTTGTGGATTATCTTGTGTTCTTGCTAGGGAGCAATGGGAGCTACAAGACCTAGCCTGAGTGTGGTTTCGTATGAGTATGATGAACTAAGCCGGAGCTGGGCCGAACCCTTTCTACGTAGCACTTGGGCCTCCTTTTATAGGCACAAGGGGTCACCACATGTGGCAAGTAGACAAGGGTAAGATAGTAAAAACATAGGTTGGTACACCGCACTATACAGTGTACAGTAATCTATACCTAACTCTGACGGCAAGGGACAAGAGTCATCAATGCCCGTCTCAGTCGCCCGAACAGTGCAACAGGGACCGTCAAGTGCGCCTCCGTTTGCCACGATGGTAGCTTGTCAGCGCCGCTTATCGCTACTCCCCGCTGGCTGCACATCCCGTCGACACGCGTGCTTGGGAGAGCCCCGTGGTGACACGTTGGCGGGTGAGCTGGAGCGGAGGTGAAGAGAGGTTGCCTGCCCCGGCAAACGCCTTGCCGCGGCAGAAACCTTGTCGCGCTTGGGGGCTCGGCGCCCACCAAGCCTTCCCGGCAAGCTTCTCTTGCCTCGGTCTCGTTTCCTTTGTGCCCTGAGTGGCCTTCCCGGCAAGCTCCTCTTGCCGGGGCCTTGATTACTTTGTTCTTGAATGGCTCCAAAGGAGCTGCTGAGGATCTTGGCGGTCACCAAGTCAGCCCTGCCGCGGGGTGCTGCGACTGTCCGTGCACGAGTTCGGGATACTAGGGTACCCCTACTCTAGTACAACGACAGGAGCCCCCGGGCCTGGGCCACACACGGCGCCAAGCTCTGTTGGGCCAGGCCCAAAACAGTGCACGGGCGCGCGCGGTCTTGATTACGCCGTTATTCGCCTTGGACCCACCACGTCTCTCACGAACGGCACGCACCGGACGTGGCGTCGTGGGGGAGATCGTGGGGCTTTCTTTAATGGGAAAAATCGGAACGCCCGTCCCCTCTCCCCCTTTATAAGCGGGGGGAACAGGGGCAGGATGCCCACTTGCCCTTGCTGTCACATCAGAAACCCCCGTCGCTTTCTCCTTTCTTCTCGAGCCCCAAGAGAGCGACGCTCCGCCACCTCCATTGCCACCGGTGCCACCAACACCGTCGGCTTCCTCCACCACCTCTCCCTATGGCTCCGAAGGCCGACAAGGGAAAAGGCGTGAAATCGGCCGAGGCGCAGCGGCTCGCGGCGCTGCGGAAGGAGCGGGCCCTCTTCGATCCCCTGCTCAACAGGAAGGAGCTGCGGGAGCTGTACTATCTCTTCTGGTCGACGGAGACCCGTGCGCACCCGCGCACGAGGGTCATCTCCGCCGCCACATCCGCTAAGGTCTCCATCGGGTACCCCTTCTTCGTGATTTTCTTCCATTGCGGGCTCTGCCCGCCCTTTTCTGAATTTTTCCGCGATGTCATGAACACATATGGCCTCCGCCTCCTTGACTTCACCCCCAACGCCATCCTCACCATGGCCGTTTTCGCACACCTCTGCGAGAACTTCGTCGGGGTCCATCCAAATGTCGCACTTTTCCGCCACTATTTCTCACCCCGCGTAGAGAGAGGAGAGCCGCTTGCCGGAGGAATTGCATGGACCTCTAGGATCGGCAAGAAGGAAGCGTATCTTGACGGAGAGTTGCGCAGCAAGTGGGAGGAGTGGAGAGCTGACTAGTGTTGGATCTTAGAGGAGGAGCCACAGCCCTTCACCGCCCTGCGCCAGACCCCCATAGTTCGCGGCAACGATTGGAGTAACTTGGCGCCGGAGGACGACAAGTTGAAGATTGCCACGACTAGGATTTTGCTTCTCCGGCAAGCAGGGCTTACCGTCGGAGCAGTTGGCGCGGACTTCCTTCGCCGCTGCATTGCGCCCTTGCAGGAGAGAGGGAGGCCTGCTTGGGAATTCCAGAACGCGGCGGATATCATGAGGCTGCGCCCAGGTCTGAATCGGAATTTTACTACCTTGGAGCTTGACGGCATGCTGTGGGAATTGTTCAAGCCTGAAGCGGATAACCCCGGGTGGTGCATGTTGCCGAGGGGAGTTGTGCCTTTGTGCAACAACTCGTCGCTTGACAGCATCCGCGCAATAATGCCGTTGTGTGATTCCCATGGAATCGTTCCAACTTGGCAGGAGCCCGCCGACGACATCGTGCAGCAGTTCTTCGACAACTTGGTTGAAGTGCCGATCCGCGCCGACGAGCAGAGGCGGCTCACCCGCGACACCACCGAACAGGAGATGGCGCGCATTGCCACGAGGTTGGAGGAGGCTGCAGAGGCTGCTGCCGCCGGCATATTTGGGTTTACTGTTGAGGAGGCGGAGACGGCCGAGGCGGCAAGCCTTGCCGACCGAGAAGAGTTCGTCGCCGAGGAAGAGCAGATCGAGCCCGTCAACGAGCCGAGCGAGCCTGCCGGGGGCGCCTCCCCTCCGCCGTCAAGTAGCTTGCCGCAGGGGGAGCCCGCTGCCCCGCCAAGGAGACGTCTCCGGAAGACTGGAGAAGTGGCGGGGGGCATACGGTCCAACAGCCGCCTCGCCGCCCGACGCGCTCCACCGCGGCAAGCACTGTTGCCGCGGGAGCGCCTCATTCCGCCACGGCGACGGGCGCGGGGTCTTCGGGAGTCGCGGCCCCTGCACCCGCCAAGCGTCAGAGGGAATCTTCTCCCCCAATCCGTCGCGCCGGAGCAGAGTTTGATCTCTCCGCCCTCAGCTCCGAGGAAGAAGAGGAAGAGTAAGATCTTGTCGCTGCTACTTGTAATCTTCCAATTTATTGCTTTATCTTATATCTGACTGGTTTCACTCTGAACCTTCTTATTCAGGACGTTAGCTCAGAGGGCATCGAAGAGGGCCAAGACGCCGGTGGTTGTCGTCTCAGATGACTCCCCTGTGGCGACGGGGGGCACGTCTGGAACTCCCCTGCCGGACCCGGCAACCCTTCAACAAAGCAGCCCCCGGCACAGCCCCCAGCGTAAGTGTTTGGTTTACTTTTCGTGGTTGGGTGTGCTTGGGTGCTTCTCCGTTACTGATATCTGGTTTGTTGAATCTTGTAGGAGCAGAGCAGCCACATCAGGAAGCACCGGAGGCTACCCCCGAGGTTCAGCCTCATCAGGAAGCTCCAGAGGTCACCCCCGAAATTCTGCTCGCTTCAACTACGCCACCAAGGGAGAATTCTCCGCCAAGGGAGTGCTCTCCGGCAAGGGAGGCCTCTCCGACAAGGGGATCTTCTCCGGCAAGAGGCAGCACCGACAACCCTCCGGTGGTGGAGGCCGCGGCAACAGACCCTACTGCAGGTAATCTTCTGGTTTGAGAATTTCCCTTGGGTTCTTTTCTCTTGTTCTTCTCTTTCGAACATTTGCTTGACTTGTGCTTTCTTCTTATGACCATCAGATCCAGCTACCGGAGATCCGATGGAGACTGAAGCTGCCGGCGAGGAGGACGCTCGCGGCGAAAATGTCGACGCCGCCAACATGGAGAAGGAGGCTGGCGCTGACGGGCCCGCCGGCGAGGAGGCCGCCAAGGCTGCTGGCGCAGGGGCTGGGGAGGAATCCGGCGATCGCACTGACGGCCCTGAGGCTGCAGGAGCATCAGGCGCTGCACCGACCGCCGATCCTCCCGCCACCGACACCGCGCCTGACTCCGAAGAGCCCCAGCCCGGCGCCTATCTGAAGGCCGGAGAGGGTGTCTTTATCAAGCTCCCCTGGGCATCAAGCTCCAGGGCACCGGCCGAGGGGGAGACCTTCGACGCGGAACTGCTTGCCTCCGCCGGGCTGTCACTGGTCGATGCTCCGAGCAGCAGCAGCGGTGAGCCTGACGAGGAGCAGCTGCTGAGGAGGTTGCTGTCGCTCTACCGCGCCCGACAAGCCAAACTGGAGTCCAGGGAGGCGCTTGTCGCGAGGGCAGGAGCTGACTTGGAGAAACGCGCGGAAGAGCTCCGGCGCGCCAACAAAGAAACTCTCCGGGATATAGCAGAGGCGCGGGAGCAGCTTGCTGAGGAGCGCACGACCTTCATCTTGGAGAAGGGCGAGGTCGAGGAGCAGCAGAGGCTTGCCGGCGAGAAGCTCTCCGCGCGGGAAGGTGAGCTGGCGCAGCGGAAGATCAACCTCGACAGCTATGAGGAAGATCTCGCCGCGCGCGAGCAAACGATTGGCGGGCCACTTCAGGAGGCAAAAGATGCTGCTGCGGCTGCCGAGGCCGCCAAGAGGGAATTGGAGACGAGGGTGGCTCAGCTGGAGTCCACCCTCCAGAAGAGTGCCGAGGAGGTCGCCGGGTTGAAGCGCGAGCGTGAGAAGGACACTTACACCCTCGGCGAGCTGCAGGGTCGTTTTGCTGAAAAGATCAAGGAGATCGATGCCGCCAAGGACGTCAAGGCGGATCTGGAGCTGAAGCTGACCACCCTGACGGAGACGTTGAACGGCGCCAAGGATCGGGAAACGGGCCTGCTGGAAAAGATCAAGGCCACCGAGGAATTGCTGTCGAATGTTGTGACCGCCCAGAATAATCTTCGAGACAGCATAATGCATTGGACAGAAGGTCTTGTGGACACCGCCGCCGACATCCATAATGAGCTGATGGAGTTGGGGATGACCGATCTTGGATACTCCACCGACGAGAACCTCCAACCCAGCGTCAAGCTCAGCCTGTTCTTCAAAGGCGTGTTGGCGGGTATCCAGCGGCTCCGGGAAGAGATTCCAAAGCAACTGGCGGAGGAATCGCGTCAAGTCTGCGCCGAGGCTCTCCAGAAGGTGTTGATGAAGGTGGCCTTCCGCAACCCAGGCGTCGACTTCTCCAAAGCCCTCAAGTCCCTGCCTCCTTCCGCCGATGTTGAAGCGCTCAAGGCCCTTGTCGCACCCATTGTGGACAGGGTGAGCGGAGTTAAGAGGCTCGAGAGCGACCGCGTGGACTAGGCCGCCAAGTCTGTCTTTCTCTTGTCGCTGTAGATCATGTTTAGATAAGAAGTCTATTAGATCCGCGATGAGTTATTATGTAATATACACTATCTTAGGCAATCGAATGCAATGTTATTTCCTTTACTCGATTTCTTCCCTTGTACGTTTACACCCTACGCTTTCAGGGGAACTTGTCAGTGCGAACACCTTTGCTGCGAGCGCCGAGTGCGGAACTTCAGCAGCCTGCTGGCGATGCCGCCTCCGACAAGCAACCTTGTCGCAACTAGTTGCAGCACACTTAAATTGTTGAGCGGACTCGAAACAAAGTAAGGGCGCAAGCTAGTCGCGAGTCGGTTCCTCCGCGCACAGGTTTTCCATACAAAGTACTATCGTTCGAGGAAGATAACTTAAAAATTTAAAACTGGTCGTTTAAACTTAGCAACTTAGCTTTTCTGTTGTCCATTCCCCGGCAAGGCCACAGTTCCTCGAGCGACGCTTGGCGGCCCACACCATTATCTTCCCCTTCCCCCCCGGTTAACTTGTGGGTGGATGAACCTTCTTCTTGTTTGAAAAGAAAGAAGAGAAAATAAAGTTATGGAGCCTAGTGGCTCGTTATCGCTTACCGGGTGCGGATGATGCACAAAATGTTAGTAAACACATGCATATATGATTATGAGGGCATGTATTGACAAGTGGTGCGCAACACGTAGGCTTTACTCATGCACGGGATCTGCGCCCGGCTTTGTACAAAGGATTACATGCAACAACGGTAATACTTGTACAAAAGAGTGGTTGCCAGAACAGGTTCCGGCAACCGCGCCTTATGGGTAAAACTTGCGAAGATGCTCTATATTCCAGGAATTGCTCAGCGGAACGCCATCTTCGGTCTCAAGGCGGACAGCACCGGGCCTAGTGACTCGTTTCACCCGATAAGGGCCTTCCCACTTCGGCGTCAACTTGTTAGAATTCTTGGCGGATTGAACGCGCCGAAGAACAAGGTCGCCTTCCTCGAAGCTTCTGGCATTAACTTTGCGGCTATGGTAGCGACGCAAAGCTTGCTGATAACGAGCAGCTCGTACAGCAGCCTGAAGACGATCTTCCTCGAGGAGCAGCGCGTCATCTTGTCGCAGCTGCTCTTGCTCAAGTTCATCGTAAGCGAGCACTCGTGGTGACCCGTATACGAGTTCCATGGGGAGAACTGCCTCTGCTCCATAGACTAGAGCGAAAGGTGTCTGGCCAGTGGCTCGATTTGGCGTCGTCCTGATCGACCAAAGAACCACCGGCAGCTCCTCGATCCAGTTTCTTCCGCACTTGTGCAGCCTGTCGAAGGTTCTGGTCTTGAGTCCCCGCAGCACTTCAGCGTTTGCTCTCTCTGCTTGACCGTTGCTTCTCGGATGAGCAACAGAAGCAAAGCAGATCTTGGCGCCAAGATCTTGGGCGTACTGCATGAAGGTGCGGCTCGTGAACTGCGTGCCGTTGTCGGTGATGATCCGGTTAGGAATCCCAAAACGGCAAACAATTGACCTGAAGAACTTGACTGCTGACTGTGCTGTCACCTTCCTCACTGGTTCCACTTCCGGCCACTTTGTGAACTTGTCGATTGCAACGTACAAGTACTCAAAGCCCCCGACAGCTCGGGGGAAGGGGCCGAGGATGTCGAGCCCCCAGACCGAGAAGGGCCAGGATAAAGGGATCGTCTGGAGAGCTTGAGCTGGTTGGTGTATCTATTTGGAATGGAACTGGCACGCTTCACACTTTGTTACTTGTGCAGTTGCATCCTGGAGGGCTTCTGGCCAGAAGAAACCTTGCTGGAAAGCTTTGCCGGCAAGTGCTCTTGCGCCAATGTGGTGACCACATATGCCTCCATGTATCTCTGCCAACAGCTTTTGTCCATCTTCCCGGCAAATGCACTTCAATTTCACACCATTGAGTCTTCTTCTGTACAGGATGTTGTCAACAAACTGGTACATACTTGACTGCCGTGCTACTTTTTCCGCTTCTTCTTGCTCTTCGGGAAGTTCTCCTGTCTGAAGGAAATGGACGATTTGCTGTGCCCATGCTGGAGCCTGTGGCTCGACAACAAGGACTAAAGGCTCATCTATCACTGCGAGAACATCAGCTTCTACGGCAAGAACCTGTGGGTCCGCCGGAGCTTGATGATCCTCGGCAAGCTTGCCGGAGTGAAACTTGTCGGGAGCGTTTGCTTCAACGATACAAACTGCATGGTTTGTCGGAGCAAACTGCTCATCAGTGATATTTGCGCTGGTTTTAGGGACTTTCTTGGCGGCGGCTTCAGGGAGCTCTGCCGGAAAGTAGTCGCCGGAAACCAATTTTCTCTTCTTGCTCTGTCCTGTTGATGGTGTTACGGTTGGCTGAGTCAGCTTGAGCACGAAAATTCCTGGTTCCACAGGTAACTTAAGTGCGGCACATTTGGAGAGGCCATCAGCTATATCATTCTGAGCTCTTGGAACATGTTCCATTTGCAAGCCTTCAAAGTGCGCTTCTAGCTTTCTCACTTCATCAACGTAGGCTTCCATCAACGGACTCTGATAATCTTTATTTACTTGGCGGACGACAAGTTGCGAGTCCCCCTTGACAATGAGCTTCTTGATCCCAAGGTCTACCGCAATCCTGAGACCGGCAAGCAAACCTTCATACTCTGCAGTATTGTTTGTCGCTTGTTCCTTGGGAAAGTGCATCTGGACTATGTACTTGAGGTGCTCTCCGGTGGGTGCGATAAGCAGCACGCCGGCACCGGCGCCTTGCAGCGAGAAGGCACCATCGAAGTACATCAGCCACTCTTTATTTGCCTCCTTGACGGGGATGCTTGTCTCTGGAATTTCTTCAACTTGCGTTGGCGTCCATTCAGCTATGAATTCTGCCAATGCTCTACTTTGGATAGTTGAAGTGCTTTCAAACTTAAGGCCAAAGCTTGACAGTTCCAGTGCCCACTCGACAATTCTGCCTGTTGCTTCTGGATTTTGTAATATCCTTTTCAACGAAAAGCGAGTGACAACTGTTATCTCGTGTGCTTGGAAGTAATGGCGCAGCTTTCTCGAGGCCATGAGGAGGCCGAAAAGCAGCTTTTGCACACCAGAGTACCTTGATCTAGCCCCTTGCAGAAGGGAACTGACAAAGTAAACTGGGCGTTGCACCATCTTTTTCTGTATCTTGTCGCAACCCTGCGCTGATCTGTTCTTGTCGAGACCAGAGCTTGACGGCGAAGCCCCCTGCTTGTCGCTGGATGCAACTGCCTCGGTTGCCGGCTCATCATCCGCCTCCCTCTCCGCTACTAACGCAGCACTAACCACTTGATTGGTCGCTGCTATATACAGCAGCAACTTCTCTTGTGGCCTAGGTGCGACAAGTATTGGAGCGGAGGACAGGTATCTCTTTAAGTCCTGCAGCGCAGCCCCCGCTTCGGGAGTCCATTTCATTGGACCTGCCTTTTTCAAGATCTTGAAAAATGGCAGGGCGCGCTCAGCAGACTTAGAGATAAACCTGCTGAGAGCAGCCACGCAACCGGCAAGCCTTCTGACATCCTTGACGCGCTTTGGTGCTTCAATCTGCTCGATGGCCTTGATCTTGTCGGGATTGGCTTCAATTCCTCGTTGAGACACAAAGAACCCAAGAAGCTTGCCGGAAGGGACTCCAAACACGCACTTCTCGGGGTTGAGTTTGAGGTTGATCTTGCGCAGATTTGCGAATGTCTCATCCAAATCCTGAATCAGAGTTGCTTTGTCCTTGCTTTTGACCACTATGTCATCCATGTAGGCTTCTACATTTCTGTGTATATGCGGCTCAAAGGCATCATGGACTACTCTTGCAAAAGTTGAACCAGCATTCTTTAAACCGAAAGGCATCCGTATGAAGCAGTACGTGCCACATGGTGTAATGAATGCGGTTTTCTCTTCATCCTCTTCTGCCATGAAGATCTGATGATATCCTGAATATGCATCAAGAAACGAAAGCAGATCACATCCAGCCGTGGAGTCAACAATCTGGTCGATACGCGGCAAGGGAAATGGGTCTTTGGGACAAGCTTTATTAACATCAGTGAAGTCAATACAAAGTCTCAATTTCCCATTAGCCTTGCGTACAACTACCGGATTGGCCAACCACGTGGGATGGAGGACTCCTCTGACAAGCCCTGCTGCTTCCAACTTCTTGATTTCTTCTGCTATGAACTCTTGGCGCTCCACTGCTTGCTTCCTAACTTTTTGCTTGACGGGCCGCGCGTGAGGACAGACAGCTAGGTGGTGCTCAATTACTTTCCTGGGAACACCGGGGATGTCAGATGGTTGCCATGCAAACACATCAACATTCGCCCGCAGGAAAGCAACGAGCTCGCCTTCCTATTTAGGATCTAGCGTGGCACTGATGGTGAAGGTACCACCAGTGCCGTCCTCCTTGGCGGGCACCTTCTTGGTCTTCGGCGGAGCTGCCATCGTCTTCTTGTACTTGCCGGTGGAGCTCGATGGTGCGTCCTCGACGGTAGCGCAACACTCCGAGGAGGTGCGCTTGCCGGAGTGGGCATCAGAACTCTTGCCGGTCTTGGTGGTCTTCTTCTTCCCCCCGGGAGCTTCAGCGGCAAGTGATTTGCTATCTGTTGCAGCTGCTGCATCCCGGTAAATCTTGTCGGCGCAGATAAGCGCATCCTTCTTGTCGCCATGGACTGAGATGACGCTTATCGGGCCGGGCATCTTGAGAAAGTTGTAGGCATAATGAGAAGCGGCCATGAACTTTGCGAGTGCTGGACGGCCAAGTATGCCATTGTACGGCAATGGGAAATCGGCAACGTCAAACGTGACCCTCTCAGTTCTGAAATTGAGCTCGCTGCCAAATGTTACCGGCAACGTGATCGTCCCTTTGGGCTTGCTCCTTCCTGGGTTGATTCCTTGGAAAGTACCAGTTTCTTCGAGCTCGCTGTCAGGGATTTGAAGCTTATGGAGCACTGTAGAGGAGATCAAATTCAGGCCGGCCCCGCCGTCAACCAGCATCTTTGTGACCTTGAGGTTGCGGATGGTTGGTGAGACCAACATCGGCAAACACCCAACCACAGTGATGCGATCAGGGTGATCCTCAATGTCAAAGATGATGGGCGTGCTGGACCACTTCAGAGATTTGCGTGACTCTACGGATGGTTCTGCTGCATTGACCTCACGCATCCATTGTTTGAGTTGGCGGTGCGAGGTATGCAGGGACGCACCACCGTCAACGCAAAGGACCTCTGTTGCCTTCTGGAACTCCTGCTCGTCAGCTTCATCGTCTTCCATGTCCTCGTCATCTTCATCTTCGTCTTCTTCCTTGTCGCGGCCGCGGGGAGGTCTGTCACCTTGCCGCTGCTTGGCCTTGCCGCGGCGTCCTCCCCGACCGGGTCTCTTCTTACTTGCTGCACCTGCACCTTCTTGGGCTTTCTCCTTGTCTCGCCGCTCGTATTCAGCTCTCTGTAGCTCAACAAGCTTCTCGACTTTCTTGCAACTCTGGAGATCGTGGCCCTTGGTGCGGTGGATTTTACAGTACTGCTTATTGGAGCTGTCAGGCTTGTCGGCTGCTGCCACAGCTTGGCGATCGGCGTCAGCGGCAACTTCTTTGCCGGAGCCGCTAGCCTTAGCCTTGCCGGCGCCACCTCCGCTGCCAGACTGCTCGACAACTAGTACTTCTTGGTTTTTCTTCTTTCTGTTGTTTCGCCGCCGTCTCTTCCTTGCCGGGGCGACCTCCTCACTGTCAGATTTTGCTCCCACATTCTCTCCTGGGAGTCTTCTTCCTTGTTCAGCACATGCACACTTGTCGGCCAGGGCGTAGAGCTCGCTGACGTCTTTCATTTTGCACATCGCCATCTCCTCCCTCATCCTGCGGTTTCGCACATTCTGATGGAATGCACTGATCACTGCAGCAGGGTGGACGTCTGGGATGTTGTAATGCACACGGCTGAATCTCTGGATGAATTTGCGCAGGGACTCTCCTTCCTTCTGGGCAAGTAGGTGAAGGTCACTCTCCTGGCCATGAGGCTTGTGGCCGCCTGTGAAGGCGCCAACAAACTGGTGGCACAAATCTGCCCAAGAAGAGATAGAGCTGTCCGACAAGTGCATGAGCCAGGATCTGACGTTTGGCTTGAGCACTAGAGGAAAGTAGTTGGCGAGGATCTATTCGTCTCGTCCTCCCGCAGCCTGCACCGCAATGGTGTAGATGCTGAGGAACTCCGATGGGTGTGTCCTGCCATCATACTTCTCTGGCACATCTGGTTTGAAGTTTTTCTTGTCGGGCCACCGGACTTGCCGCAGCTCACGAGTGAACGCAGGACAACCTACCGCGTACGGCAAGTCGCCCGGTTCCCCTGGCGCATGCATATCGACAGTGGGCCCGACGCGCTGGTCGGATTGACGGCGCGCTTCTCTTCGGCGCTCGATGCGGGTTAGAGCGTCTTCTTCTTGCCGTTCTCGAAGAACTTGGCGCTGGTCGCGACGAGCTCGCGGATCCGACGACGCTGTGGAGTCGCTGTCGAGGTGGATCCGGCGAGTTGGCGATCTTGGCCTTCGGGAAGGGGAGTGTACGGTGGCTGCACCCCCGCAAGTCTCGTCGCCATCGGCTCGTGCCTTGTCGCCTTGCCGCGGCTGCGAAGTGTTTGGTTGCCGCGGGACGTCGCCGTTGGCAAAGCCGATGAGGCTCTGGATTGTGGCCCTCCATTCGTCGACCTTGTCGGCCGTCGGAGGGTAGTCTAGAAGTAACTGAGATCTCGCCAAGGCTTCTGCTGGTGTGGTGGGTGGCAATGGCGTACGTAGCGAGGAACGGGAGGTGCTCGGACTCCTAACCAAGTTAGGAGGAGCAGCATCCCGCCCAAGCGACCGTACTCCACTCGTACCGGCATGCTGAGGTGCATGCGGGTCTCGAGGGCCTCGGGATCCTCCAGCTTGGCCTTGATCCAACGAGCGTATGGTGCCGCGAGCATCATGACGCTGTCGGTCCCGCGCCTCCTGTGAAGGACGAGGTGCGGACTCGGACGCCGACGCCTGTGCTGCCTTGTCCTTGGACCTGGCGGCATTGTGGGCTCTCTCGACGACGCCAGTTCCTCCGCCAGCGTTTCCCCCACCACCTGACAGCTCCGGTGGTGGTGGGTTCGACGCGGACGGCTCTGCTGCTGCCGAAGACTTCTTCTTCGGCGCCATGTTGATGAAGTTGCTCGTGTGACTGCCGGATCGGGTTCACACAGCCTCGACGCCCCCTACCTGGCGCGCCAAAGATGTCGGGGAAGCTGATCGTGTCCCACGAACACCTATGGGACCTGGGTCCCTTGTGGTTCGGAGGGGAGCGGAGATTGCACAAAGAGCGGATCGAGGCGATGCACACGAGCAGATTTACCCAGCTTCGGAGCTCTCCGGAGAGATAATACTCCTACTGCTGCTTTGTGGATTATCTTGTGTTCTTGCTAGGGAGCAATGGGAGCTACAAGACCTAGCCTGAGTGTGGTTTCGTATGAGTATGATGAACTAAGCCGGAGCTGGACCGAACCCTTTCTACGTAGCACTTGGGCCTCCTTTTATAGGCACAAGGGGTCACCACATGTGGCAAGTAGACAAGGGTAAGATAGTAAAAACATAGGTTGGTACACCGCACTATACAGTGTACAGTTATCTATACCTAACTCTGACGGCAAGGGACAAGAGTCATCAATGCCCGTCTCAGTCGCCCGAACAGTGCAACAGGGACCGTCAAGTGCGCCTCCGTTTGCCACGATGGTAGCTTGTCAGCGCCGCTTATCGCTATTCCCCGCTGGCTGCACAGCCCGTCGACACGCGTGCTTGGGAGAGCCCCGTGGTGACACGTTGGCGGGTGAGCTGGAGCGGAGGTGAAGAGAGGTTGCCCGCCCCGGCAAACGCCTTGCCGCGGCAGAAACCTTGTCGCGCTTGGGGGCTCGGCGCCCACCAAGCCTTCCCGGCAAGCTTCTCTTGCCGGGGTCTCGTTTCCTTTGTGCCCTGAGTGGCCTTCCCGGCAAGCTCCTCTTGCCGGGGCCTTGATTACTTTGTTCTTGAATGGCTCCAAAGGAGCTGCTGAGGATCTTGGCGGTCACCAAGTCAGCCCTGCCGCGGGGTGCTGCGACTGTCCGTGCACGAGTTCGGGATACTAGGGTACCCCTACTCTAGTACACTGACAAAGCCCGCAAAAAAAGGGGCAATGTTACTATCCTTTTACCACACTTGTGCTTCAAAGTAGTACCATGTTCTTCATATAGAGAGTCTCTTGAGTTATCACTTTCATATACTAGTGGGAATTTTCATTATAGAACTTGGCTTGTATATTCTGATGATGGGCTTCCTCAAATGCCCGAGGTCTTCATGAGCAAGCAAGTTGGATGCACACCTACTTAGTTTCACTTTGAGCTTTCATACACTTATAGCTCTAGTGCATCAGTTGCATGGCAATCCCTACTCCTCACGTTGACATCAATTGATGGGCATCTCCATAGCCAGTTGATTAGCCGCGTCGATGTGAGACTTTCTCCTTTTTTGTCTTCTCCACATAACCCCCATTATATTATTCTATTCCACCTATAGTGCTATGTCCATGGCTTCCGCTCATGTATTGCGTGAGGGTTGAAAAAGTTGAAGCGCGTTAAAAAGGATGAACCAATTGCTCAGCTTGTCATCAGGGTTGTGCATGATTTGAATATTTTGTGTGGTGAAGATGGAGCATAGCCAGACTATATGATTTTGTAGGGATAACTTTCTTTGGCCTTGTTATTTTGAAAAGATATGATTGGTTTATTAGTAGGCTCGAAGTATTATTGTTTTATGTCAAATGATAGACTATTGCTTTGAATCACTCGTATCTTAATATTCATGCCATGATTAGATACATGATCAAGATTATGCTAGGTAGCATTCCACATCAAAAATTATCTTTTTTATCATTTACCTACTCGAGGACGAGCAGGAATTAAGCTTGGGGATGCTGATACGTCTCCGTCGTATCTATAATTTTTTATTGTTCCATGCCAATATTCTACAACTTTCATATATTTTTGGCAACTTTTTATACTATTTTTGGGGACTAACATATTGATCCAGTGCCCAGTGCCAGTTCATGTTTGTTGCATGTTTTTGTTTCGCAGAATATCCATATCAAATGGAGTCCAAATGGGATAAAAACGGACGGAGATTATTTTTGGAATATTCAGAGAATATGGGAAGGAAAATCCACGCGAGACGGTGCCCGAGGGAGGCACGAGGCAGGGGGCGCGCCCCTGACCCTCATGGGCCCCTCGTAAGGCGGTTGATACCCTTCTTCGGCCGCAAGAAAGCTAATTTTTAGGAAAAAATCACGGCGAAGATTTCAGTCCAATCGGAGTTACGGATCTCCATATATATACGAAACTGTGAAAGGGCAGCAGAGGGGAACGCAGAAACAGAGAGAGACAGAGAGATAGATCCAATCTCGGAGGGGCTCTCGCCCCTCCCATGCCATGGAGACCAAGGACCAGAGGGGAAACCCTTCTCCCATCTAGGCAGGAGGTCAAGGAAGAAGAAGAAGGAGGGGGGCTCTCTCTCCCTCGCTTCCGGTGGCGCCGGAGTGCCACCGGGGGCCATCATCATCACCGCAATCTTCACCAACAACTTCACCACCATCATCAGCAACTCTTCCCCCCTCTATGCAGTGGTGTAACCCCTCTTTTACCCGCTGTACTCTCTACTTAAACATGGTGCTCAACACTATATATTATTTCCCAATGATGTATGGCTATCTTATGATGTTTGAGTAGATCCGTTTTGTCCTATGGGTTAATTGATGATCATGATTGGTTTGAGTTGCATGTTTTATTATTGGTGTTGTCCTATGGTGCTCTCCATGTCGCGCAAGCATGAGGGATCCCCGTTGTAGGATGTTGCAATACGTTCATGATCCGCTTATAGTGGGTTGCGTGAGTGACTGAAACACAAACCCAAGTAAGGGGGTTGTTGCGTATGGGATAAAGAGGACTTGATGCTTTAATGCTATGGTTGGGTTTTACCTTAATGATCTTTAGTAGTTGAGGATGCTTGCTAGAGTTCCAATCATAAGTGCATATGATCCAAGTAGAGAAAGTATGTTAGCTTATGCCTCTCCCTCAAATAAAATTGCAATAATGATTACCGGTCTAGTTATCAATTGCCTAGGGGCAAATAACTTTGTCGTAACAAAAAGCTCTCTACTAAAACTAATTTAGTTGTGTCTTTACCTAAACAGCCCCTACTTTTTATTTATGTGCTCTTTATATTCTTGCAAACCTATCCAAAAACACCTACAAAGTACTTCTAGTTTCATACTTGTTCTAGGTAAAGCGAACGTTAAGTGTGCGTAGAGTTGTATCGGTGCTCGATAGAACTTGAGGGTATATTTGTTCTACCTTTAGCTCCTCGTTGGGTTCGACACTCTTACTTATCGAAAGAGTGTGACACCCCCGATTCAATCGTACACTAATCACGCACACAAACGTGTACGATCAAGATCAGGGACTCACGGGAAGATATCACAACACAACTCTAAAACATAAATAAGCCATAGAAGCATCATAATACAAGCCAGGGGCCTCGAGGGCTCGAATACAAGTGCTCGATCATAGACGAGTCAGCGGAAGCAACAATATCTGAGTACAGACATAAGTTAAACAAGTTTGCCTTAAGAAGGCTAGCACAAACTGGGATATAGATCGAAAGAGGCGCAGGACTCCTGCCTGGGATCCTCCTAAACTACTCATGGTCGTCGTCAGCGGCCTGCACGTAGTAGTAGGCACCTCCGGTGTAGTAGGATTCGTCGTCGAAGGGGGCGTCTGGCTCCTGGGCTCCAGCATCTGGTTGCGACAACCAGGAAGAAAGTAAAGGGGGGAAAGAGGGAGAAAAGCAACCGTGAGTACTCATCCAAAGTACTCTCAAGCAAGAATATATACTACATATGCATGGGTATCTATGCAAATGGGCAATATCGATGGACTGAACTGCAGAATGCCAGAATAAGAGGGGGATAGCTAATCCTATCGAAGACTACGCTTCTGGCAGCCTCCATCTTGCAGCATGTAGAAGAGAGTAGATGGTAAGTTCACCAAGTAGCATCGTGTAGCATAATCCTACCTGGCAATCCTCTCCTCGTCGCCCTGTGTGAGAGCGATCACCGGGTTATATCTGGCAATTGGAAGGGTGTGTTTTATTAAGTATCCGGTTCTAGTTGTCATAAGGTCAATGTACAACTCCAAGTCGTCCTGTTACCAAAGATCACGGCTATTCGAATAGATAAACTTCCCTGCAGGGGTGCACCACATAACCCAACACGCTCGATCTCATTTGGCCGGACACACTTTCCGGGGTCATGACCGGCCTCGGAAGATCAACACGTCGTAGCCCCACCTAGGCACAATAGAGAGGTCAGCACGCCGGTCTAAATCCTATGCACGCAGGGGTCTGGGCCCATCGCCCATTGCACACCTGCATGTTGCGTACGCGGCCGGTGAGCAGACCTGGCCTCCCTTATACAAGAGCAGGCGTTCCAGTCCAACCCGGCGTGTGCCGCTCAGTCGCTGATGTCTAATACGTCTCCATCGTATCTATAATTTTTGATTGCTCCATGCTACTTTATCTACTGTTTTGGACTATATTGGGCTTTATTATCCACTTTTATATTATTTTTGGGACTAACCTATTAACCGGAGGCCCAGCCCAGATTTGCTGTTTTATGCCTATTTCAGTGTTTCGAGGAAAAGGAATATCAGACGGAGTCAAAACGGAAAGAAATCAACTGGAGAAGTTATTTTTGGAAGGAAACCCACCTGATGGACTTGGACCCCACGTCAGAAGATACGGGAGGTGCTCATGAGGGTGGGGGCGCGCCCACCCCCCAGGTGCGCCCCCTGCCTCGTGGGGCCCCCGTAACTCCACCGACGTACTCCTTTCACCCATATATACCTACGTACCCTAAAACTTCCAGAACAGAAGATAGATCGGGAGTTCCGCCGCCGCAAGCCTTTGTAGCCACCAAAAACCTCTCGGGAGCCCGTTCCGGCACCCTGCCGGAGGGGGAATCCATCACCGGTGGCCATCTTCATCATCCCAGCGCTATCCATGAGGAGGAGGGAGTAGTTCACCCTCGGGGCTGAGGGTATGTACCAGTAGCTATGTGTTTGATCTCTCTCTCTCTCTCTCTCTCTCTCGTGTTCCCTCTATGGCACGATCTTGATGTATCCTGAGCTTTGCTATTGTAGTTGGATCGTATGATGTTTCTCCCCCTCTACTGTCTTGTGATGAATTGAATTTCCCCTTTGAAGTTATCTTATCGGATTGAGTCTTTTATGAGAACACTTGATGTATGTCTTGCCGTGTTTATCTGTGGTGACAATGGGAATCACGTGCCACTTGATGTATGTTTTGGTGACCAACTTGCGGGTTCCTCCCATGAACCTAGGCATAGGGGTTGGCACACGTTCTTGATTCTCTGGTAGAAACTTTGGGGCACTCTTTGAAGTACTTTTATGTTGGTTGGATAAATCTGAGATTGTGTGATGCATATCGTATAATCATGCCCATGGATACTTGAGGTGACAATGGAGTATCTAGGTGACATTAGGGTTTTGGTTGATTTGTATCTTAAGGTGTTATTCTAGTACGAACTCTAGGGATGTTTGTGACACTTATAGGAATAGCCCACTGGATTGATTGGAAAGAATAACTTTGAGGTGGTTTCGTACCCTACCATAATCTCTACGTTTGTTCTCCTCTATTAGTGGCTTTGGAGTGACTCTTTGTTGCATGTTAAGGGATTGTTATATGATCTATCTATGTTATTATTGTTGAGAGAACTTGCACTAGTGAAAGTATGAACCCTAGGCCTTGTTTCCTATCATTGCAATACCGTTTACGCTCACTTTTATCGCTTGATACCTTGCTGTTTTTATATTTTCAGATTACAAAAACCTATATCTACCACCCATATTGCACTTGTAGCACCATCTCTTCGCCGAACTAGTGCACCTATACAATTTACCATTGTATTGGGTGTGTTGGGGACACAAGAGACTCTTTGTTATTTGGTTGCAGGGTTGCTTGAGAGAGACCATCTTCATCCTACGCCTCCCACGAATTGATAAACCTTAGGTCATCCACTTGAGGGAAATTTGCTACTATCCTACAAACCTGTGCACTTGCAGGCCCAACAAAGTCTACAAGAAGAAGGTTGTGTAGTAGACATCAAACTCTTTTCTGGCGCCGTTGCCGGGGAGGCTAGGTAAGTGAAGGTATATCTTTAGATCTTGCAATCGAATCTTTTTGTTTCTTGTTTTAGCACTAGTCTAGTTTATAAAAGAAAACCAAAAAAATGGAATTGAGTTTGTCTCTTACGCTTCATCTTTTTAATATCTTTCGTGAGTATGATGGAAAGGAAAATTGTGCCAAAGTGTTAGAAGAAGAATGCATTAAATTGTTTGGCACTAAATCTTTGAATGATGAGCATGATTGCAATGTTGTTTGTACGAATTCCTTGAATATCCATGATGCTAATGATATGCAAAGCCACAAGCTTGGGGAAGCTATGTTTGATGAATATGATATTTTTTGTCCCCCAAGCTTTGATGAGCAAATTTACTATGATGAAAGCATGCCTCCTATCTATGATGATTATTGTGATGACACGTATGCTTTAAAGAATAATGATAACCATGAAACTTGTCATCTTGATCTTAATTCTCAATCATATGATAGTTATTTTGTTGAGTTTGCTCCCACTACTATTCCGAATGAGAAGAATTTTGCTTATGTGGAGAGTAGTAAATTTTCTATGCAAGTAGATCATGAAAAGAATGCTTTAGGTGCTGGTTATATTGTTGAATTCATTCATGATGCTACTTAAAATTATTATGAGGGAGGAATATATGCTTGTAGGAATTGCAATAATATCAAGTTTTCTCTCTATGTGTTTAAAGTTTTGAAGTTATGCTTGTTTTGCCTTCCTATGCTAATTGATTATTGTTCCCATAAGTTGTTTGCTCACAAAATCCCTATGCATAGGAAGTGGGTTAGACTTAAATGTGCTAGTCATATTCTTCATGATTCTCTCTTTATGTTTCAATTCTTATCTTTTATGTGAGCATCATTGAAATCATCATGCCTAGCTAGGGGCGTTAAATGATAGCGCTTGTTGGGAGGCAACCCATTTTTAATTTTGGTTTCTTGCTTTCTGGTTCTGTTTAGGAATAAATAATCCACCTAGCCTCTGTTTAGATGTGGTTTATGTTTTAGTTAGTGTTTGTGCCAAGGAGAACCTTTGGGAAGACTTGGGTAAAGTCTTTATGATCATGCTGTAAAAAACAGAAACTTTAGCGCTCACGAGATTAGATAGAACTTTTTACTGGAGAGTGTTATTTAGTTGATTCTTTTTGCAGATGATTAATAGACAAATTCCTCAGGTCCAACAATTTATTTTAGAATTTTTGGAGTTCCAGAAGTTTTCGTTAGTTACAGATTACTACAGACTGTTCTGTTTTTGACAGATTCTGTTTTCATTGTGTTGTTTGCTTATTTTGATGACTCTATGGCTAGTAAAATAGTTTATAAACCATATATAAGTTGGAATACAGTAGGTTTAACACAAATATAAATAAAGAATGATTTCATTACAGTACCTTGAAGTGGTGTTTTGTTTTCTTTCGCTAACGGAGCTCACGAGTTTTCTGTTAAGTTTTGTGTTGTGAAGTTTTCAAGTTTTGCGTAAAGATTCGATGGACTATGGAATAAGTAGTGGCCTAAGATTGGGGATGCCCAAGGAACACCAAGGTAATATTCAAGGAAAACCAAGATCCTAAGCTTGGGGATGCCCCGGAAGGCATCCCCTCTTTCTTCTTCGTTCATCGGTAACTTTACTTGGAGCTATATTTTTATTCACCACATGATATATGTTTTGCTTGGAGCGTCATTTTCTTTTGTTAGTATTTGCTTTCTGTTATTTATAATAATGTTTTGCATCTTTAGTTCCAATAAAAAAGTCAAGGATAGCCTTTGCCATGCTTATTTTGCTAGTATACATGTTGCTGTTTGAAAACAGAAAGTTTACCGCTGTTGCAAAAATTCCCTAGAAAAGTCAGAGCATGATATAATGTTGAAACTTTTTGCATAATGAGATCTGATAAATTTATTACAGTGGGAATTTTGGTTCATAGTTTTTGGAGTTAGGGAAGTATTGATACTCTTGCGTTCTTTACAGACTGTACTGTTTTGACAGATTGCTGTTATGTTTGCATTGTTTGCATATGTTTGCTTGTTTAATGGTTCTATTTGAGGATATGAGTATTAAATATGCAGAGGCATTTAGTATGCAATGTTGAATAATAATTTTAGTGATTTGTTACAGTAAAAATGATAAGGTTTTGCATTGGTTTATACTAACCTATCTCACGAGTTCTTGTTGAGTTTGTTGTGAATGAAGCTTTTGATAAAAAGAGAAACCATGATATGAGAGGAATTAAGGAGACACAAAAGTTCAAGCTTGGGGATTCCCAAGGCACCCCAATATAATATTTCAAGAAGTCTCAAGCATCTAATCTTGGGGTGCCCCGGTAGGCATCCCACCTTTCTTCTTCAACAACTATCGGTTAGTATCGGTTGAGCCTAAGTTTTTGCTTCTTCACATGAGTTGTGCTATCCTTGCAATGTAGTTTTCTTTAGCTTTGCTTGCTGTTTGAATAAAGTATCAAGATCTGAAATTATTAAATTAGAGAGAGCCATACATGATTTGGAATTTGTTAGAATACTCTATGTGCTTCACTTATATCTTTTGAGCTTGGTAGTTTTGCTCACAGTGCTTCACTTATATCTTTTGAGCGTGATAAATTTTGCTCTAGTGCTTCACTTATATCTTTTAGAGCACGGTGGTGGATTTGTTTTAAAGAAACTATTGATCTCTCATGCTTCACTTAGATTATTTTGAGAGTCGTTAATAGCATGCTAATTTTCTTAATGTTAATATACTTAGTGTTCAAGATATGTGAAACTTTCTTTTTGAGTGAATTGAATACTAAGATAAGTTTGATGCTTAATAATTGTTTTGAGATATGGAGGTGATAATATCAAAGTCGTGCTAGTTGATAATTGTGAATTTGAGAAATACTTGTGTTGAAGTTTGCAAGTCCCGTAGCATGCACGTATGGTTAAAGTTGTGTAACAAATTTGAAACATGAAGTGTACCTGGCTTGTGCATCCTTATGAGTGGCGGTCGGGGATGAGCGATGGTCTTTTCCTACCAATCTATTACCCTAGGAGCATTGCGCGCAGTACTTGATTTTTGATGGCTTCTAAATTTTTGCAATAAGTATATGAGTTCTTTTGACTAATGTTGAGTCCATGGGTTATACGCACTTTTACCTTTCCGCATTTGCTAGCCTCTTCGGTACCGTGCATTGCCCTTTCTCACCTTGAGAGTTGGTGCAAACTTCTCCAGTGCATCCAAACCCCGTGATATGATACGCTCTTTCACACATAAACCTCCTTATATCTTCCTCAAAACAGACACCATACCTACCTATCATGGCATTTCCATAGCCATTCCGAGATATATTGCCATGCAACTTCCATCATCATTATTATGACATACATTACTTTTGTCATATTGCCATTGCATGATCATGTAGTTGACATCGTATTTGTGGCAAAGCCACCATGCATTATTTTCCATACATGTCACTCTTGATTCATTGCACCATCCCGGTACACCGCCGGAGGCATTCATATAGAGTCATATTTTGTTCTAAGTTTCGAGTTGTAATTTTGAGTTGTAAGAGAAATAAAAGTGTGATGATCATCATTATTAGAGCATTGTCCCAAGTGAGGAAAGGATGATGGAGACTATGATTCCCCCATAAGTCGGGATGAGACTCCGGACGAAAAAAAAATAAAAAAAAGGAAGAAAAAAAAGCAAGGCCAAAAAAAAGATAGGCCAAAAAAATATGAGAGAAAAAGAGAGAAGGGACAATGCTACTATCCTTTTACCACACTTGTGCTTCAAAGTAGCACCTTGTTCTTCATGTAGTGAGTCTCATATATTGTGCTTCAAAGTAGCGCTAAGATCTTCATGATAGAGAGTCTCTCATTTTGTCACTTTCATATACTAGTGGGAATTTTTCATTATAGAACTTGGCTTGTATATTCCAATGATGGGCTTCCTCAAAATGCCCTAGGTCTTCGTGAGCAAGCAAGTTGGATGCACACCCACTTAGTTTCTTTTGTAGAGCTTTCATATACTTATAGCTCTAGTGCATCCGTTGCATGGCAATCCCTACTCCTCATGTTGACATCAATTGATGGGCATATCCATAGCCCGTTGATTATCCTCGTCGATATGAGACTCTCTCCTTTTTTGTCTTCTCCACACAATCCCATCATCATATTCTATTCCACCCATAGTGCTATACCCATGGCTCGCGCTCATGTATTGTGTAAAGGTTGAAAGAGTTTGAGATTATTTGAGTATGAAACAATTGCTTGGCTTGTCATTGGGGGTTATAGAAGTTGGGAACATATTTGTGTGATGAAAATGAAGCATAGCCTAACTATATGATTTTGTAGGGATGAACTTTCTTTTGCCATGTTATTTTGAGAAGACATGATTGCTTTGATTAGTATGCTTGAAGTATTATTATTTTTGTGTCAATATGAACTTTTGTCTTAAATCTTTCGGATCTGAATATTCATATCACAAGTAAGAAGATTTATATTGAAATTATGCCAAAGTATCACTCCGCATCAAAAATTCTTTTTTTTATCATTTACCTACTCGAGGACGAGCATGAATTAAGCTTGGGGATGCCTGATACGTCTCCAACGTATCTATAATTTTTGATTGCTCCATGCTACTTTATCTACTGTTTTGGACTATATTGGGCTTTATTATCCACTTTTATATTATTTTTGGGACTAACCTATTAACCGGAGGCCCAGCCCAGATTTATTGTTTTATGCCTATTTCAGTGTTTCAAGGAAAAGGAATATCAGACGGAGTCAAAACGGAACGAAATCAACTGGAGAAGTTATTTTTGGAAGGAAACCGACCTGATGGACTTGGACCCCACGTCAGAAGATACGGGAGGTGCTCACGAGGGTGGGGGCGCCCCCCCCCCCCGGGCGCGCCCCCTGCCTCGTGGGGCCCCCGTAGCTCCACCAACGTACTCCTTTCACCCATATATACCTACGTACCCTAAAACTTCCAGAACAGAAGATAGATCGGGAGTTCCGCCGCCGCAAGCCTCTGTAGCCACCACCCTGCCAGAGGGGGAACCCATCACCGGTGGCCATCTTCATCATCCCGGCGCTATCCATGACGAGGAGGGAGTAGTTCACCCTCGGGGCTGACGGTATGTACCAGTAGCTATGTGTTTGATCTCTCTCTCTC
>LR880966.1:737247446-737267814 GCA_904067115.1 Aegilops sharonensis | reverse complement strand
CAAACGGGCGAATCGGTACACCGGGCCACGTGCCTACCGCAACACAACCCACCCCTAAGGTCAGCGTTGCGTGCGGCCCCCAGCATGCTACAAACACCAGAAACTACTTGCAACTCCCGGACTGAGGACAAGAGTGGTTAATAAGTCGAGAGGGTCAATTAAGGATCCCAATGCGTGGTAGTAGCTAAGTCTTAAATCACACACACAGATCTCAGTTCTTAGGGACGGCTTCAATGAAACAACCCACCATGTACTCCTACATGGCCTCTCATCGATACCTTTACCAAAACCTGTTCAACACTATCACTCTCGAACCCGACACAACCTTTCACTCCAGTTCATCATCTCGATGAGCCAGACCTAACACAACTCTAAGCATAGCAAGCATAGCATGGTAGGAATCACAAACATGGCTCGATCAACTCCTACGCATACTAGTGGGTTTCATCTAGTTACTGTGGCAATGACAGGTCATGCAAAGGAAGTGGGTTCAACTACCGCAGCACACAACAGTTTGAATCGCGTTGTCTTAATGAAGTAAACAAGAGCAGAAGCGAGAACATGGGTTTGTATCGGAATGATCAATGGGTTGCTTGCCTGATGGAGTGGTGGTAGGATACTGCCCTTCAGACGGATATTCGGGATTATCCTCGGAGGCAGAACCTATCACGAAAGACATACCGAAAGTAAACACACATGGCAATATGCAACAATATGATGCATGCTATGACATGGCAATATGAATGTGTGTTGGCCTAATGCAAGCTGGAACAAAAGGGGATGAACTCATTTGAATCAAAGATTCAAATGCTAGCTCATTTAACATAGCCATAAAGGTGTATTATCTTATTCTTCTTAAACAGCAAGGTTAACTTGTTTTATCATGCATGAAACCTGTACCAATGGATAGAATGGATTTTTCTGATCATTTTTCATATATAGATCTTTGCATTTGGAGTTACAGATTAATTTCTATGAATTTTTGGAGTTTGAACTATATTCTGGAATTTCCTATAACAGAATAACTCCAGTAATTAATTTACTGCATCAGCAATGCGTCAGAATGACGTCAGGGTCAACGGGGACGTCCAGGTCAAACCTGACTGATGGGTCCCGCATGTCAGCATAATTAGTTTAGCTAAATATTGATTAAAACTAAACCTGATTAGTTAACAGGGCAGGGCCCCACCTGTCATAGAGTCAACAGAGTCAACCAGGGCCCACCCGTGGTCAAAGTCAGCGCTAACTACACTGGCGTTTAGCCGCCGGCGAGCCAGACGCGGCGGCGGAAGTGGTTTTGGCCGTTCCGGCAACCAAACGAGCCGCGGAGGGCATCTAGGTGGAGCTGGGGACAAGCCGCAGCTTTTGGTGGTGTTGGTTGGGGTCGGGGTGGCCGGAATCGGCGCCAGCTACGACCTAGGCGGCCGCTGGAGTTCGGGCAAAGAGAAACTCGAGGCTACGGTGTGCGGTGAGGTGCGGGGAGTAGTGGGTTAGGCCCTACGTGATGTGGTGAGTGCGTTAGACACCGAGGGTTGGCCGGTGGATGGCCGGGAGCACGTCGGCGACGAGCTCCGCGGCGGTGAGTGCGGTTGAGCTCCGTGCGGTCACTACATGGCTCGGGAGCAAGAAAGGAAAGGAGGGGGAGATAGCTAGGCTCACGGGGCACTCGGAGAAGCACTCGGTGCGGTCGGGGACGGGCCGGTGCGGCGGCGGCATTTAAGGGGATCTCCGGCGACGGCGGGGTCGGGCGAGGTTGGTGCAGTGGCCTCGGGCTACGCGAGCACTCGGGGCTCGGTAGCTCAACGAAGAGGAGGGCGGCGGAGCTCCTAGACACGACGGGGAGGAGCACGGACGGCGGGGAGCGCGACTACGGCGACGACGTGGCTGCGGTGGCGTCGGCCATGGCGGGGGAGCGCGAGGGGGGAGGAGCTGGGGAGGAAGAGAGATGTCTGAGGGCTCGGGGGGAGAGAGAGAGGGCGCTTCGCGTCGGTCGCTCGGTGAGGGGAGCGGCGAGGCGGCGACCAGGTGCGTGGCGTGCATGCGGTGCTCGCCGCCGAGCACCTGCCTGCCTGCCTGGCCAAGCCAAGCAGCTCGCTGGCGCGGCAGCTGGGCTGGGCCGGCAGCTGGGCCAGTTGGGAGGCGCCAAGTAAGATTTCTATTCTGTTTTCCCTTTTTCTATTCTTCTGTAACTTTGTGGACTTTTTAAAAATACTTAAACAGCTCCAAAATTCACCAAACTACTCCTGGTCCTTAGTTGGAATATTTCCAACATGAAACATTTTAGTTTGGAAATATTTGGGCATTTAAAATAATATATATAATTTAAAATGCCCAAACTCAAATACTTATGATTTAATTCAAAGACCTTAGGATGACCTAGAAAATTGTGCACCACTTTTGGCAGAGGCTCTGAACCAAAGCAAAGGTGATGAGCATTTTAGAAGGGCATTTCAGGTTCATTGAAAATAATTTTAGCAAACCCTAGTTGGATTCAAAAGGGGTTCTGGGGGTTCTGTCCTTCCCATTTTAAATTTCAGATGAAAGTTAAACATGATGCACACACTAATGCATGGACTAGCTAGGATGTGACAGTCCTCCTTTCCTCTTTGGTGCAAAGGGAGCAAGCGTTGGCGAGATTATCAAGCAAAGGCATCCGTTTCGGTGCAACAAGACCAAGACCAGCCCCAACGGCTGGAAGGGAGTCATCGTGGAGCCCAAGCAGGCGTCATCACCAGAGCCTTTGGCAGGCGAGGACCAACTTTAGTCAAGATAAGTGTACCCGCTGTTCCCCTTCAAAATGGCCAATTGTTGGCGCCCTTCCCGCTCAATATTTGGGAAGAAGCCCAGGGCCTTCGCCTATAAATAGGAGTAGCCACATCCAGAGAGCGAGATCCGGCATTTGGAATCCAAAGAGAAAGATAGAGACCCGATCCTCAAGCTAGAGCGACGGGACACCACTTAGCAGTTCATCACACCCACCAAGAACAGACCCTCGCGAGGCTGTTCTTCCCTGTACTGTTCCTCATCAGCCCAAGAGGCAATCCACCACACCACAAACTAGAGTAGGGTATTACACCACAACGGTGGCTAGAACTAGTATAAATCTCATGTCTCTTGTGCTGTTCTTCTTAGTAGGTTAGGTCCTTGTGATTCGGCGAGGTACGAGACGGTGGAGGGTCGGATCTCCGCGCGCACCCCAGAGTTCGAACCTTAAGGGTCTGTCGGAACCCGAAATCCGACATTTGGCGCGCCAGGTAGGGGTGCGCCGGAATCTGCCTTACGTCGCCTCGTTCTTCCCCGACCACCGCAACCATGTCTGACGCTCGTCGGGCCCGCGCCGAGCGCCGAGCCGCCCTCGCCTCCCATGTTGCCCAGACGGCTCCCGTCTGCGGGCGTGCTCGTCGTTCCCCGTCACCTGCCATCAACGCCGCCACCGGCCCGGTGGGGAACGAGCAGCAAGCGTCGTCCCAGCACCCGTCCATGAGGCGGGACGGCCGCACCGCCACGCCTTCGCTCACCCCCGCTGGTTCTTCGTCACGCGCGCCCCGCGCAGCCATGGAGGCCCGAGCTGCACTCATCGCGGCCAACGAGCTCCTGCGCTACCGCCCCGTCGACGACGTCTACGAATAATGGCTCGACCGAGTCGCCGAGCTCGTCCGCGCTGCAGGAGGCGACCCCGCCCGTCCGTCTCGCTGCACCGCACCCCGCCCCGCGCGGGCGATGAAGCTCCCGGGGCGCCTCAGCCGCCTCCTCCTCAAGACAGCGCCCTGGCCCCAAGGCGCGCGGCCCCTGGGCGGAACCCGTTCCGCCAGGCGCCGGCGCAGCAAGAGCAGAGCTGCCAAGAAGTTCCTCGCCCGCAAGAAGCTGCCCGAGGCGCTCCCCGCTCCAGCACGTCAAGACCCTGCGCTACCCCCAGCCGCGGCGCAGGGAGGCCTACAAGACCAAGCTCTCTGCCGTCCGAGGCCCCCCGCGGCCACGGCGGGCTGCCGCGCCTTCACCTCCGAGCTGCGCAGCATCGCGTGGCCCGCCAAGTTCAAGCCAGACCTGCCTCCTCGCTACGACGGCACGACTGACCCAACGGAGTTCCTCCAGCTCTACGAGCTGGGCATCGAGGCTGCCAACGGGGATGAAAAGGTCATGGCGAACTGGTTTCCCATGGCGCTCAAGGACGGAGCCCGCACGTGGCTCCTGAATCTGGCCCCAGGCACGATCTCTTCCTGGGCCGAGATGCGCACCCGCTTCATAGCCAACTTCCAAGGTACTCGCGACCAGCCACCCGCCATGAGCGACATGCGCCGAATCAAGCAACAGCCAGGGGAAACCCTGCAAAAGTACATCCAGCGCTTCAACAACGCGCGCCTCAAGATCCCCCGGGTGACGGAGGAGGCCATCAACTCTGCCTTCTCCGACGGCGTGCGCGACGTCAAGATGAAGGAGGAGCTGGCGATGCATGAAGATCTGTGCACCTCCCTGGAGCTGTTCAACTTGGCGACCAAGTGCGCCAGGGCTGAGGAGGGGCGCCTCTACCTCCTCGAGCTGCCTGCCGCGGATCCCGAAGAGAAGAAGTACAAGGCCCAGGACGTGAAGCGCAAGGGGGCTGCCGTGCTCGCAGCCGAACCAGACACCAAGCGAGGCAGAGATTAGCCCGAGTCCTCCAAGGGCAGCCGGTACTGCGTGTACCACGACCTCCACACCCACAACACCAATGAATGTCAAGAGCTCCGGGCCATGCGTGAAGGAAGGGTCGGCAGACGCCCCGAGCGCAGCGACCGGGGCTACGGCCGAGGAGGAGGAAGGAATGCAGGACGCTGGGAAGACCATGGCCCGCGCCAAGGGTGGCGCGACTAACCTCGCGAGGACCGCTGGCAAGACCCACCTCGCGAGGGGGGCTGGAGGGATCAGCCTCGTGAGGATCGCCCGCAAGGGAACGCATGCCTCCCTCCGCTGCCGCCGCCGCCAAGGAGAATCGAATATCGTCATCAGGACGTGGGGGCTGGGGGCTTCCAGGAAGCACGTGCGATCGCCTGCATCCTGGGCTGAGCTCAAGCCCCAGCCTCTCAGCGCATCTTCAAGCAGTTCGCCCGTGAAGTGAATGCAGTCCTCCCCAAGCTCGAGTCCACACGCCCTCTCAGGTGGTCGGCGTGCGCCATCACGTTTAGCTCAGCGGATCAGCTCAAGTGCGCAGCCACAGCCGGAGTTCTCCCGATGCTTTGCTCCCCAATCATCAGCAACGTGCTGGTCACCAAGACCCTCATCGACGGCGGAGCAGGGTTCAACGTCCTGTCCGTGGAGGCATTCAACAATCTTCAAGTGCCTTACAGCCAGCTTCAGCCAACCAAGCCTTTCTCCAGAGTCACGACGGCTCCACGGTCCCGATCGGGCAGGTCCGCCTTCTTGTCACCTTCGGGGCCCGCGACAACTACCACACCGAGCTCATCGACTTCGACGTCGCCCACATTCGCCTGCCGTACAACGCCATCCTCGGGTACCCGGCGTTGGCCAAATTCATGGCCGTAACCCACCATGGCTACAACGTCCTCAAGATGCCAGGAAGCGGCGGGGTCATCACGGTGCCCTGTGAAGAGAGAGATGCAGTGTGCTCCCTGGAGCGAGCTTTTTAGGCCGCATCGCTGGAAGACCCAGACCACAGCAGCAGGAGGCCTCCCGCGGCCGCACCCAAGAAGAAGAAGACATCGACCGGCCTGGCTCTTCAAGAGACAGGCCCCTCAGGGTCCGCACCGGGCCAGGGGGAGCCTCCTTCCATCGCATAGGAAAGCGCGCCCGGCGCCCTCCTCAGGCAGGGCTCGGGGGCTCCCCCCTGGAGGGCTGCCGACCTCGCCAAGGTCTCGAGGGAGGCGCTTGGGCACCACATGGAGGCGTGTTTCGAAGCACGTTTCCCGCAAGCAGGAGCAAGACCAGGAGGACAGAACCCTCAAGAGTTCATCAGCAAGGCCATTCAGGAGCTACAGGAGTCAAGGGTCATGAGGGGCAGCCGCCATCTACCCGCTGTGGCCCCCCATCCAGGCGAGGATGGTGGGCTGCGCGTCTGCATCGACATACCAGGGCTCAACCGAGCCGCATCTCAAGAGCGCCTCTGGCCCTCGCGAGTGGGACGTTGCGATGGTTCGCCCCACAGCTACGTATGCATGCCTTATGGCCTGCCAAACGTGGCTGCTGCGTACCAGCGTCTCATGAGGACCATCTTGGAGGCTCAAGAGGTCAGGCACGCCACAGCCCTGGCGGAGATGGAGATGGCCCATGAGGAGCCGCCAGCGCCTCCGGAGCCTCCCGAGGCCCCCGGGCCTGGGGGCTCGTGAGGATCGGCTCCCGCAACCCACCGAGTCTGCTACATCAACAACCCTTCATCCCCAACATCACCAGGTGACGTCTTTAAGTTTTATTTCCGGCCGGGAGCGCCTTCAGGGCCGCATTATTCCCAGGCCACGCGGGTCCGTCCCTGCGGCATGTATCCCTTTTATTTCATGTCTTTAGCTTATCCTGTTGGGGGCGCCCCTCGGGCTGCATCATCCCCAAGCCGCTCGGGCCAGTCCCAGCGACATGTATCCTTCTTGCGTTGTCCTTAGGATTATGCTCTCGTTCCACCATGCTTGTTATTTGGTGCCTTTTCCTGGGTGGCGAAATCTTGCATGTTAAAGGGGGGGTGCCTGAGCATCGCGACTCAGGGCTCCTACCGGCTCTCCGGCCCTCACCCTCTGGTCTTGTCCATGGCATCGCGACCTGGCTTGCCAGCGACGGCTGAGACCAGCCCGAGAGCCGGGACCCGAGGACGTAGAGTTTCGTCATCTAACCCAGCTTACGCGTTAAAGGGGGGGGGGGTGCCTGAGCCTCGCGACTCAGGGCTCCTACCGGCTCTCCGGCCCGCACCCTCTGGTCTTGTCCATGGCATCGCGACCGGGCTTGCCAGCGACGGCTGAGACCAGCCCGAGAGCCGGGACCCGAGGACGTAGAGTTGCGGCATCTAACCCAGCTTGCGCGTTAAAGGGGGGGGGGGTGCCTGAGCATCGCGACTCAGGGCGCCTACCGGCTCTCCGGCCCTCACCCTCTGGTCTTGTCCACGGCATCGCGACCTGGCTTGCCAGCGACGGCTGAAACCAGCCCGAGAGCCGGGACCCGAGGACGTAGGGTTTCGTCATCTAACCCAGCTTGCGCGTTAAAGGGGGGGGGGGTGCCTGAGCATCGCGACTCAGGGCGCCTACCGGCTCTCCGGCCCTCACCCTCTGGTCTTGTCCACGGCATCGCGACCTGGCTTGCCAGCGACGGCTGAAACCAGCCCGAGAGCCGGGACCCGAGGACGTAGGGTTTCGTCATCTAACCCAGCTTGCGCGTTAAAGGGGGGGGGGGTGCCTGAGCATCGCGACTCAGGGCGCCTACCGGCTCTCCGGCCCTCACCCTCTGGTCTTGTCCACGGCATCGCGACCTGGCTTGCCAGCGACGGCTGAAACCAGCCCGAGAGCCGGGACCCGAGGACGTAGGGTTTCGTCATCTAACCCAGCTTGCGCGTTAAAGGGGGGGGGGGTGCCTGAGCATCGCGACTCAGGGCGCCTACCGGCTCTCCGGCCCTCACCCTCTGGTCTTGTCCACGGCATCGCGACCTGGCTTGCCAGCGACGGCTGAAACCAGCCCGAGAGCCGGGACCCGAGGACGTAGGGTTTCGTCATCTAACCCAGCTTGCGCGTTAAAGGGGGGGGGGGTGCCTGAGCATCGCGACTCAGGGCGCCTACCGGCTCTCCGGCCCTCACCCTCTGGTCTTGTCCACGGCATCGCGACCTGGCTTGCCAGCGACGGCTGAAACCAGCCCGAGAGCCGGGACCCGAGGACGTAGGGTTTCGTCATCTAACCCAGCTTGCGCGTTAAAGGGGGGGGGGGTGCCTGAGCATCGCGACTCAGGGCGCCTACCGGCTCTCCGGCCCTCACCCTCTGGTCTTGTCCACGGCATCGCGACCTGGCTTGCCAGCGACGGCTGAGACCAGCCCGAGAGCCGGGACCCGAGGACGTAGAGTTGCGTCATCTAATCCAGCTTGCGCGTTAAAGGGGGGGGGGGTGCCTGAGCATCGCGACTCAGGGCTCCTACCGGCTCTCCGGCCCTCACCCTCTGGTCTTGTCCACGGCATCGCGACCTGGCTTGCCAGCGACGGCTGAGACCAGCCCGAGAGCCGGGACCCGAAGACGTAGAGCACCGGCATCTGGCCAAATTTGCAGGAGCACACTCGAAGATAAGGCCCAGAGCCAGGCGCAACCCGCCTTGAGGTAGGGCCTCGTGAGTCCCGCGCTGGCTCACGGGTGCCCATATACACCTCGTCCAGCCCTACCGTGCCAGTCACGTGTCAGGGTGGGGCTGTATACGCCCCGGGGGATCCTCCCGGAGGGGAGCCCCCTCCCAGGTTCCAGTGAAAGCACCATGCTCCGCGCTGGCTGACGACACTGCCGAGGAGCGACTATGCCCGTACGCATGCGGAAGCGCTATGCTCCGCGCTGGTGATAAACAACTGAGGGTGGCCTCCGGGTCGCACCAGCCTCAGGGAGCCCAGAGCTCAGTGTCTGGCCTCATCGCAACGCCTCCCCTCAGGAGCGCCGCGCGAGGGGGCTGGGCACGGGGGCTGCGCCTAGGTCACGCCCAGACGCACGCCACCCAGCCAGGCCCCTCGGGCCTGGTTCGTCGCACGTCACTCCCCGAGCGGAGCCAAGGTACGCATGCCGTTTGAGCGTCAAGGGGGACTCCTGAGCATCGCGACTCAGGAGCCTAACTGGTCACGTAGCCCCTCACCCCTTAGGTCCGAAAGGCTAACGGCGGTTGAGGTATGCGCGGGGCCGGGCTTTGCAGACGTAGAACGATGGATCCGCCCGCGCCTCACCTCCCTACTTGTTGTTCGTGCGCCAAGGGGGACTCCTGAGCATCGCGACTCAGGAGCCTAACTTGTCACGCAGCCCCTCACTCCTTGGTCCCGTCCTGGTTTCCGGTCGGGGCTAACGGCGGCTGAGGTATGCGCGGGGCCGGGCTCTGCCGGCGTAGAACATAAGCAAGTAGGAAGCACAAATTTCAGGGAATTCAAAAGCAAATATTACAGTCCACACTGTTATCGCAATACCAAACGCAAGTTTAAACGCCTCCCCGAGGCATGATACACGTGCAGGAATTAAAAGCAAGACAGGAGCCACAACGGAGCCACTTGTCGACGGTGGAGCAGCGCAGAGTGGGCTCGCCTCGTGAAGCAGCAGGGCCGGCAGCGCCTCGCTTCGGCTTGGTGCTGAAGGCCCGGAACTTCCCCAACAGAGCCTCCGCGCGACCCTTCACAGCCTCGGCAGCGGCAGCTGCATGCTCGCCGCTTGCCGGCTCCAGCAGGCTGTCCATGTCGACGCTGGGATCACGAAGATAGATGTGGGTGAGGATCCGCGTCAGTGCCGCAGAAGACAAGACACGCGCCTCGGCCTCAGCCGTGGGGCCAAGACCAAGGGAGACATCTTCAAGAGAACGAATCGGGAAGGAAGCAGCTTGGCGGGGCCGTCCTCTGCGCCGGCCAGTGGGCTCTCCAGGCCGCTATCATAAAGCTCCCTCAGCAAGGCGCGAGCCTTCACCTCCATATCCATGAAGGCCATGCGATCTTCGGCAAGAACCCGCGCCTTGGCGTCCAGCTCGACCTTCCTCGCCTCCAGTTCCTGCTCCAGCGCGTCTAGGCGGTCACGGCGCTTCTTCAGCTTGGCCTCCCGGTCCTTGGCGGCCGCCTCGCAAGCCTTCATGCTTTCCTCCTGCTCCTGGCGGAGGCGGGCCTCCTCGGCGAGCTGGTTCTGCAGGCCCTTCAGCTCGCCCTCCAGCGTCTCACAACGACCTTGGATGCTGGCTGCCTCCCCCGGGGAAGCATCGCGGGCTACCTTCGCCTCATGAACAGCCTGCTTCTCCTCATCGCAAGCCGTCGAGGCCTGGACCAGCACCACCCGAATCGAAGCGTCGGCGCGAATCCAGCCAAAGGCCAGCTCCAAGCCCCCGGCCACCAAGCGAGGGTCGGCGCCCAGAAGATCGTGCCGCAGTCGGTCCAATTCAGCGGCAGCACGATCCAGGACAGCGGGAGGAGTCGGAGAGACATCAGTCGGCGGAGTAGGAGGAGATGGCGGCGGCGTAGCCACTGCGCCCTGAGGCGGAACCAGCGGCGCCACGACAACAGTGGAGGCAGCACCAAGCAAGGGCACCTCGGAGGTCGCCTGGGCCAAGGGGGTTGAGCTCACCCCAGCGGGCTCAGCCAGGCCTCGCGAGGGCGCCCGGGCAGGAGGGGCCTGGGCGTCAGGATCATCTTCCTTTTCGGGCAGCGGCATCATCACGGATGGAGCCTCAGGAGCCCCCTTCAGCTTCTTCGCCGCGGGCGCCGGCGTGGCCGAAGAACATGGACATCAGATCTCGTCAACAGAGCAATAATCAAGACGGAAAGCAGGAACTTATAGGTCGTCGCTGGTGGACTCGAGCAGCCTCCGCCCATACTTGAAGCCCGAGAGCCGGCTGCAGGGATCAGCTTCAAGGGGACCAGGAGCAGGAGGCGCGTCTGCGGATCGCCCCGGGGCCGGGGCGGACCCGCGGGGGACCAGCCCAGTCCGATCCTTCTTCGGGATCGGGGGCAGGCTTCTGCCTCCCCGCTCACCCTCATCCTCGTCGTCGTCACTCTCGGGGAGGCGGAGAACGCGGGGCCTGCACCGCAGGGGAGGAGCCCTTGACTCCGCCCCCGAATCAACCCCCTCTCCTGGCTCTCTTTCCTCCACCTCTTCGCCGGAGTCGGAAGAGGACACGTCCACCAGGTCCTCCGGAGCCTCCACGGGCACGAGCCCGTCCCCATTGAAGGCGGGCATGGGCCCCACAACCTGCTCCCAATCCTCGCAAAGGAACAGGGGCGAGGGGGCGCCCTCCGGTCTCGCCACATCGCCCCCAACCAAGGATTGGAGGACCGTCGCCAGATCCTCGCTGGCCAGGGCCACGGGGCTCGGGTGAGGCCTCCACATCGGAAGCGAGTACTAGCGAAGCGGAGCCAATTGGTGCTCCAGGAACTCCCTCAGCAGCGACGCACCGGTCAGCCTCGCCGCCGCCGCGTCGGCCGGCTTCAGATCTGCATCCATCTTCTCCAGCACCAGCTTCGCGCGGGGATCCCAAAGCTTCGCTCGGGACCAGTCGTCGGAACTCTCGGCGGGTTCCGTGGGCGGGATCAGCCGAGGGTGGATTCACCCAGCATCCACCAAGACCCACTTGCTCCTGAAGCCCTCAATCCGCTTCCCAGGGTTTGAAATGGCGATGGCTCCGCCGTATGCGACGAAGCTCGCGCACGTGGAGGCGGAGCCACGGGAGGTTCGGAGGAAGAAGTAGTGGCGCAGCAAGGCCACCGAGGGCTTCACCCCAACATGGGCCTCACAATAGTAGGCGAAGATTGCCAGAAGAAGGACGGAGTTGGGGTGAAGGTGCAGAGCTTGGATGTTGTAGTGACGGAGGACGGAGAAGAAGAACTCAGAGAAGGGAGGCACCAGACCAGCAATGATGGCGCTCGCGAAGAACGGGTAGAAGGTACTCCCCCGACCCTCAGGGGCGGAGGAGCCGGCCTTGAGCACCGCTGTTCCATTGACGCCCTGCGCCTCCGCCAACCGGCGCATCAGGGCAAGGCTCGCCGCTGACACATTTGGCGGGTCCAAGGCAGGAGAGTGCCAGGCTCCGGCCAGGGTTTGGCGAGGAGCCATGACTAGCTAGGGCACGAAGGCGGAGTGGATCCGAAGGTCTTGGAAGCGGGGAGGAGAGGCGCAAGAAAGGGGATCTGAGCAGCAACTGGAGAAAGTAAAGGAGGCAAGGAAGATGCCGCTCTATTATCAACCCGCGCGGTTGCAGAGGCTCCCACGTCCAATCAACCGCCACACGGCGCCCAAGGCCGCAGGCTGTTAGGGCCCACGACGCTTCGCACTTGCCCTTTCGCCTCTCTGCACGGCCAAGTTCGGGCGCGCCGTGGGCCCGGGGGCTACTGTCGGTGTTCTGGGAACGGGGGTCCTCAGACTTGCCTGCCTGCGGCCTGCGGCGTGGCTCAAGGGAGGCCCAGGACGGCCCATCTTCATCAACGCAAGCTCAAGACCCTCGCGAGGGGCCAAGCCTCGCGGGGCGGACGACCAGGAGCTTCCTCAGGCGCGGCCTCGTCAGGCTGGCTCATGAGGAGGCGGAGAGTTCAAGGCAGGGTACCTCGCGAGGTGCCCGTGACGCAAGCCATGACGACCAAGGGCGCCAGTCGGGCGCCAGCCCGCGCAGCGTCCTCCTTTCCTCTTTGGTGCAAAGGGAGCAAGCGTAGGCGAGAGCATCAAGCAAAGGCATCCGTTTCGGTGCAACAAGACCAAGACCAGCCCCAACGGCTGGAAGGGAGTCATCGTGGAGCCCAAGCAGGCGTCATCACCAGAGCCTTTGGCAGGCGAGGACCAACTTTAGTCAGGATAAGTGTACCCACTGTTCCCCTTCAAAATGGCCAATTGTTGGCGCCCTTCCCGCTCAATATTTGGGAAGAGGCCCAGGGCCTTCGCCTATAAGTAGGAGTAGCCACATCCTGAGAGCGAGATCCGGCATTTGGAATCCAGAGAGAAAGATAGAGACCCGATCCTCAAGCTAGAGCGACGGGACACCACTTAGCAGTTCATCACACCCACCAAGAATAGACCCTCGCGAGGCTGTTCTTCCCTGTACTGTTCCTCATCAGCCCAAGAGGCAATCCACCACACCACAAACTAGAGTAGGGTATTACACCACAACGGTGGCCCGAACTAGTATAAATCTCGTGTCTCTTGTGCTGTTCTTCTTAGTAGTTTAGGTCCTTGCGATTCGGTGAGGTACGAGACGGTGGAGGGTCGGATCTCCGCGCACACCCCAGAGTTCGAACCTTAAGGGTCTGCCGGAACTCAAAATCCGACAGCCTGGAGCCACAACTTTCACACTATCAGCTAGATGTTTGCAACCATCCAGAGCTGAATTCTACATCATCACTGGCTGATTTGACCGTTGCATTGCATAAAACAGGTAAAGCCTCTGTGTATCCAATGGTTGATAGATTATTGCGCTTGGTCATCACTCTCCCGGTGTCAACTGCAACTGCGGAGAGAGCTTTTCAGCAATGAAGATTATCAAGACGCGTCTCCGAAGTAAAATGGGTGACGATTTTCTTCGACCTTACATGGTTGTATACATTGGGAAGGAAATAGCTGCAAAGTTCAATGTTAACGAGATTATTGATTTGTTTGATCGAACGGCTGGGGGGCGTAGATCTGCATTCAAACTAGTAGAAATGTAGTCTTTTTATTGTAAAGCTTATATTGTTACATGTTTGATATCGCTACAATATTCAAGACTTGAAATATTTTTGTGTTATGTCTCCTGTGTGCTTCAATGTGTTCTTCGCCCCCCCCCATGGTGAAATTCTGGCTCCGCCCCTGCTAGGAGCATGCGCGTAGTACTTTGTTTCGATGACTAATAGATTTTTGCAATAAGTATGTGAGTTCTTTATGACTAATGTTGAGTCCATGGATTATACGCACTCTCACCCTTCCATCATTGCTAGCCTCTTCGGTACCGTGCATTGCCCTTTCTCAGCTCGAGAGTTGGTGTAAACTTCGCCGGTGCATCCAAACCCCGTGATAAGATACGCTCTATCACACATAAACCTCCTTATATCTTCCTCAAAACAGCCACCATACCTACCAATCATGGCATTTCCATAGCCATTCTGAGATATATTGCCATGCAACTTCCATCATCATCATATACATGACTTGAGCATTCATTGTCATATTGCTTTGCATGATCGTAAGATAACTAGCATGATGTTTTCATGGCTTGTCCGTTTTTAATGTCATTGCTACGCTACATCATTGCACATCCCGGTACACCGCCGGAGGCATTCATATAGAGTCATATCTTTGTTCTAGATATTGAGTTGTAATATTGAGTTGTAAGTAAATAAAAGTGTGATGATCATCATTATTAGAGCATTGCCCCAGTGAGGAAAGGATGATGGAGACTATGATCCCCCCGCAAGTCGGGATGAGACTCCGGACGAAAAAAAAGGTAGCAGGCCCAGAAAAACAAAAAAATGAGAGAAAAAGAGAGAAGGGGCAATGTTACTATCCTTTTACCACACTTGTGCTTCAAAGTAGCACCATGTTCTTCATATAGAGAGTCTCTTGAGTTATCACTTTCATATACTAGTGGGAATTTTCATTATAGAACTTGGCTTGTATATTCCAACGATGGGCTTCCTCAAATGCCCTAGGTCTTCATGAGCAAGCAAGTTGGATGCACACCCACTTAGTTTCAGTTTGAGCTTTCATACATTTATACCGTTGCATGGCAATCCCTACTCCTCGCATTAACATCAATCGATGGGCATCTCCATAGCTCATTGATTAGCCTCGTTGATGTGAGACTTTCTCCTTTTTTGTCTTCTCCACATAACCCCCGTCATCATATTCTATTCCACCCATAGTGCTATATCCATGGCTCGCGCTCATGTATTGCGTGAAGGTTTATAAGTTTGAGATTACTAAAGTATGAAACGATGAGAGCATTCTTGTGTGACAAAAATGGAGCATGAATAAACTATATGATTTTGTAGGGATGAACTTTCTTTGGCCATGTTATTTTGAGAAGACATAATTGCTTAGTTAGTATGCTTGAAGTATTATTATTTTCATGTCAATATGAACTTTTGTCTTGAATCTTTCGGATCTGAATATTCATATCACAATTAAGAAGAATTACATTGAAATTATGCCAAGTAGCATTCCACATCAAAAATTATCTTTTTTATCATTTACCTACTCGAGGACGAGCAGGAATTAAGCTTGGGGATGCTTGATACGTCTCCAACATATCTATAATTTTTTATTCCTCCATGCTATATTATCTACTGTTTTGGGCAATATTGGGCTTTATTTTCCACTTTATATTACTTTTGGGACTAACCTATTAACCGGAGGCCCAGCCCAGATTTGCTATTTTTTGCCTTTTTGAGTGTTTTGAAGAAAAGGAATATCCGACGGAGTCGAAACGGAACGAAATCAATTAGAGAAGTTATTTTTGGAACGAAAGCTACCCGATGGACTTGGACCCCACGTCAAGGAAGGAACGAGGAAGCCACGAGGGTGGGGGGCGCGCCCACCCCCCTAGGGCACGCCCCCCTGCCTCGTGGGGCCCTCGTGGCTCCTCTAACGTGCTTCTTCCGCCTATATAACTCCATGTACCCTAAAACTTCTAGAACAGAGATTAGATCGGGAGTTCCGCCGTCGCAAAACCTCCAGAGCCACCAAAAACCAATCGGGACCCTGTTCCGGCACCCTGTTCCGGCACCCTGCCGGATGGGGGAACCCTCACCAGTGGCCATCTTCATCATCCCGGCGCTCTCCATGACGAGGATGGAGTAGTTCACCCTCGGGGCTGAGGGTATGTACCAGTAGCTATGTGTTTGATCTCTCTCTCTCTCTCTTCTTGATTTGGCACGATCTTGATGTATCGCGAGCTTTGCTATTTTAGTTGGATCTTATGTTTCTTCTCCCCCTCTACTCTCTTGTAATGAATTGAGTTTTCCCCTTGAAGTAATCTTATCGGATTGAGTCTTTAAAGATTTGAGAACACTTAATGTATGTCTTGCCGTGCGTATCTGTGGTGACAATGGGATATCACGTGATTCACTTGATGTATGTTTTGGTGATCAACTTGCGGGTTCCGCCCATGAACCTGTGCAAGGGGTTGGTGAAAGTGCAACTATCCCTAGGTGGTTTTGGTAATTCATAACAACATATAGCTCATTGAGCTAATACTATTCCAAGACAAATATTTCAGGAAAGCTCAATGAATGGCATGGCATGGATGTTGAAAGTGGATCCCTCAAAATATCAATGATAAAAGGATTGGCTCAAGCTCAAAAGCTCAAGACTCTGCATTTTACATTTTAGTGATCCAAGATCACATTGAGTCTATAGGAAAAGCCAATACTATCAAGGAGGGATGAGGTGTTGCTTAATGAGTTTCTTGCTCCATGATGCTTAGTGATATGCTCCAAAAACCCTCAACTACTTTATCACATCCACATATGACCTAAACCCAAAGTCAAACTCGGGCCCACCGATTCTTTCTATCCGGCGCCACCGAGTTCAGATGTCATAGCCAATGCCACAAACCCTAGGCAAATCGGTCTCACCGATAGGGATCTCGGTCTCACCGAGATGGGATTGTAATCTCTCTGTTTCCCTTCGTAACATTTCGGTCTAACCGAAGTGAGCGATCGGTCCCACCGAGATTGCAATGTAAACTCTCTGTTTCCTTTTCATAACATTTCGATCTCACCAAAAAGAGCGAATCGGTCCCACCGAGTTTACCTGACCAACTCTCTGGTTAGCTAATTACCAAAATCGGTCTCACCGATTTTGTGTAATCGGTCTCACCAAGATTACGTTATGCCCTAACCCTAACCATATCGGTCCTACCGAGTTGCATGTCGATCCCACCAAAATCACTAACGGTCACTAGGTTTACTGAATCGGTCACACCGAGTTTATTGATTCGGTCCCACCGAGATTGGTAAATTGTGTGTAACGGTTGGATTTTGTGTGGAGGCTATATATACCCCTCCACCTCCTCTTCATTCGTGGAGAGAGCAATCAGAACAAACCTACACTTCCAACGTACCAGTTCTGAGAGAGAACCACCTACTCATGTGTTGAGCCCAAGATATTCTATTCCTACCATATGTATCTTGATCTCTAGCCTTCCCCAAGTTGCTTTCCACTCAAATCTTCTTTCCGCCAAATCCAAATCCTGTGAGAGAGAGTTGAGTGTTGGGGAGACTATCATTTGAAGCACAAGAGCAAGGAGTTCATCATCAACACACCATTTGTTACTTCTTGGAGAGTGGTGTCTCCTAGATTGGCTAGGTGTCACTTGGGAGCCTCCAACAAGATTGTGGAGTTGAACCAAGGAGTTTGTAAGGGCAAGGAGATCGCCTACTTCGTGAAGATCTACCGCTGGTGAGGCAAGTCCATCGTGGGCGACGGCCATGGTGGGATAGACAAGGTTGCTACTTCGTGGACCCTTCGTGGGTGGAGCCCTCCGTGGACTCGCGCAACCGTTACCCTTCGTAGGTTGAAGTCTCCATCAACGTGGATGTACGATAGCACCAACTATCGGAACCACGACAAAAACATCTGTGTCTCCAATTGCGTTTGAATTCTCCAAACCCTTCCCTTTACTTTCTAGCAAGTTGCATGCTTTACTTTCCGCTGCTCATATACTCTTTGCATGCTTGCTTGAATTGTGTGAGTATTGCTTGACTTGTGCTAAAATAGTTAAAATCTGCCAAAGACTAAAATTGGGAAAAGGTTAAGTTTTTAATTGGTCAAGTAGTCTAATCACCCCCCCCCCCCTCTAGACATACTTCAAGGTCCTACAAGTGGTATGAGAGCTTTGGTCTCCATTTGCTTTGATTTCCATAGCTTTTGGTGGTCATAGCCTTGGTTTCACAACCTAGGAGAGTATGGCGTCTAGCGAGGGAAACTATCACCGTAGAGGTCCTTACTTTGATGGCACTAATTTTGCTAGTTGGAAGCATATGATGAAAATGCATATTCTCGGACATAACCCCGCCGTTTGGGCTATTGTGTGTATTGGCTTGCAAGGTGAATTATTTCATGGGAGAGAACCGAACCGTGAAGCTAGTGCGGAAGAGTTGAAGATGCTGCAATACAATGCTCAAGCTTTTGATATCCTCTTCAACGGATTGTGCCCCGAAGAATTCAACAAAATCAGCCGTCTTGAGAATGCAATGTAAATTTGGGATACTTTGATTGATATGCATGAAGGTACCGACTCCGTCAAGGAATCCAAGTTGGATGTGCTCCAAAGTCAGCTTGAAAATTTCAAAATGAAGGATGGTGAAGGTGTCGCTGAAATGTACTCTAGGCTTGCTCTTATCACAAATGAGATTGCGGGCTTAGGAAGTGAAGAGATGACCGACAGATTCATCATCAAGAAGATCCTAAGAGCATTGGATGGAAAATATGATACCGTGTGCACATTGATCCAAATGATGCCAAATTACAAAGATCTCAAGCCAACAGAAGTCATTAGAAGAACTGTTGCACATGAGATTTCACTCAAGGATAAGGAGGAACTTCACAACAAGTCAAGTGGTGCTTACAAAGCCTCATGTGAAGCCCCCACATCATCAAGCGAGAAACAAACCTTCAATGAAGAATTGAGCTTAATGGTGAAGAACTTCAACAAATTCTACAAGAGTAGAAGTAAAGAGAGAAGCTCCAAGTCAAGGTCCTACAATGACAAAAGATCTTCTAGTAGAGAGCGCAATTGCTACAATTGTGGAAGGCCCGGACACTATTCCAATGAGTGTACGGCACCCTACAAAAGAAGAGAAGATTATCCAAAAAGAAGAAGTAGAAGAGAAGAATCACCACCAAGAGAGAGAAGGAGTAGAGATGATCGTTATGAACAAAGACCCTCACGGAGAAGCAAGGGTTCGGAAAGGAAGGACAAGTCATCAAGGAGCAACACAAAATGAAGACATCAAGCTCATGTTGGTGAATGGGTATCCGGCTCCGACTCCGACAATCACTCCGAGAGAAGCTATCACTCCGACTCCGAATATACTCAAGATGAAGGTGTTGCCGGTCTAGCACTTGTGTCAACCAACTCCTACGACATATTTGATTCACCAAATGAAGGAATTGGAAGATGCTTCATGGCCAAAGGTCCTAAGGTAACACACCCCGACTATGTTGATTTCAATAGTGACGACGATGACTTGTTAGGTGATGATGATTTACTTGTTGACAACTCTAGTGATGAACACTATGATGAAGCGTCAATCAATCATGCTAATCAACATAAAATGAATGACAATGATAAGGAGAAGATTGAGCTTCTAACTAAAGAACTAAACACTCTTAAGTTAGCTCATGAAACTATCTTCGAAGATCATTGAGAACTTTTAAGCGCTCATGAGAAGTTACGCTTTGATGATCTCCGTAAGAAAAATTCTTCTTACATTGCCAAGCGTTTACTATTATCTACTTACATGCCTCAAGTCAAGTCCATTAACAAGAACAAGAAAGATTCTTCCTCTAGTAGTAACAATAATCATGCTAAATCAAATATTGTTGCTTCTATTAGTTCTCTTGATTCCACTAATGATTCTCTTAGCCAAGTTACACTTGAGCAAGAAAATAGCTTATTGAAGGGAATTATAAAGAAAGGTGTATACAAGAGCCTTGCCGGGTGTAAGCAATTTGAGGAAATTGTACGCAATCAAGGAAGGCACCGGAAGAATCAAGGTGTTGGTTTTGAACGAAAGTTCAATGCCAATGGAGTTGAGTGGGAAGAAGATCAATATCCCAAGACGAAGTTTGTTCCTCAACAAGAGAAGTATGATCATACTTCCTTCAAGGGAACACAATCTCAAGATGATCTTCCACCACAAGACCACAAGAACAAAGGCAAGGACAAGCTTCAAGAGGAGATAGATGCATTTGAAGAAGCTCCTAAGGCCTTGGTCAAGTGGGTTCCCAAGACTACGTCAAGTTCTACTTCACCAAGCACAACTACAACTCCAAGGATTCCCATCAAGATGATGTGGATCCCTAAGAAGAAGAACTAGAGAGTTCTTGAGGGTGACTCCGCCAACATTCTTCACTCATATCATTATGGCAAGGACAAGTGCAATCAACTTCCACATCCTGCACTAGTTCAAGGAGTCACAAACCCTCTTGTTGGTAAGGCAAGGGACAAGGTAACCTAATGCCTTCATGGACATCATATTGTGTGAACATCACTCTATGTCTATGGATATACTTGTTTGTTCCTTGTGGGACTAACCCATGTAGGTATTGAAAGTGCAACTCGCTCCAAAAGGATTGCTCCAAATGATCTGTCACATCCCAGATAGACCATGCATTAGGGTGTGCATCATGTTTAAATTTCATCTGAATTTGAAATGGGGAAGGCAGGAAACCCCAGAACACCCCCCCCCCCCCTTAAAATAACTAGGGTTTACTAAAATTTAATTCAATGAATCCGAAATGCCCTTCAAAATGCTCATCCTCTTTGTTTGGGTTTAGGATCCATGACAAAGAAGGTGGAACATCTTCTAGGTCACTTAAGGGTTCTAGTTTTAAATCACAAGTTTTTGAAATGGGCATTTTAAATTATGAAAATTATTTTAAGTGTTCAAAAATTGTTAAACTAAAATGTTTCATGTTGGGAATATTCCAACAAGTGACCAGGAGCATTTTGGTAATTTTTGAAAAGGTTTTGGTATTTTTAAAAACCCTAAACAGAATTGCAGAAAAT
>LR880966.1:737211503-737222673 GCA_904067115.1 Aegilops sharonensis | reverse complement strand
CATTCTTTTCATGATCTACAAGCATAGAAAATTTACTACTCTCCACATAAGCAAAATTCTTCTCATTCGGAATAGTAGTGGGAGCAAATTCAACAAAATATCTATCATATGATTGAGAATTAAGACCAAGATGACAAGTTTCATGGTTATCATTATTCTTTAAAGCATACATGTCATCGCAATAATCATCATATATAGGAGGCATGCTTTCATCATAGTAAATTTGCTCATCAAAGCTTGGGGGACAAAAAATATCATATTCATCAAACATAGCTTCCCCAAGCTTGTGGCTTTGCATATCATTAGCATCATGGATATTCAAGGAATTCGTACTAACAACATTGCAATCATGCTCATCATTCAAAGATTTAGTGCCAAACAATTTAATGCATTCTTCTTCTAACACTTTGGCACAATTTTCCTTACCATCATACTCACAAAAGATAATAAAAAGATGAAGCGTAAGTGAGGGAGTCCTGGATTAGGGGGTGTCCGGATGGCCGGACTATGACCTTTGGCCGGACTCCTGGACTATGAAGATATAAGATTGAAGACTTGGTCCCGTGTCCGGATGGGATTTTCCTTGGCGTGGAAGGCAAGCTTGGCGATACGGATATGTAGATCTCCTTCCATTGTAACCGACTCTGTGTAACCCTAACCCTCTCCGGTGTCTATATAAACCGGAGGGTTTTAGTCCGTAGGACGAACAACAATCATACCATAGGCTAGCTTCTAGGGTTTAGCCTCTCTGATCTCGTGGTAGATCTACTCTTGTACTACCCATATCATCAATATTAATCAAGCAGGAGTAGGGTTTTACCTCCATTGAGAGGGCCTGAACCTGGGTAAATACATCGTGTCCCTTGTCTCCTGTTACCATCCGCCTAGACGCACAGTTTGGGACCCCCTACCCGAGATCCGCCGGTTTTGACACCGACATTGGTGCTTTCATTGAGAGTTCCTCCGTGTCGTCACCTTTAGGCTCGATGGCTCCTTCAATCATCAACAACGATGCGGTCCAGGGTGAGACTTTTCTCCCCGGACAGATCTTCGTATTCGGCGGCTTTGCACTACGGGCCAATTCGCTTGGCCATCTGGAGCAGATTGAAAGCTACGCCCCTGGCCATCAGGTCATACTTGGAAGTTTGAACTACACGACCGACGTCCGCGGAGACTTGATCTTCGACGGGTTCGAGCCACAGCCAAGCGCGCCACTGTTACGATGGGCATGATCTAGCTCTGCCGCCGAACAGTGTCCTGGAGGCCGCACCAGTGTCCGCTCCGACCCTTAGCTCGGAGCCGACTGCGCCAATCAAGGACGGGTGGCTGGACACCGCCTCGGGGGCTGCAATCTCTACGGCGATCGAGCCAAACAACATACCTGTCCTTTGCGAAGCTCGTGACTCCAAGGTGCCGGACTCCTCTCCGGACTCCGAACTTTCAGCGCCCCTGCCAATCGAATCCGATTGGGCGCCGATCATGGAGTTCACCGCCGCGGACATCTTTCAGCACTCGCCCTTTGGCGACATTCTGAATTCACTAAAGTCTCTCTCTTTATCGGGAGAGCCCTGGCCGGACTATGGTCAGCAAGGTTGGGATGCGGACGACGAAGAAATTCAAAGCCCACCCACCACCCACTTTGTAGCCACTGTTAATGATTTAACCGACATGCTTAACTTCGACTCCGAAGACATCGACGGTATGGACGACGATGTAGGAGACGAACAGGAACCAGCGCCTATAGGCCACTAGACAACCACCCCATCTCACGACGTATACATGGTAGAAACACCTAAAGGAAACGACGACGTGGAACAAAGGGACGCAACGAGGGATCGTTCCCTCGAAAAGCAATCAAAGCGGCGGCGTAAGCGCCGCTCCAAACCCCACCTCGACAGAGAAAGCAGCCATATAGACCCAGCCATAGAGCAGGGCGAACCGGCGGACAACGAACATGCCATCGAGCAACCGTCTGAACAGGGCAACTTGGATAAACAACCCGTCCCCGGCGAAGACAACAGTCCGGACGACCTCACGCCGGACAAGTTGCTGGAGCAGAAGAACCTCCAAAAAAGGATCGTCGCCACTGCGCGTAGCCTGAAAAAGCAGAAGCGGAAGCTCAAAACAGCGGAAGATGCACTCAGAATTAGATGGAGCAAAGTACTCAACACCAAAGACAAATACGGCGACAGTCGCCATACAAAGAGCTATCCGAAGCGAAAATTACTGCCGGAATTTGATGATGAGGCCTTAGAGCCTCCGCAATCAAAAAATAAGGAAGCCACCCGGCCGGACAAACGACCCCATGGCCAACACAGTGCGGCAAAGGACGCCACACACAAGCCGGCACGCGATGCGCACAAGGATTCACATAAAAAAGATGGCCCAGCCAGATCTATCTATGGGCCAAGAAATCAAGCTCTAGTAAGCAATGCAACACATCAAATATCCGAACATCACGGTAAGCCCAGATATAGGGGCGCCGCACACCCCTTATGTTTCACCGATGAGGTGCTGGATCATGAATTTCCAGCGGGATTCAAGCCCGTAAACATAGAGGCATACGAGGGAACAACAGACCCTGGAGTCTGGATTGAGGATTACATCCTCCACATACACATGGCTAGAGGAGATGATCTCCACGCCATAAAATACTTACCCCTCAAACTCAAAGGGCCAGCCCGGCATTGGCTTAAAAGCCTTCCCGAAAACACCATTGGAAGTTGGGAAGAGCTCGAGGATGCTTTTCGGGCAAATTTTCAAGGGACCTATGTCCGACCTCCGGATGCGGATGATTTAAGTCATATAACTCAACAACCCGGAGAGTCAGCCCGGAAACTCTGAAACAGATTTCTTACTAAAATGAACCAGATAGTCGACTGTCCGGACGCCGAAGCCTTGGCAGCTTTCAAACACAGCGTTCGAGACAAATGGCTTGCCAGACACCTCGGCCAAGAAAAGCCAAGAACAATGGCCGCATTAACAAGCCTCATGACCCGCTTTTGCGCAGGGGAGGATAGCTGGTTGGCAAGACGCAGTACCAGCGACCCAAGTACATCCAAAGTTAGGGATGGAAACGGGAAACCGCGGCGCAGCAAGGACCAACGCCGGACCAAGGGAAACAGCCCGAAGAGCACGACAGTCAACGCCGGATTCAAAAGCTCTCGGCAGAATCAGAAAAAGCTGCCCCCCAAGGATAACAGGGACGAGCTAGCTAACTTAAACAAAATCATGGACAAGATATGTCAAATCCACAGTACTCCCGGGAGGCCTGCAAACCATACCCACAGAGATTGTTGGGTCTTCAAGCAATCCGGCAAACTTAACGCCGAACACAAGGGGCTCGACACACCAAGCGAGGACGATGACGAACCCCACAAGCAGAGCACCGGAAAATAAAAGAATTCCCCACAAGAAGTCCAAACAGTAAATTCACTTCACGTGACAAAAGGGGAGAACATAGTGGCGCCCATCGAGATACGCGCCATACGGCCTATCCCAGAGGAGTCCCGCCACTGGTTGTTAAAACCAATCACCTTCGACCATCAGGATTACTCTAGAAGTATCCGGAACACAGGCTGGACTGCCTTGGTATTAGATCCGATAATTGACAGACTCCACTTTACACAAGTCCTAATGGACGGCGGCAGTGATTTAAACCTGATATATCATGACACAATCCGCAAACTGGGGATAGACCCAACAACAACAATTCGCCAAAGCAACACTTCCTTTCAAGGGGTAACGCCAGGCCCAGATGCCCATTGTACGAGCTCTCTCCTGTTAGAAGTTATGTTTGGCTCACCCGACAACTTCCGCCGTGAAAAGCTAACCTTCCACATCGCCCCATTTACAAGCAGCTATCAAGCACTACTGGGACGCGAAGCTTTCGCCCGCTTTAACGCAATACCGCATTATGCATCCCTTATACTTAAAATGTCCGGTCCACGAGGCATCATCTCATTAAAGGGAAATATCGAGTGTTCCTCGAGCACGGAAGATTGTGCGGCTGCATTAACAGCCACACACTAAACCAGCTTCACTAAGCAAACCACCTAAACAGGTCGTTCAGACCCCGGACATGGCTAGACGAGTCCGGCGTAAGGGTTTACTAGCCGCATACCCCCGTTCAAGGGGCTCCGCGCATGTACAACAAGAGACAATAAAGCTCAATTTTATTATTTTTTTTAAAAATGTACTTTGTTTGTTTAATGTAACATACATTTTCGCACGATCTTTTTCAACTAAGTTCCTCTCTTTTACAGATGAACAGCGTGCTACACCCGTCCAGGATACGGCACAACGGAGACACAGGCGCAGACGTGCAGTAGGGACCCGTTGCAAGGATTCTTTTTAGATTAAGACCCTGCGTAAACCTTTTTACTGTCTCTTGTTGATACACATCCCCCGGTTTCTTGCTATAACCGAAGTGGAGGCTGGCGTCTTGGCATTGGCCACGTCAGAACTTTGCGCGTACCTGGACACCAGGGACTTACTACTAAGGGCGTTGTTCAGCCCGTTTTCATAAGGACCGAATACCTTAGGGAGTGTTCGGCGTCGCGAGTTTGGCCTTATATGCATCAGCTCCGAATCATGTCTTTGGTCAAATGTTGGGTTTGCCCGGCTCCTGTGTTTTGCTACCTTACGTTCCGCTCTATCGGCTAAGGCGGCACCAGGAGAACTACTGCGATTGTGCCCCGGTTCGGCCGGGCGAGCACCTCAGTAGAGAAAGCCGAAAACTGACGGTCATGATGTACCGTGAGACTGGTCAACCACTCGATGACCCACCGGAATCTTTAGGATTCCTCCGCATTAACGAAGGGCCGTGTCCCGGTCAGGCACACACGCGCCCCGAATTCAGGCGAGCGCGGTGCCCCTAGGGGCTATATAGTAGCCCCACTGTCAAACTCCTATGGGTAAGTGAAAGTGATAAAGCATTATAGTCCGGTTGCCTAGTTCACTACGCTATCACCTCCTTTATAGGACCAAGACCTTGGATCAAGTGTGAAAATGCGCCTTTTGCGAACACCCCCGCATTATATGCGTGGGGGCTGAAGCCGAAGACTGCCATCTTTCAGGTTATATACACATATACATTAACGGCCGCACATGAGGTATTTTAATTCTTGCAGGCACAAGTATAAAAAGCTTTTATATTCCATCGAAACATTATTTTACAATCATACATGTTATTCGAACATGATGTCCTTCGAGCACTGCGTCTCTATTAAACGAGTGCCCTGCAGAACTTCTTGAAAATACTGCTCGGCAGCTACTCGGCTCCCGTCTGAATCTTGGGATGCAATGTCGGTGGTCTTCATCTCCGCCCAGTATGTCTTGACACGGGCAAGAGCCATCCGTGCACCCTCTATGCATGCTGACCTCTTCATTTCATTGATATAGGGCACCGCACCAAGGAACTGCTGCACCAAACCAAAATAACTCTTCGGCTCAGGCCTTTCCGGCCACAGATGACTCACGACTTCCTTCATGGCGAGTCCGAATAACCTATTCAGCTCCGCCCATTCAGCCAATGGCTCGGATAATGGAAGTGGGCGCTCTGGATTGTGGAACTGCGACCAAAAAAGCTTTTCCACTTCGTGATCCTTTTGATCTCGGAAGTGTTCGGCCGCGTCCGCGGCACTTGCTGCCAAATCCAGATAAGTATCTGCCGCACTCCACAGCTGGTCCAACTGAGCATACTTAGGATCCCCGAACTTCATCCGCAGCATAAAGGGCTTTCTAGCCGCGATATCTCCGGCCTGACGTAGCTCCTGCTTCATGGCTCTCATTGCAGAGCGAGCATCCTTGGCCTCGGTAGTGGCCTTCTCTAGGTCCTTTTGTTCCGCCTGATCTTCTTTTTCAAGAAGCTTGTAGCGGTCGGCAGCATCCTTCAACTTCACCGCCATCTCGGACATTTCCTTCCTACTTCGGTAGTGAGCAGCCTATTCGTCTTTCAGCTCTTCGGCCGCCTTCAAGGCAGCCGCATCACTTTTTCTGGCCTGCTCCTTGGCTCGGGCGAGTTCCGCCCGAAGGTTCTCCATGGCAGCGGCACCATCTGCATCAAGCATACATGTTGTAAGGCAAGGGCATCAAGCCCCCTTACCAGGTGTCCGCGAAGAAAATTTCATACCTTGCGACTCGTCCAACCGCTTGTTGACAAGCGCGATGTCGGCATCCGCCACGTCAAGTTGCCGCTTTAGCTCGGAAAATTCATTAGTCCGGCTAGCCACAGGACACTTCGCCACCTACATAGGAAGAGAGACATGTTATACCTAGGATTATGATACTCGGCCCTGTCGGTGTACTAGAGTAGGGGTACCCTAGTATCCCAAACTCGTGCACGGGCAGTCGCAGCACACCGCGGCAGGGCTGGCCTAGTGACCGCCAAGGTCCTCCATGGCTCCTTTGGAGCCATTCAAGAGCAAAGTATCCAAGGCCCCGGCAAGAGGAGCTTGCCAGGAAGGCCACTCAAGGCACGAAGGAAACAAGACCCCGGCAAGAGGAGCTTGCCGGGAAGGCTTGGCGAGCGACAAGCTCCCGAGCGCGACAATGATCCAGCCGCGGCAAGGTGCTTGACGCGGCAGGCAACCTCTCTTCATCTCCGCTCCAGCTCGTCCGCCAACGTGTCGCCGTGGGGCTACTCCAGGCACGCGTGTCAAAGGGCTGTACAGCCAGCTGGGAGCAGCGATAAGCGGCGCTGACAAGCTACCATCGTGGCAAACGGAGGCGCACTTGACGGTCCCTATTGCACTGTTCAGGCGACAGGGACGGGCATTTATTACTCTTGTCCCTTGCCGTCAGAGTTAGGTATAGATCACTGTACACTGTATAAAGCGGTGTACCAACCACTGTTTTTCCTGTTTTACCCTTGTCTACTTGCCACCTGTGGTGACCCCTTGAACCTATAAAAGGAGGCCCAAGGGCAACGTAGAAAGGGTTCGGCTCGTTCGGTTCATTCGACTCATTCGAGACCACATTCACTCAGGCTAGGTTTTGTAGCTCTCATTGCTCCCTAGCAAGAACACAATACAATCAACCAAGAAGCAGTAGGAGTATTATCTCTCTGGAGAGCTCCGAAGCTGGGTAAATCTGCTCGTGTGCATTGCCTCGATCCGCTCTTTGTGCATCCTCCGCCCCCCATTGAACCACAAGGGACTCGGTCCGCCAGGTCCCATAGGTGTTCGTGGGTCACGATCAGCTTCCCCGACATCTTTGGCGCGCCAGGTAGGGGGCGTCGAGGCTGTGTGAACCTAATCCGGCGTTCACACGGGCAACTTCTTCATCAACCTTCGTCAACATGCCACCGAAGAAGAAGGCTTCGGCGGCAGCAGAGCCGTCCGCGTCAAACCCACCACCACCGGAGCTGACGAGTGGTGGGGAAGACGCTGGCGGAGGAACGGGCGTCGTCGGGAGGGCCCATGACGCCGCCAGGTCCAAGGACAAGGCGGCGCAAGCTTCGGCGTCCGAATCGGCACCGCGTCCATCTCAGGAAGCGCGGGACCGACAGCGTCATGATGCTCGCAGCACCATACGCTCGTTGGATCAAGGCCAAGCTGGAGGATCCCGAGGCCCTCGAGACCCGCATGCACGCCAGCATGCTGGTACGAGCGGAGTACGATCGCTTGGACGGGATGCTGCTCCTCCTAACTTGGTTAGAAGTCCGAGCACATCCCGTTCCTCGCTCTGTACGCCATTGCCACCCACCAGTCCAGCAGAAGCCTTGGCGAGAGCTCAACTGCTTCTAGACTACCCTCCAACGGCCGACAAGGTTGACGAATGGAGGGCCACCATCCAGAGTCTCATCGGCTTTGCCAACGGCGACGTTCCGCGGCAACCAACTGCGTCCTTGCCGCGGCGAGACGACAAGGCACGAGCCGGTGGCGACGAGACCTGCGGGGGTGCCACCACCATGCACTCCCCAGCCAGAAGGCCAAGATCACCAGCTCCTCGGATCCACCTCGACAGCGACTCCACCACGTCGTCGGATCCACGAGCTCGCCGTGATCAGCGCCAAGTTCTTAAGGAACGGCAACAAGAAGATGCTCGAACTCGCATCGAGCGCCGAAGAGAAGCGCGGCGTCAATCCGACCAGCGCGCCGGGCCCGCTGTTGACATGCATGCGCCAGGGGAACCAGGCGACTTGTCGTACGCGGTAGGTTGCCCTGCGTTCACTCGTGAGCTGCGGCAAGTCCAGTGGCCCGACAAGAAAAATTTCAAGCCAGATGTCCCAGAGAAGTATGATGGCAGGACACACCCGTCGGAGTTCCTCAGCATCTACACCATCGCGGTGCAGGCTGCGGGGGGACGAGACGACAAGATCCTCGCCAACTACTTCCCTCTGGTGCTCAAGCCAAACGTCAGATCTTGGCTCATGCACTTGCCGGACAGCTCCATATCTTCTTGGGCAGATTTGTGCCATCAGTTTGTCGGCGCCTTCACAGGCGGCCACAAGCCTCATGGCCAAGAGAGTGACCTTCACCTGCTCGCCTAGAAGGAAGGAGAGTCCCTGCGCAAGTTCATTCAAAGATTCAGCCGTGTGCACTACAACATCCCAGACGTCCACCCTGCCACGGTGATCAGCGCGTTTCATCAGAACGTGCGGAACCACAGGATGAGGGAGGAGATGGCGATGTGCAAAGTCAAGGACGTCAGTGAGCTGTATGCCTTGGCCGACAAGTGTGCACGTGTTGAAGAAGGAAGAAGACTCCCAGGAGAGAACGTTGGAGCAGGATCTGACAGTGAGGAGACCGCCCTGGCAAAGAAGAGCCGGCGGCGGAACAACAGAAAGAAGAAGAGCAAAGAGGTACTAGTTGTCGAGCAGTCCGGCAACGGAGGTGGCGCCAAGAAGGCCAAAGCTAGTGGCTCCGGCAAGGAGGTTACCGCCGACACCGACCGCCAAGCTGTGGCGGCCGCCGACAAGCCGGACAGCTCCAACAAACAGTACTGTAAGATTCACCGCACCAAGGGCCACGATCTCCAGAGCTGCAAGAAAAGTCGAGCAGCTCGTTGAACTACAGAAGGCTGAGTATGAGCGGCGAGACAAGGAGAAGGCCCAGGAAGGTGCTGGAACAATGTATGTTGTTATGCGGTTTTGACCGATAAAAATCTTCGTAGAATATGTAGGAACCAATATGAGCATCCAGGTTCCGCTATTGGTTATTGACCGAGAATAGTTCTAGGTCATGTCTACATAGTTCTCGAACCCGTAGGGTCCGCACGCTTAAAGTTTCGATGACAGTTTATTATGAGTTTATAAGTTTTGATGTACCGAAGGTTGTTCGGAGTCCCGGATGTGATCACGGACAGGACGAGGAGTCTCGAAATGGTCGAGACATAAAGATTGATATATTGGAAGCCTATGTTTGGACTTCGGAAAGGTTCCGGATGAAAACAAGATTTTACCGGAACACCGGGGGGTTACCGGAACCCCCCGGGGGGTCAATGGGCCTTGATGGGCCATAAGGGAGAAGAGGAAGGGCCGGCCAGGGCAGGCCGCGCGCCCCCTCCCCCTCTAGTCCGAATAGGACAAGGAGAGGGGGGGCGGCGCCCCCTTCCCTCTTCCCCCTCCCCAAACCTAATCCAACTAGGAAAGGGGGGGAGTCCTACTCCCGGTGGGAGTAGGACTCCTCCAGGCGCGCCTCCCTAGGGCCGGCCGCACCCCCCCCCCTTGCTCCTTTATATACGGGGGCAGGGGGGCACCCCATGACACACAAGTTGATCTACGTGATCGTTCTTAGCCGTGTGCGGTGCCCCCCTCCACCATATTACACCTCGGTCATATCGTCGCGGAGCTTAGGCGAAGCCCTGCGTCGGTGGAGCATCATCATCGTCACCACGCCGTCGTGCTGACGGAACTCATCCCCGACGCTTTGCTGGATCGGAGCCCGGGGATCGTCATCGAGCTGAAGTGTGCAGAACTCGGAGGTGTCGTACGTTCGGTGCTTGGATCGGTCGGATCGTGAAGACGTACGACTACATCAACCGTGTTGTTATAACGCTTCCGCTTACGGTCTACGAGGGTACGTGGACAGACACTCTCCCCTCTCGTTGTTATGCCATCACCATGGTCTTGCGTGTGCGTAGGAAATTTTTTGAAATTACTACGTTCCCCAACAGTGGCATCCGAGCCAGGTTTTATGCGTTGATGTCATATGCACGAGTAGAACACAAGTGAGTTGTGGGCGATATAAGTCATACTGCTTACCAGCATGTCATACTTTGGTTCAGCGGTATTGTGAGATGAAGCGGCCCAGACCGACATTACGCGTACGCTTACGCGAGACTGGTTTCACCGCTTCGAGCACTAGTTGCTTAAAGGTGACCGGCGGGTGTCTGTTTCTCTCACTTTAGTTGAACCGAGTGTGGCTACGCCCGATCCTTGCGAAGATTAAAACAGCACCAACTTGACAAACTATCGTTGTGGTTTTGATGCGTAGGTAAGAACGGTTCTTGCTCAGCCCGTAGCAGCCACGTAAAACTTGCAACAACAAAGTAGAGGACGTCTAACTTGTTTTTGCAGGGCATGTTGTGATGTGATGTGGTCAAGACGTGATGCTATATTTTATTGTATGAGATGATCATGTTTTGTAACCGAGTTATCGGCAACTGGCAGGAGCCATATGGTTGTCGCTTTATTGTATGAAATGCAAACGCCATGTAATTGCTTTACTTTATCACTAAGCGGTAGCGATAGTCGTAGAAGCAATAGTTGGCGAGACGGCAACGATGCTACGATGGAGATCAAGGTGTCGCGCCGGTGACAATGGTGATCACGACGGTGCTTTGGAGATGGAGATCACAAGCACAAGATGATGATGGCCATATCATATCACTTATATTGATTGCATGTGATGTTTATCCTTTATGCATCTTATCTTGCTTTGATTGACGGTAGCATTATAAGATGATCTCTCACTAAAATTATCAAGAAGTGTTCTCCCTGAGTATGCACCGTTGCGAAAGTTCTTCGTGCTGAGACACCACGTGATGATCGGGTGTGATAGGCTCTACGTTCAAATACAACGGGTGCAAAACAGTTGCACACGCGGAATACTCAGGTTAAACTTGACGAGCCTAGCATATAACAGATATGGCCTCGGAACACGGAGACCGAAAGGTCAAACGTGAATCATATAGTAGATATGATCAACATAGTGATGTTCACCAT
>LR880966.1:737191885-737205584 GCA_904067115.1 Aegilops sharonensis | reverse complement strand
TGATCTACGTGATCGTTCTTAGCCGTGTGCGGTGCCCCCCTCCACCATATTACACCTCGGTCATATCGTCGCGGAGCTTAGGCGAAGCCCTGCGTCGGTGGAGCATCATCATCGTCACCACGCCGTCGTGCTGACGGAACTCATCCCCGATGGATCAGAGCCCGGGGATCGTCATCAAGCTGAACGTGTGCAGAACTCGGAGGTGCCGTACGTTCGCTGCTTGGATCGGTCGGATCGTGAAGACGTACGACTACATCAACCGCGTTGTTATAACGCTTCCGCTTACGGTCTACGAGGGTACGTGGACAGACACTCTCCCCTCTCGTTGCTATGCCATCACCATGGTCTTGCGTGTGCGTAGGAAATTTTTTGAAATTACTACGTTCCCCAACAGAACCATCTGTGGAGTCACGTAGACCTCTGAAGTGGTCCAGCACGCCCATCATTTTTTATATTGAGGACCACCCTGATCGCATAACTGCGGTCGGGTGCTTGCCGATGTTGGTCTCACCAACTATACGCAACCTCAAGGTCACTAAGATGTTGGTTGACGGCGGGGCCGGCCTGAACCTGATCTCCTCTGCAGTGCTCCAGAAGCTTCAAATCCCTGACAGCGAGCTCGAAGAAACTGGCACTTTCCAAGGAATCAACCCAGGAAGGAGCAAGCCGAAAGGGAAGATCACGTTGCCGGTAACATTTGGCAGCGAACTGAATTTCAGGACTGAGAGGGTCACATTCGACGTTGCTGATTTCCCATTGCCCTACAATGGGATACTTGGCCGTCCAGCACTCGCCAAGTTCATGGCAGCCTCTCATTATGCATACAATCTGCTCAAGATGCCCGGCCCGATAAGCGTCATTTCTGTTCATGGCGACAAGAAGGATGCGCTTATCTGCGCCGACAAGATTTACCGGGATGCAGCAGCTGCGACAGATAGCAAACCACTTGCCGCTGAAGCTCCCGGGGGGAAGAAGAAGACCACCTTGTCCGGCAAGAGCTCTGATGCCCACTCCGGCAAGCGCACCTCTTCGGAGTGCTGCGCTACCGTCGAGGACGCACCATCGAGCTCCACCGGCAAGTCCAAGAAGATGATGGCGGCTCCGCCGAAGACCAAGAAGGTGCCCGCCAAGGAGGACGGCACTGGTGGTACCTTCACCATCAGTGCCACGCTTGACCCTAAATAGGAAGGCGCGCTCGTTGCTTTCCTGCGGGCGAATGTCGATGTGTTTGCATGGCAACCATCTGACATCCCCGGTGTTCCCAGGAAAGTAATTGAGCACCACTTAGCTGTCTGTCCTCATGCGCGGCCCGTCAAGCAAAAAGTTAGGAAGCAGGCAGTGGAGCGCCAAGAATTCATAGCAGAAGAGATCAAGAAGTTGGAAGTAGCAGGCCTTGTTAGAGGAGTGCTCCATCCCACGTGGTTGGCCAATCCAGTAGTTGTACGAAAGGCAAATGGGAAATGGAGACTTTGTATTGACTTCACGGATGTTAATAAAGCTTGTCCCAAAGACCCATTTCCCTTGCCGCGTATAGACCAGATTGTTGACTCCACGGCTGGATGTGATTTGCTTTCATTTCTTGACGCATATTCAGGATATCATCAGATCTTCATGGCAGAAGAGGATGAAGAGAAAACCGCATTCATTACACCATGTGGCACATACTGCTTCATACGGATGCCTTTTGGTTTAAAGAATGCTGGTTCAACGTTTGCAAGAGTGGTCCACGTTGCTTTTGAGCCCCAAATGCACAGAAATGTAGAAGCCTACATGGATGACATAGTGGTCAAGAGCAAGGACAAAGCAACTCTGGTTCAAGATTTGGATGAGACCTTTGCAAATCTGAGCAAGATCAACCTCAAGCTCAACCCCGAGAAGTGCGTGTTTGGAGTCCCTTCCGGCAACCTTCTCGGGTTCTTCGTGTCTCAGAGGGGAATTGAAGCCAACCCCGACAAGATTAAGGCCATTGAGCAGATTGAAGCACCAAAGCGCGTCAAGGATGTAAGAAGGCTTGCCGGTTGCATGGCTGCTCTCAGTAGGTTTATCTCTAAGTCAACTGAGCGCGCCCTGCCATTTTTCAAGATTTTGAAAAAGGCAGGTCCAATGAAATGGACTCCCGAAGCGGAGGCTGCACTGCAGGACTTAAAGAGGTACCTGTCCTCCACTCCAATACTTGTCGCACCTAGGCCACAAGAGAAATTGCTGCTGTACATAGCGGCAACCAATCAAGTGCTTAGTGCTGCGTTAGTAGCGGAAAGGGAGGCAGATGATGAGCCGGCAACCGAGGCAGGTGCATCCAGCAACAAGCAGGGGGCTTCGCCGTCAAGCTCTGGTCCCGACAAGGATGGATCTGCGCAGGATTGCGACAAGATACAGAAAAGGATGGTGCAGCGCCCGGTCTACTTTGTCAGTTCCCTTCTGCAGGGGGCTAGGTCAAGGTACTCTGGTGTGCAGAAGCTGCTTTTCGGCCTCCTCATGGCCTCGAGAAAGCTGCGCCATTACTTCCAAGCACATGAGATAACAGTTTTCACTCGCTTTCCCCTGAAGAGGATATTGCAAAATCCAGAAGCAACGGGCAGGATTGTCGAGTGGGCACTGGAACTGTCAAGCTTTGGCCTCAAGTTTGAAAGCACTTCAACTATCCAAAGCAGAGCATTGGCAGAGTTTATAGCAGAATGGACGCCAACGCAAGATGAAGAAATTTCAGAGACGAGCATCCCCGTCAAGGAAGCAAATAAGGAGTGGCTTATGTATTTTGACGGTGCCTTCTCGCTGCAAGGCGCCGGTGCCGGCGTGCTGCTTATCGCACCCACCGGAGAGCACCTCAAATACATAGTCCAAATGCACTTTCCCAAGGAGCAAGCAACAAATAATACTGCAGAGTATGAAGGTTTGCTTGCCGGTCTCAGGATTGTAGTGGACCTTGGGATCAAGAGGCTTATCGTCAGGGGTGACTCGCAGCTTATCGTCCGCCAAGTAAACAAAGATTATCAGAGTCCGTTGATGGAAGCCTACGTTGATGAAGTGAGAAAGCTAGAAGAACACTTTGAAGGCCTGCAAATGGAACATGTTCCAAGAGCTCAGAATGATATTGCTGATGGCCTGTCAAAGTGTGCTGCACTCAAGTTACCTGTGGAACCAGGAATTTTTGTGCTCAAGCTGACTCAACCAACTGTAACACCATCGACCGGACAAAGCAAGAAGAGGAAGTTGGTTTCTGGTGACTACTTTCCGGCAGAGCTCCCTGAAGCCGCCGCCAAGAGGGTCCTCAAAATCAACACAGATATCGCTGAGGAGCAGTCTGCTCCGACAAGCCCTAGGGTTTGCTTCATTGAAGCATACGCTCCCGACAAGTCTTGCTCCAGCAAGCTTGCCGGGGATCATCTAGCTCCGGCCGAACCGCAGGTTCTTGCCGTAGAAGCTGATGTTCCCGCAGCGGCAGATGTGCCTTTAGTCCTTGTTGTCGAGCCGCAAGCTCCAACATGGGCGCAACAGATCGTCCATTTTCTTCAGACAGGAGAACTTCCCGAAGAGCAAGAAGAAGCGGAAAGAGTAGCCCGGCAGTCAAGTATGTACCAGTTTGTTGACAACATCCTGTACAGAAGAAGACTCAACGGAGTGAAGTTGAAGTGTATTTGCCGGGAAGATGGACAGAAGCTGTTGGCAGAGATACACGGAGGCATATGTGGTCACCACATTGGCGCAAGAGCACTTGCCGGCAAAGCTTTCCGGCAAGGTTTCTTCTGGCCGGAAGCCCTCCAGGATGCAACTGCACAAGTAACCAAGTGTGAAGCGTGCCAGTTCCATTCAAGACAGATACACCAGCCAGCTCAAGCTCTCCAGACGATCCCTTTGTCCTGGCCATTTTCGGTCTGGGGGCTCGACATCCTTGGCCCCTTCCCCTGAGCTGTCGGGGGCTTTGAGTACTTGTACGTCGCAATCGACAAGTTCACAAAGTGGTCGGAAGTGGAAGCAGTGAGGAAGGTGACAGCACAGTCAGCAGTCAAGTTCTTCAGGTCAATTGTTTGCCGTTTTGGGATACCTAACCGGATCATCACCGACAACGGCACCCAATTCACGAGTCGCACCTTCATGCAGTACGTCCAAGATCTTGGCGCCAAGGTCTGCTTTGCTTCTGTTGCTCATCCAAGGAGCAACGGTCAAGCAGAGAGGGCAAACGCTGAAGTGCTGCGGGGACTCAAGACCAGAACTTTTGACAGGCTGCGCAAGTGCGGAAGAAACTGGATTGAGGAGCTGCCGGTGGTTCTTTGGTCGATCAGGACGACACCAAATCGAGCCACTGGCCAGACACCTTTCGCTCTAGTCTATGGAGCAGAGGCAGTTCTCCCCACGGAACTCGTATACGGATCACCTCAAATACTCGCTTATGATGAGCTTGAGCAAGAGCAGCTGCGACAAGATGACGCGCTGCTCCTTGAGGAGGATCGTCTTCAGGCTGCTGTACGAGCTGCTCGTTACCAGCAAGCTTTGCGCCGCTACCATAGCCGCAAAGTTAGTGCCAGAAGCTTCAAGGAAGGCGACCTTGTTCTTCGGCGTGTTCAATCCGCCAAGAATTCCAACAAGTTGACGCCGAGGTGGGAAGGCCCTTATCGGGTGAAACGAGTCACTAGGCCTGGCGCTGTCCGCCTTGAGACCGAAGATGGCGTTCCAGTGAGAAACTCCTGGAATATAGAGCATCTCCGTAAGTTTTACCCATAGGGCGCGGTTGCCGGAACCCGTTCCGGCAACCACCCTTTTGTACAAGTCTTGCCGCTGTTGCATGTAATCCTTTGTACAAAGCCGGGCGCAGACCCCGTGCATCAGTAAAGCTTATGTGTTGCGCACAACTTGTCAATTTCATGCTTTCATCATTATTTTGCATGTATCATCTGACATTTTGTGCAGCATCCGCACCCGGTAAGCAATAACGAGCCACTAGGCTCCATAACTTTATTTTCTCCTCTTTCTTCTCAAATGAAAGGAAGGTTCATCCGCCCACAAGTTAGCCGGGGGGGAAGGAGAAGATAATGGTGTGGGCCACCAAGTGTCGCTCGAGGAAGTATCGCCTTGCCGGGAAGCAAACGACAGAAAAGCTAAGTTGCTAAGTTTAAGCAATCATAAAAAAATTTAAGTTATCTTCCTCGAACGATAGTATTTTGTATGGAAAACCTGTGCGCGGAGGAACCAACTCGCAGCTAGTCGCACCCTTACTTTGTTTCGAGTCCGCTCAACAACTTAAGTGCGCTGCAACTAGTTGCGACAAGGTTGCTTGTCGGAGGCGGCATCGCCAGCAGGCTGCTGACGTTCCGCACTCAGCGCTCGCGGCAAAGGTGCTTGCACCGGCAAGTTCCCTAAAAGCGCAGGGCACAAACATACAAAGGAAGAAATCAAGTAAAGGGAATAACATTGCAATCGTTGCCTAAGATAGAGTATATTACAAAATAACTTGTCGCAGATCTAATAGATTGTTCTCCTAAACATGATCTGCAGCGACAAGGGAAAGATAAACTTGGCGGCCTAGTCCACGCGGTCGCCGTCAAGCCTCTTGACTCCGCTCACCCTGTCCACGATGGGTGCGACAAGGGCCTTGAGTGCTTCGACGTCAGCAGTCGGCGGCAGGGACTTGAGGACGTTGGTGAAGTTGATGCCTGGATTGCGGAAGGCCACCTTCATCAGCACCTTCTGAAGGGCTCCGGCACAGATTTGGCGCGACTCGTCGGCCAGCTGCTTGGGGATCTCCTCCCGGAGCCGCTGGAGACCCGTCAACACGCCCTTGAAGAACAGGCTGAGCTTGGCGCTGGGTTGAAGACGCTCGTCGGTGGAGTACCCGAGGTCCACCATCCCCAGCTCCATCAGCTCATTATGGATGGCGGCGGCAGTATCCACAAGACCCTCCGTCCAGTGCATCACGCTATCCCTGAGAGTATTCTGGGTGGTCACAGCGTTCGCCAGCAGCTCCTCGTTGGCTTTGATCTTCTCCAACAGGCCCGCTTCTCGCTCCTTGGCACCGTCCAGCGTCTCCGTCAGGGTGGTCAGTTTCAGCTCCAAATCTGCCTTGGAGTCCTTGGCGGCGTCGAGCTCTTTGATCTTCTCAGCGAAACGACCCTGCAACTCACCAAGAGTATAGGCGTCCTTCTCGCGCTCGCGCTTCAGCCCGGTGACCTCCTCGCCGCTCTTCTGGAGGGTGGCCTCCAGCTGTGCCACCCTCGTCTCTAATTCCTTCTTGGCGGCCTCAGCAGCTGCGGCGGCGTCCTTTGCCTCCTTGAGTGCTCCGCCAATTGATTGCTCGCGCGCGGCAAGATCTTCCTCGTAGCTGTCGAGGTTGATCTTCCGCTGCGCCAGCTCGCCTTCTTGCGCAGAGAGCTTCTCGCCGACGAGCCTTTGCTGCTCCTCGACCTCGGCCTTCTCCAAGATGAAGGTCGTGCGCTCTTCGGAAAGTTGCTCCCGGGCTTCTGCTATGTCCCGGAGAGTCTCTTTGTTGGCGCGCCGAAGCTCTTCTGCGCGCTTCTCCATGTCAGCTCCCGCCCTCGCGACAAGTGCTTCCCGCGACTCCATCTTGGCTTGTCGGGCGCGGTAGAGCGACAGCAGCTTCTTCAGCAGCTGCTCCTCCTCAGACTCGCCACTGCTGCTGCTTGGCACGTTAACCAGTGACAGCCCAGCGGAGGCGAGCAGCTCCACGTCGAAGGTCTCTCCCTCGACCGGCGCCCTGGAGCTCGACGCCCATGGAAGCTTGATGAAGACACCGTCGCTGGTCTTCAGATAGGCGCCGGGCTGGGGCTCTTCGGAGCCCGATGCTGCATCGGTGGCGGAGGGATCGGCGGTCGGCGTAGCGCCTGGCGCTCCTGCGGCCTCAGGGCCGTCAGTACGACCACCAGACCCCTCCCCAGCCTCTGCGCCAGCAGCCTTGGCGGCCTCCTCACCGGCAGACCTGTCGGCGCCGGCCTCCTCTTCCATGTTGGCGGCGTCGTCATTGTTGCCGCGAGCGTCCTCCTTGTCGGCAACCTCTGTCTCCATCGGCTCTCCAGCGGATGGATCTGATGATCAGAGAAAGAAAGAACAATCAAGCAGATGTTCAAAAAGAATAACAAAAGAAAGAGAACCTAAGGGAGATTTTCAAGTAAGAAGATTACCTGCAATGGGATCCGTAGCCGCGGTCTCCACCATCGGAGGGTCGTCGGCGCTGCCCCTTGTCGGAGAGGCCTCCCTTGCCGGAGAGCGCTCCCTTGGCGGAGATTTCTCCCTTGGCGGCGTAGTAGAAGCAGACAGGACTTCAGGAGTGACTTCCGGGACCTCCTGATGAGGCTACTCTGCTCCTACACAAATCAACAAGCCAGAAATCAGTAAAGAAGGAGCACCCAAGCACACCTAACCGTAAGAAATGAATCAAATACTTACGCTGGGGGCTGTGCTGGGGGCTGCTCTGATGAAGGGTCGCCGGATCCGGCAAGGGAGTCTCAGACGGGCCTCCTGTCGCCACAGGGGAATCGTCTTCGACGACAACCACCGGAGTCTTGGCCCTCTTCGACGCCCTCTGAGCCAGCGTCCTGAAGAAGGAAAGAGCTCAGAATGAAGCAAGTCAAATACAAGACAAAGCAGTAAATTGAAGAATTACAAGTAGCAGCGACAAGATCTTACTCTTCCTCTTCTTCCTCGGAGCTGAGAGCGGAGAAGTCAAATTCCGCTCCGGTGCGACGAGCTGGAGGAGTAGGCTCCCTCGGACGCTTGGCGGGTGCGGGGGCCATGGCTCCAGAAGGCCCCGCTCCCGTTGCTGTGGCGGCATTAGGTGCTCCCGCGGCAACAGTGCTTGCCGCGGTGGAGCGCGTCTGGCGGCGAGGCGGCTGTTGGCCCGTCTGCCGCCCCGCCACTTATCCGGTCTTGCGGAGGCGTCTTCTTGGCGGGGCCGCGGGCTCCTCCCGCGGCAAGCTACTTGACGGCGGAGGGGAGGCGCCCCCGGCAGGCTCGTTCGGCTCAGCGTCGGGCTCGGCCTGCTCCTCCTCACCGGCGAACTCTTCTCGATCGGCAAGGCTTGCCGCCTCGGCTGCCTCTACCTCCTCGACAGTAAACCCAAACACGCCGGCGGCAGCAGCTTCTGCCGCCTCCTCCAACCGTGTGGCGATGCGCGCCATCTCTTGCTCGGTGGTGTCGCGGGTGAGCCACTTCTGCTCGTCGGCACGGATCGGCACTTCTTCCAAGTTGTCGAAGAACTGCTGCACGACGTCGTCGGTGGGCTCCTGCCAAGTTGGAACGATTCCATGGGAATCGCACAATGGCATCATCGCGCGGATGCGGTCAAGCGACGAGTTGTTGCACAAAGGCACGACTCCCCTCGGCAACATGAACCACTCGGGGTGATCTGCATCAGGCTTGAACAGCTCCCGTAGCATGGCATCCAGCTCCAAGACAGTGAAGTTCCAATTGAGTCCCGGATGCAGCCTCATGATGTCCGCCGCGTTTTGGAACTCCCAAGCAGGCCTCCCCCTCTCCTGCAAGGGCGCAATGCGGCGGTGAAGGAAATCCGCGCCAACAGCTCCTACGGTAAGCCCGGCATGCCTGAGGCGCAGGATTCGGGTCACGGCAATCTTCAACTTGGCATCCTCCGGCGCCAAGTTGCTCCAATCGTTGCCACGCACTATGGGAGTTTGGCGCAGGGCAGTGAAAGGCTGTGGGTCCTCCTCTATAATCCAACACCAATCGGCTCTCCACTCCTCCCACTTGCTACGCAGCTCTCCGTCAAGATATGCTTCCTTCTTGCCGATCCTGGAGATCCATGCAATCCCTCCGGCAAGCGGCTCTCCTCTCTCTACGCGGGGCATGAAGTAATGGCGGAAAAGTGCTACATTTGGGTGGACCCCGACAAAGTTCTCGCAGAGGTGTGCGAAAACGACCATGGTGAGGACGGCGTTGGGGGTGAAATCAAGGAGGCGGAGGCCATATGTGTTCATGACGTAGCAAAAGAATTCGGAAAAGGGCGGGCAGAGCCCGCAGTGGAAGAAAAGCGCGAAGAAAGGGTACCCGACGGAAACCTTCTCGGATGTGGCGGCGGAGATCACCCTCGTGCGCGGATGCGCCCGCGTCTCCGTCGACCAGAAGAGGTAATACAGCTCTCGCATCTCCTTCGCGTCGAGCAGGGGATCAAAGAGGGCCCGCTCCTTCCGCAGCGCCGCGAGCCGCTGCGCCTCGGCCGACTTCACCCCTTTGCCCTTGTCGGCTTTCGGAGCCATGGCGGAGGTGGTGGAGGAATCCGACGGCGTTGGTGGCGCCGGTGGCAATGGGGAGGGGGCGGAGCGTCGCTCTCTTTGGACTTGAGAAGAAGGGGGGAGCGGCGGTGGTTTTTGATGTGACAGCAATGGCAAGTGGGCGTCCTGCCCCTGTTTCCCCTGCTTATAAGGAGGGAGAGGGGTTAGGCGTTCCGATTTTCCCATTAAAGAAAGCCCCCACGATCTCTCCCACGACGCCACGTCCGGAACGTGCCGTTCGTGGGGGACGTGGTGGGTCCGAGGCGAATAACTGCGCGATCTAGGCCGCGCGTGCCCGTGCACTGTTTTGGGCCTGGCCCAACAGAGCTCGGTGCCATGTGTGGCCCAGGCCCGGGGGCTCCTGTCGGTGTACTAGAGTAGGGGTACCCTAGTATCCCGAACTCGTGCACGGGCAGTCGCAGCACCCCGCGGCAGGGCTGGCCTAGTGACCGCCAAGGTCCTCCATGGCTCCTTTGGAGCCATTCAAGAGCAAAGTATCCAAGGCCCCGACAAGAGGAGCTTGCCGGGAAGGCCACTCAAGGCACGAAGGAAACAAGACCCCGGCAAGAGGAGCTTGCCGGGAAGGCTTGGCGAGCGACAAGCTCCCGAGCGCGACAATGATCCAGCCGCGGCAAGGTGCTTGACGCGGCAGGCAACCTCTCTTCATCTCCGCTCCAGCTCATCCGCCAACGTGTCGCCGTGGGGCTACTCCAGGCACGCGTGTCAAAGGGCTGTACAGCCAGCTGGGAGCAGCGATAAACGGCGCTGACAAGCTACCATCGTGACAAACGGAGGTGCACTTGACGATCCCTATTGCACTGTTCAGGCGACAGGGACGGGCATTTATTACTCTTGTCCCTTGCCGTCAGAGTTAGGTATAGATCACTGTACACTGTACAAAGCGGTGTACCAACCACTGTTTTTCCTGTTTTACCCTTGTCTACTTGCCACCTGTGGTGACCCCTTGAACCTATAAAAGGAGGCCCAAGGGCAACGTAGAAAGGGTTCGGCTCGTTCGGTTCATTCGACTCATTCGAGACCACATTCACTCAGGCTAGGTTTTGTAGCTCTCATTGCTCCCTAGCAAGAACACAATACAATCAACCAAGCAGCAGTAGGAGTATTATCTCTCCGGAGAGCTTCGAAGCTGGGTAAATCTGCTCGTGTGCATCGCCTCGATCCGCTCTTTGTGCATCCTCCGCCCCCCATCGAACCACAAGGGACTCGGTCCGCCAGGTCCCATAGGTGTTCGTGGGTCACGATCAGCTTCCCCGACAGGCCCGCTGTCATCTTTGACAACGCACCGAGTCTCAGGGGCTACTATCTATATAGGGCGCATCTTTTATATGCGGAACTGTCAAAAGGTACATCATTTCGCGTACCTCAAAACCTGTCAGTAAACTCCTGACGGCCTCATGCAACCCGCTCTCCGCAGATGAAATCCTTTCAATCACCATGCCCATCAATGCATGATGTTATTCTGAGATAGACGCTCGCCCGGGCAAATCCTTCAGCTCCTCCGACCATGCACCGGACGGTGTCGGACTCGTCTGATGGCCTTTTTCGAAGGTCGGACACGGAGGGCTTTGGGGAGCCATACGGCTGCTTTCCGGCCCTGACGGATTCGGATAAACCCTCCGCGACGACACCACAGGGTCGCCCGCCTCGCAAGGCGGTACGGCAGGAGGGGGCGTTCCGCTCTCCATCATCTCCGGACGAACATCCCCTGAAGATGAGCTCTGCTGCGAAGGGCGGAGATCTGAACTACAAGGTAAAAAATCAGTTGTCTTTCTCAGGAATAAAATAGGGATGTCTCTTATTTTGAAACTACCCTCTCTGCTTACGGCTCGCTGGAGGGCTGATCCCCTTGAGGGCACAGTGCGGCCGAGGCACTTCCCGGCGCAGGACCCTCTGACGAAGATCTCTTCCCCTGCTTCGAGACCATGGTCTCCGGGTCTTCAGAGGCGGTCCTCTTCTTTCCCTGGATGGAGGGATTCTCGATCCCTCCTTTCCGGATAGCCTCCTTCAAGGAGACGGTAGCTTCCTTGTTCCCCCCTTCGCCTTCTTCCAAAGGCGCAACCTCCAGCATCCTGGTTAACACGGGATCCGGCGTGGTCTCAGGGAGCGGGGCCGGACACCTGATCAGCTTTGCTTTCGCTATCCACTCCTGTTTAAAGGGACAGCTCTTTTAAGGGCCATTTTATGACGAATATACGGATAGCGTGTCCGGGTACTGGGCTACTTACTTGAGTATCCGCGCGATTGCAGCTTAGACATGCGTCCTCGGTCAAGTCCGGACACATTGCTTGTGATCCGAAGAACAATTTATACATCTCCATGGGCGTCACGCCCGCAAAGTGTTGAAGAGCTCGTGGTCCCTCCGGATTAAACTCCCACATGCGGAGGGGGCGGCGTTTGCAGGGCAAAGTACGGCGAATCAACATAACCTGCGCCACTACGACCAGGTTGATGTCTCTTTCCAGGAGATCTTGAATGCGGCCCTGCAACAAGGTCACGTCCTTGGACGGCCCCCAGTCAAGCCCTTTATTGACCCATGACGCCAGTCGTGGGGGAGGACCCGAGCGAAAGACAGGAGGCGCCACCCACTTGGTGCCCCTGGGTGCTATGGTATAAAACCACTCTCATTGCCATAAGCTGAACTCCTCTTGAAAAGAGCCCTCGGGCCATGGAGCGTCAGCATTCTTGCTTATAACAACCCCTCCGCACTCCGCTTGCTGCCCCTTGATCATCTTCGGCTCTACTTTGAAGGTCTTAAGCCACAATCCGAAGTGAGTGGTAATGCGGAGGAAGGCTTCGCACACGACAATGAACGATGAGATGTGGAGGATGGACTCCGGATCCAAGTCGTGAAATTCTAACCCATAATAAAACATGAGCCCCCTCACGAAGGGGTCTGTCGGGAAGCCTAACCCCCGAAGGAAGTGAGACGCGAACACCACGCTCTCACAAGGCTTGGGAGTTGGAATAACCTGCCCTTGAGCAGGCAGCCTATGCGAAATTTCACCGGATAAATACTTGGCATCTCTCAGCTTTAGCACGTCTTCTTCCGTAACGGAGGAAGGCATCCACCAGCCTTGAAGGTCGAAGCCTGACATCATCGAAGGTCCGAAGCGCCTGAATCTGGAGCTTTGGGTGTTGGAACTCGAGGCGAGGGGCGGATTCGATTGAGATTGAAAGAAAGGAGTAGAGCCTTGGTCTCTTTATAAAGAGGTTGAATACCAAGAGCCCTCCCCCGTGACCGTTTGAGACTCGCCTTCGATAGAGGAGACGTGCCAATGGGCACGATTGGGTTACCCACGCCCGTATTGATGAGAATCCCGGAATAAGGGGACACGATCTCTGCTTTGACAAGACATGCCAAGGAAACCGCCTCGCTAAACGTGCTGAGGTGGGACAGTAAAAACGATTCGAATAAAGGCTTGGCCGTGGTGTGATGACACGCTGCGGAATACGTCAGCAGATTGGATTTGTGTAAATATTGTTCTCTCTACGGTGGTATGTGGAAATTATTTTGCAGAGCCGGACACTATCCTTGTGTTCAAAATCTTCTGTGAAGTATTCGGAGGAGGAACCCGCCTTGCAATGCTGAAGACAAACTGAGCGCCGGACTCGTCGTCATTGAAGCCTGGTTCAGGGGCTACTGAGGGAGTCCTGGATTAGGGGGTGTCCGGATGGCCGGACTATGACCTTTGGCCGGACTCCTGGACTATGAAGATACAAGATTGAAGACTTCGTCCCGTGTCCGTATGGGACTTTCCTTGGCGTGGAAGGCAAGCTTGGCGATACGGATATGTAGATCTCCTTCCATTGTAACCGACTTTGTGTAACCCTAACCCTCTCCGGTGTCTATATAAACCGGAGGGTTTTAGTCCGTAGGACGAACAACAATCATACCATGGGCTAGCTTCTAGGGTTTAGCCTCTCTGATCTCGTGGTAGATCTACTCTTGTACTACCCATATCATCAATATTAATCAAGCAGGAGTAGGGTTTTACCTCCATCGAGAGGGCCCGAACCTGGGTAAAAACATCGTGTCCCTTGTCTCCTGTTACCATCCGCCTAGACGCACAGTTCGGGACCCCCTACCCGAGAAAACGGAGCGGAAACGGACGGAACTGAGTGCTATCATATTTGTTTTCATATTTTTTTGCAGAAGCGGAAACGAATACAGAAACCCCGGAAATGAATACGGAAACAGATATTATCAGAAACAGACACGGAGCGAATACAAAGCGGATACGGAAACTGAAATAGGCATTGATCGGAACTTAAAACCCCTTGAATCATAGACAAATACACACAAAAACAAACAAATTTAATGATTGTTAACATGGCTACAAAATAATATCATTATGTTAGCAACTTAGCGTAGTATTGTAGTAGTACCGGACAATTGCATATAGGGTCAAGCTGAGTACATGTGTGGTAGTAGAAGTTGGGCC
>LR880966.1:737170690-737181893 GCA_904067115.1 Aegilops sharonensis | reverse complement strand
TGATGCATATCGTATAATCATGCCCACGGATACTTGAGGTGACATTGGAGTATCTAGGTGACATTCGGGTTTTGGTTGATTTGTATCTTAAGGTGTTATTCTAGTACGAACTATAGGGCTGTTTGTGACACTTATAGGAATTGCCCAACGGATTGATTGGAAAGAATAACTTTGAGGTGGTTTCGTACCCTACCATAATCTCTTCGTTTGTTCTCCGCTATTAGTGACTTTGGAGTGACTCTTTGTTGCATGTTGAGGGATAGTTATAAGATCCAATTATGTTATTATTGTTGAAAGAACTTGCACTAGTGAAAGTACGAACCCTAGGCCTTGTTACCTAGCATTGCAATACTGTTTACGCTCACTTTTACCACTTGTTACCTTGCTGTTTTTATATTTTCAGATTACAAATACATTTATCTACCATCCATATTGCACTTGTATCACCATCTCTTCGCCGAACTAGTGCACCTATACAATTTACCATTGTATTGGGTGTGTTGGGGACACAAGAGACTCTTTGTTATTTGGTTGCAGGGTTGTTTGAGAGAGACCATCTTCATCCTACGCCTCCCACGGATTGATAAACCTTAGGTCATCTACTTGAGGGAAATTTGCTACTGTCCTACAAACCTCTGCACTTGGAGGCCCAACAACGTCTACAAGGAGAAGGTTGCGTAGTAGACATCAAGCTCTTTTCTGGCGCCGTTGCCGGGGAGGCTAGGTAAGCGACACTCACACCCCGTCAACTAAGCTCTTTTCTGGCGCCGTTGCCGGGGAGGTTAGTGCTTGAAGGTATATCTTTAGATCTTGCAATCGAATCTTTTAGTTTCTTGTTTTATCACTAGTTTAGTCTATAAAAGAAAACTACAAAAAAATGGAATTGAGGGTTCCTCACATGCTTCATCTTTTTAATATCTTTTGTGAAAATAAGGATTCTGATAATTGTGCCGACTTGCTAGAGGAAGAATGCATTAGAATGTTTGGCACTAAATATTTGAATGATGAGCATGATTGCAATGTTGTTAGTATGAATTCCTTGAATATCCATGATGCTAATGATATGCAAAGCCACAAGCTTGGGGAAGCTATGTTTGATGAAGATGATATTTTTTGTCCCCAAAGCTTTGATGAGAAAATTTACTATGATGAAAGCATGCTTCCTGTCTATGATGATTATTGTGATGACACGTATGCTTTAAAGAATAATAATAACCATGAAACTTGTCATCTTGATCTTAATTTTCAATCACATGATAGTTATTTTGTTGAGTTTGCTCCCACTATTATTCATGAGAAGAATTTTGCTTATGTGGGAGTAATAATTTTTTTATGCTTGTAGATCATGAAAAGAATGCTTTAGGTGCTGGTTATATTGTTGAATTAATTCATGATGCTACTGAAAATTATTATGAGAGAGGATCATATGCTTCTACTTGTTGCAATAATATCAAGTTTCCTCTCTATGTGCTTAAACTTTTAAAGTTATGCTTGTTTTGCCTTCCTATGCTAGTTGATTATTGTTCCCATAAGTTATTTTATCACAAAATACCTATGCATAGGAAGTGGGTTAGACTTAAATGCGCTAGTCATATTCTTCATGATGCTCTCTTTATGTTTCAGTTCTTATCTTTTATGTGAGCATCATTGAAATCATCATGCCTAGCTAGGGGCATTAAACGATAGCGCTTGTTGGGAGGCAACCCAAATTTATTTTAGTTTCTTGATTTTTTGTTCTGTTTAGGAATAAATAATCCATCTAGCTTCTGTTTAGATGTGGTTTTGTGTCTTAATTAGTGTTTGTGCCAAGTAGAACCTTTGGGAAGACTTGGGTGAAGTCTTTATGATCATGCTGTAAAAAAACAGAAACTTTAGCGCTCACGAGATTAGCTAGAACTTTTTACTGGAAAGTGATATTTAGTTGATTCTTTTTTCAGAATATTACTAGGAAAATTACTCAGGTCCACCAATTTATTTTAGAATTTTTGGAGTTCCAGAAGTTTGCGTTAGTTACAGATTACTGCAGACTATTCTGTTTTTGACAGATTCTGTTTTCATTGTGTTGTTTGCTTATTTTGATGACTCTATGGCTAGTAAAATAGTTTACAAACCATAGATAAGTTGGAATACAGTAGGTTTAACACCAATATAAATAAAGAATGAGTTCATTGCAGTACCTTCAAGTGGTGTTTTGTTTTCTTTCGCTAACAGAGCTTACGAGTTTTCTGTTAAGTTTTGTGTTGTGAAGTTCTCAAGTTTTGGGTAAAGATTCGATGGACTATGGAATAAGGAGTGGTAAGAGCCTAAGCTTGGTGATGCCCAAGGAACCCCAAGGTAATATTAAAGGACAACCAAGAGCCTAAGCTTGGGGATGCCCCGGGTGGCATCCCCTCTTTCGTCTTTGTTCATCGGTAACTTTACTTGGAGCTATATTTTTATTCACCACATGATATGTGTTTTGCTTGGAGCGTCATGTCATTTTATTTTGTTTTGCTTGTTGTTTGGATAAAGTACCAAGTTCTGAAATTATTAAATGGGAGAATCTTCACATAGTTGTATAATTGTCCGTTTACTCATTGATCTTCACTTATATCTTTTGGAGTAGTTTGTCATTTGCTCTAGTGCTTCACCTATATCCATTTAGAGCACAATGTTGGTTTTATTTTGAAGAAATAGATGATCTCTCATGCTTTACTTATATTATTTTGAGGGTCTTAAATAGCATGGTAATTTCCTTAAATAATCCTAATATGCTAAGCATACAAGATTTGTAAGAATTCTTATGAGTGTGTTGAATACTAAGAAAAGTTTGATGCTTGATAATTGTTTTGAGATATGGAGGTAATAATATCAAAGTCGTGCTAGTTGAGTAGTTGTGAGTTTGAGAAATGCTTGTGTTGAAGTTTGCAAGTCCCGTAGCATGCACGTATGGTAAACGTTATGTAACAAATTTGAAACATGAGGTGTTATTTGATAGTCCTCCTTATGAGTGGCGGTCGGGGACGAGCGATGGTCTTTTCCTACCAATCTATCCCCCTAGGAGCATGCGCGTAGTGCTTTGGTTTTGATGGCTTGTAGATTTTTGCAATAAGTATGTGAGTTCTTTATGACAAATATTGAGTCCATGGATTATACGCACTCTCACCCTTCCATCATTGCTAGCCTCTTCGGTACCGTGCATTGCCCTTTCTCACATTGAGAGTTGGTGCAAACTTCGCCGGTGCATCCAAACCCCGTGATATGATACGCTCTTTCACACATAAACCTCCTTATATCTTCCTCAAAACAGCCACCATACCTACCTATTATGGCATTTCCATAGCCATTCCGAGATATATTGCCATGCAACTTTCCACCATTCCGTTCTTCATGGCACATTCATCATTGTCATATTGCTTAGCATGATCATGTAGTTGACATAGTATTTGTGGCAAAGCCACCATTCATAATTCTTTCATACATGTCACTCTTGATTCATTGCATATCCCGGTACACCGCCGGAGGCATTCATATAGAGTCATACTTTGTTCTAGTATCGAGTTGTAACCATTGAGTTGTAAATAAATAGTAGTGTGATGATCATCATTTAATAGAGCATTGTCCCCAAAAAAAAGAGAAAGGCCAAAAGAAAAAAAGGCCAAAAAAATAAAAATAAAAAGGGGCAATGATACTATACTTTTTTTCCACACTTGTGCTTCAAAATAGCACCATGTTCTTCATATAGCGAGTCTCATATATTGTGCTTCAAAGTAGCACCATGTTTTTCATATAGAGAGTTTCATATGTTGTTACTTTCAGATACTAGTGGGAATTTTTCATTATAGAACGTGGCTTGTATATTCCAATGATGGGCCTCCTCAAGTGCCCTAGGTCTTTGTGAGCAAGCAAGTTGGATGCACACCCACTTAGTTTCTTTTGTTGAGCTTTCATACATTTATAGCTCTAGTGCATCTGTTGCATGGCAATCCCTACTCCTCGCATTAACATCAATCGATGGGCATCTCCATAGCTCATTGATTAGCCTCGTTGATGTGAGACTTTCTCCTTTTTTGTCTTCTCCACATAACCCCCGTCATCATATTCTATTCCACCCATAGTGCTATATCCATGGCTCGCACTCATGTATTGCGTGAAGGTTTATAAGTTTGAGATTACTAAAGTATGAAACAATTGCTTGGCTTGTCATCGGGGTTGTGCATGATGAGAGCATTCTTGTGTGACGAAAATGGAGCATGACTAAACTATATGATTTTGTAGGGATGAACTTTCTTTGGCCATGTTATTTTGAGAAGACATAATTGCTTAGTTAGTATGCTTGAAGTACTATTATTTTCATGTCAATATGAACTTTTGTCTTGAATCTTTCAGATCTGAATATTCATATCACAATTAATAAGAATGACTTTGAAATTATGCCAAGTAGCATTCCATATCAAAAATTATCTTTTTTATCATTTACCTACTCGAGGACGAGCAGGAATTAAGCTTGGGGATGCTTGATACGTCTCCAACGTATCTATAATTTTTGATTGCTCCATGCTATATTATCTACTGTTTTGGGCAATATTGGGCTTTATTTTCCACTTTTCTATTACTTTTGGGACAAACCTATTAACCGGAGGCCTAGCCCAGAATTGCTGTTTTTTGCCTATTTCGGTGTTTTGAAGAAAAGGAATATCAGACGGAGTCGAAACGGAACGAAATCAACTAGAGAAGTTATTTTTGGAACGAAAGCTACCCGATGGACTTGGATCCCACGTCAAGGAAGGAACGAGGAAGCCACGAGGATGGGGAGCGCACCCACCCCCCTAGGGCGCGCCCCCTGCCTCGTGGGGCCCTCGTGGCTCCCCTGACGTGCTTCTTCCGCCTATATAACTCCACGTACCATAAAACTTCCAGAACATAGATTAGATCGGGAGTTCCGCCGCCGCAAAACCTCCAGAGCCACCAAAAACCAATCGGGACCCTATTCCGGCACCCTGCCGGAGGGGGGAACCCTCACCGGTGGCCATCTTCATCATCCCGGCGCTCTCCATGACGAGGAGGGAGTAGTTCACCCTCGGGGCTGAGGGTATGTACCAGTAGCTATGTTTTTTATCTCTCTCTCTCTCTCGTGTTCTTGATTTGGCACGATCTTGATGTATTGAGAGCTTTGCTATTTTAGTTGGATCTTATGTTTCTTCTCCCCCTCTAATCTCTTGTAATGAATTGAGTTTTCCCCTTGAAGTAATCTTATCGTATTGAGTCTTTAAAGATTTGAGAACACTTGATGTATGTCTTACCGTGCGTATCTGTGGTGACAATGGGATATCACGTGATTCACTTGATCTATGTTTTGGTGATCAACTTGCGGGTTCCGCCCATGAACCTATGCATGGGGGTTGGCACACGTTTTCGTCGTGATTCTCCGGTAGAAACTTTGGGGCACTCTTTGAGGTTCTATGTGTTGGTTTGAATAGATGAATTGAGATTGTGTGATGCATATCGTATAATCATGCCCACGGATACTTGAGGTGACATTGGAGTATCTAGGTGACATTAGGGTTTTGGTTGATTTGTATCTTAAGGTGTTATTCTAGTACGAACTCTAGGGCTGTTTGTGACACTTATAGGAATAGCCCAACAGATTGATTGGAAAGAATAACTTTGAGGTGGTTTCGTACCCTACCATAATCTCTTCGTTTGTTCTCCGCTATTAGTGACTTTGGAGTGACTCTTTGTTGCATGTTGAGGGATAGTTATATTATCCAATTATGTTATTATTGTTGAGAGAACTTGCACTAGTGAAAGTATGAACCCTAGGCCTTGTTACCTAGCATTGCAATACTTTTTATGCTCACTTTTACCACTTGTTACCTTGCTGTTTTTATATTTTCAGATTACAAATACATTTATCTACCATCCATATTGCACTTGTATCACCATCTCTTCGCCGAACTAGTGCACCTATACAATTTACCATTGTATTGGGTGTGTTGGGGACACAAGAGACTCTTTGTTATTTGGTTGCAGGGTTGTTTGAGAGTGACCATCTTCATCCTACGCCTCCCACGGATTGATAAACCTTAGGTCATCTACTTGAGGGAAATTTGTTACTGTCCTACAAACCTCTGCACTTGGAGGCCCAACAACGTCTACAAGGAGAAGGTTGCGTAGTAGACATCAGCGTCCTTGGCCACCCCCTTGCCCTTGGCCGATTTCGGCGCCATGGTGGCTGGAGGAGGAGGGCAGGACAGAGGGCGGCGGAAGTGCAACGGCGGCGAGCAGAAACAAAGCTCGGAGAAGAAGAGGAATCCGGGCGGAGGTTTCTAAGATTGGGGTTGCGCGAAGGGTAAAAGGAACAGTGCACCCGCAGTTATCCCTTTTTATGGGGAAGTCGCGGGTCGTGCTGCCCATTTACTGTGACGTGACGCGTGCGTGCGGGAGCTGGCCCACGCATGCTGCCCACGTCACGCACACCCCTCCGCGCCGCGCCACGCGCGCGGGTTGTGGGAGGCGGAGCGCGCTAAGAATCTTACCATGATGAAAACCGTCCCACCTGCCCGCGCACCGTTTTGGGCCTGGCCCAACAACGTGTCGCGCTTATGTGTGGCCCAGGCCCGAGGGCTCCTGTCGGTGTACAAAAATAGGGGCACATTTTTGTACCCCTTTACCTGTGCACGGGCATTCAGAGCCGCGCCCACGGCCACACCAAGCAGAACGAGAAAGGCGAGCCAAGGTGAGACCAAAGCCCAAGGCGGTCAAAGCAACGCCAAGGCCAAGACCACAAAGAGCAGAGGGACGAAGCAGGTTCCCCCGGCAAGATCCTTGCCGGGCGGCCTCAGCGGCCCCGGCAAGACCCTTGCCAGGGCAGCTCGCCCACGCCAGCCGAGTGAGCCACCCTTGAGCCCACCAATGCTCAGACAAATGCGTTGGGACAGGGCTCGGGAGGCACCTCCGTGGTGGCATGCAGATCTTTGTGAAGACATAGAATGCTCAAGATCAAATGAGGATAAGAGGGTAACCATCCTCACCGAAGAAACCCACAAGACCCCCGGCAAGACCCTTTCCGGGGAGGCCAGCGTTCCATGGCAAGACCCTTGCTAGGCCACCTGGCAAGACCCTTGCCGAGCCACCCAACAAGGCCCTCGCCAAAGCGCGCCAGCTGGGCCACTGCCAGGCCCACACCAGATAAGAATTCGCTGCCGTTCGCATGCAGCTGCCGACCCAACCAGTTGGGCAGGCACCTGCGTGGCGGCATGCAATCCTTCGCGGAGGCTCCACCACCGCGCCACCTCAGCTGCCTGCCTGCCTACATGGCACCGCATGCGTCGCTGGCCAGGGCGCGTGTTGAAGCAAGGAGGAGCGGCGAAAGCGAAGGGACACCTAAGCCTCGCATTAAATGCGTCTTGTCCTGTAATACAAGGAATAACCTCACAGCACTGTACCCTTTCCACCTCCTGCTTGCCACTGTGGCGACCCCTTTTCCTATAAAAGGAGGCCCGAGGCGACCAGGGAAAGGATTCGGCTCTTTGGAACCTCGCAGCACCTAGAGCTAGTTTGAGAGTTCAAGGACACTAAATACATCCACCAAAGCAGGACTAGGGTTTTACGCATCCTTGCGGCCCGAACCTGGGTAAATCCCCCGTGTGTCACCTGTTGGTCCCGCTCTTCTCACGATCCCCGCGCCCCGCAACCGTAGAAGGGATTCCAGTGATCCCATAGGTGTCGTTTCCCGCCGACAAAGTAGTTTAGTTCAGACCTTCGGGTCCATAGTTAGTATCTAGATGGTTTCTTCTCTCTTTTTGGATCTCAATACAATGTTCTCCCCCTCTCTCGTGGAGATCTATTCGATGTAATCTTCTTTTTGCGGTGTGTTTGTTGAGACCGATGAATTGTGGGTTTATGATCAAGATTATCTGAACAATATTTGAATCTTCTCTGAATTCTTTTATGTATGATTGGTTATCTTTGCAAGTCTCTTCGAATTTTCAGTTTAGTTTGGCCTACTAGATTGGTTTTTCTTGCAATGGGAGAAGTGCTTAGCTTTGGGTTCAATCTTGCGGTGTCCTTTTCCAGTGACAATAGGGGCAGCAACACACGTATTGTATTGTTGCCATCGAGGATAACAAGATGGGGTATTTATCATATTGCATGAATTTATCCCTCTACATCATGTCATCTTGCTTAAGGCGTTACTCTGTTTTCATTAACTTAATACTCTAGATGCATGCTGGATAGCGGTCGATGAGTGGAGTAATAGTAGTACATGCAGGCAGGAGTCGGTCTACTTGTCTCGGACGTGATGCCTATATACATGATCATACCTAGATATTCTCATAACTATGCTCAATTCTGTCAATTGCTCAACAGTAGTTTGTTCACCCACCGTAAAATACTTATGCTCTTGAGAGAAGCCACTAGTGAAATCTATGGCCCCCGGGCTATCTCCATCATATTAATCTTCCATCACTTTATTATTGCCTTTGCTTTTTTACTTTGCTTTTTATTTTACTTTGCATCTTTATACCAAAAATATTATCTATCATCTCTATCAGATCTCACTCGTAAGTGACCGTGAAGGGATTGACAACCCCTATTCGCGTTGGTTGCGAGGAGTTATTTGCTTTGTGTAGGTACGAGGGACTCACGCGTAGCCTCCTACTGGATTGATACCTTGGTTCTCAAAAACCGAGGGAAATACTTACGCTACTTTGCTGCATCATCCTTTCCTCTTCAAGGAAATCCAACGCAGTGCTCAAGAGGTAGCAAGAAGAATTTCTGGCGCTGTTGCCGGGGAGTCTACGCAAAAGTCAACATACCAAGTACCCATCACAATCCCTTATCTCTCGCATTACATTATTTGCCATTATTTTCCTCTCGTTTTCCTCTCCCCCACATCACCCTTGTCGTTTGCCCTCTCTTTTCCGTTTGCCTTTTTTCTGGCTTGCTTTTGTTTGCTCGTGTGTTGGATCGCTTGCTTGTCACGATGGCTCAAGATAATACCAAATTGTGTGACTTTACCAATACCAACAATAATGATTTCCTTAGCACTCCGATTTCTCCTCTTACCAATACTGAATCTTGTGAAATCAATACTGCTTTGTTGAATCTTGTTATGAAAGATCAATTCGTCGGCCTTCCTAGTGAAGATGCCGCTACTCATCTAAATAGCTTCGTGGATTTGTGTGATATGCAAAAGAAGAAAGATATTGATAATGATATTGTTAAATTGAAGCTATTTCCTTTTTCGCTTAGAGATCGTGCTAAAGCTTGGTTTTCGTCTTTGCCTAAAAATAGTATTGATTCTTGGAACAAGTGCAAAGATGCTTTTATCTCTAAGTATTTTCCTCCCGCTAAGATCATCTCTCTTAGAAACGATATTATGAATTTTAAGCAACTTGATCATGAACATGTTGCACAAGCTTGGGAGAGAATGAAATTAATGATACGTAATTGCCCTACTCATGGTTTGAATTTGTGGATGATTATACAAAAAAATTATGCCGGATTGAATTTTGCTTCTAGAAATCTTTTGGATTCGGCCGCGGGAGGCACTTTTATGGAAATCACTTTGGGAGATGCTACTAAACTCCTAGATAATATTATGGTTAATTATTCTCAATGGCACACTGAAAGATCTACTAATAAAAAAGTGCATGCGATAGAAGAAATCAATGCTTTGAGTGGAAAGATGGATGAACTTATGAAATTATTTGCTATTAAGAGTGTTTCTTCTGATCCTAATGATATGCCTTTGTCTACTTTGATTGAGAATAATAATGAATCTATGGATGTGAATTTTTTTGGTAGGAATAATTTTGGTAACTACGCGTATAGAGGGAACTTTAATCCTAGGCCTTATCCTAGTAATCCTTCTAATAATTATGGAAATTCCTACAACAACTCTTTTGGAAATTTTAATAAGACGCTCTCTGAATTTGAGACTAGTATTAAAGAATTTATGAATTCGCAAAAGAATTTCAATGCTTTGCTTGAAGAGAAATTGCTTAAAGTTGATGAATTGGCTAGGAACGTTGATAGAATTTCTCTTGATGTTGATTCTTTAAAGCTTAGATCTATTCCTCCTAAGCATGATATCAATGAGTCTCTCAAAGCCATGAGAATTTCCATTGATGAGTGCAAGGAAAGAACCGCTAGGATGCGTGCTACGAAAGATGCCTTTATTAAAGCGTGTTCTTCCAATTCCTATGAAAATCAAGATGAAGATCTAAAAGTTATTGATGTGTCCCCTATTAAATCTTTGTTTTGCAATATGAATCTTGATAATGATGAGACTGAATATGATCCACCTTTACCTAGAAGGCGTTCCAAGAATTCGGAGTTTTTAGATTATGATGCTAAAATTGATAAAAGTGGGATTGAAGAAAGCAAAACCCTAGATGTTGCTAAACCCACTATCTTGGATTTCAAGGAATTTAATTATGAAAGTTGCTCTTTAATTGATTGTATTTCCTTGTTGCAATCTGTGCTAAATTCTCCTCGTGCTTATAGTCAAAATAAAGCGTTTACTAAACATATCGTTGATGCCTTGATGCAATCTTATGAAGAAAAACTTGAGTTGGAAGTTTCTAACCCTAGAAAACTTTATGATGAGTGGGAACCAACTATTAAAATTAAGATCAAACATCATGAGTTTTATGCTTTATGTGATTTGGGTGCTAGTGTTTCCACTATTCCCAAAACTTTGTGCGATTTGCTAGATTTCCGTGATTTTGATGATTGCTCTCTAAACTTACACCTTGCAGATTCCACTATTAAGAAACCTATGGGAAGAATTAATGATGTTCTTATTGTTGCAAATAGGAATTATGTGCCCGTTGATTTTATTGTTCTTGATATAGATTGCAATCCTTCATGTCCTATTATTCTTGGTAGACCTTTCCTTAGAACGATTAGTGCAATTATTGATATGAAGGAAGGGAATATTATATTCCAATTTCCATTAAAGAAAGGCATGGAACACCTCCCTAGGAAGAAAATAAAATTACCATATGAATCTATCATGAGAGCCACTTATGGATTGCCTACCAAAGATGGCAATACCTAGATCTATCCTTGCTTTTATGCCTAGCTAAGGGCGTTAAACAATAGCGCTTGTTGGGAGGCAACCCAATTTATTTATTTTATTTTTTTGCTTTTTGCTTCTATTTAGGAATAACTAATCCATCTAGCTTCTGTTTAGATGTGTTTTTGTGTTTTA
>LR880966.1:737092316-737119472 GCA_904067115.1 Aegilops sharonensis | reverse complement strand
TTCTCCTCCTTGTTTGCTACTAAGATGAATTATTTTACCTAATTACATACATCATTAAGTACATTAGTACCTAATCTGAACATATAAAATTTAGATTATTGCGACATAACAAAGTAGACCTACGGTCTCCTAACTATAGACTTATTAATAAACATACCACATAAAATAACATACCACATGAAATAACATACCGCATGCAATTAAAACTATTGTAAATGTTGTATCTGTCGTCTGAAATTATTTCTAAACTCTACGCACTAACATCGCATAGCTAATGACGAGCTAAAAGACTAACTAATTACCATCCTGCATGCACAAATAAAAAAATGTTTTGCAAAGCTCATACCTTGATCTTCAACTTCGTACTACACTTTCGTAACGCAAATCCTACTCCTCAAGCTCTAAATGACTCCAAATGACTCCTTCAAGTGCTAAAATTATGCCTAAAACAACAGAGAATACACACTTAGGAACTAATCAAACAAAACACAAACATCATGCATGTGAACGAAACCAACAAAAATGGATATATCTTACCTTAATCTAACTTTTCTTCAACTTCATCATCTTCGAAATCAAACTCCAAATCGACCAAAATCACGAGTAAAAGTGGCTAGTTTTCCTTTTTGTCTATGTATGCGCTCAGAGAGAGCTAAGAGGTAGAGGAGGCAACCAGAGATATGCGAGAGAGAGTGTATGCGCACGGAGTCGCGGATGTGCGTTTAAATAGAAGAGGACCACTGTATTGTCGGCAGAGCAAGCCAGAACTCACCTACCACGGCATCGGATTCCAGCATCGCGGTGTCTCATCATACGCAGCAACAACAACGCCTGAGTGTTGTCGCTTCGGCCGGAGAAATAGAAGGAAGCGAGAATCACGCACAGCTTTAATCAGTGTCGTCTACGTAGCAATCAGTACTACAAAGTTTAGGCGGGAATCTAATCATCGAAACTTGTGGCAGGCAAAACAAGGAGCTGAGAAAGCGCCGTGAAAATCTGCGCCATCGGAATCAGCGCCACCGGAATCAGCGCCGCGCCTCGGAATCAGCGCCGTTTGCGCACTGTTGCGCGTGGAGCATCACAGGGCATGCCGCCTCACCTGGTGGCGGCCGGGCCCGCTGTCTCGTCGCGCGCGCAGCAGGCCGTGTCGGCAGGGGAGCGACAGCTGCAGCTGCGGCCGCCTCACGCGGTGGCGGCCGGGCCCACGTGGCGCGGCCCGTTCCGTCGCGGCACGCTGCACTGTGCAGAAGCCGTTGTGCCCCGCGAGGCCGCCTCCCGCGGTGGCGGCCGGGCCCGCCGCCTCGTGGAGTGGCGGCAGGTGACACGTGTCGCCTGCCGCGCCCGCCGCCACTTGTGTAGGGGTCTTTTTTGTCCATTTCGTCCGTAGGGGGTCTTTTTTGGCAATTCCAGTCGGCAGAGGGTCTCTTTCGACAAAAAATCGCGAATACTAGTGATTTCGGGTCCCACGCCCGTATCGCTGCTCCTCTCCTGCGCCGCTGGATCTCCTCCTTCCTCCCACTCAGGTGCGCCGCCGGCCCTCTTCCTTACCCCCTCTCTGCCGCGCCGCCGGCCCTCTCCCTAGCTTCAGCTCGTGCGCGCCGCGGGCCCCTCCCTCGCTCCATCTACTGCACAGCCGGCCCTCTCCCTCCCTCCCATTCTTGCTGCGCCGCCGGCCCTCTTCCTCCCTCCCTCCCTTTCTTGCTGCCTCTCCTGCGCCACCAGCCCTCTCTCCCATGGATCTGCGTGGACGGCTTATTCATATCACCCTCTCTCGATCTGCAGGATACAAGGGGAAGAAGGCAGGGGTCTAGGTGCTACTCCGGCGCGGCGGCAGAGCCAAGCACACCCATCTCTCTTCAAGGTACAAATCCCTCTTCCTCTCCCCTTGTATATGCTGCTGTCCAGTACATTTTTCTTTGCTCAAATTGCTGTTGTCTAGTACATCTTTTTGTTCAAATTGCTCTTGTCCACTATACATCTTTGCAATATGTGGTGATGTGTAATATTTTTGATAGCATGCATCAATTGTAGATGGTCAAGAAGATGAACAAAAGAAAAAGGATGGCCGGCCCAGCAGTTTGTTTGTAGCTCCGCCACTGCTGAGACCCCCTACGTTCCCAGCCACGCCTCGCCCACTCGCGCTGTGTGTGCCTCGGAGATGGCCGGCGAGTCATTTTTAGATAGGATGGTTTCCCAGCTTCGGTCGACATCCAAGTGAGGAAAACCTCCACATCCCTCAATCCTACTCCCTCCGTTCCAAAATAGATGACCCAATTTTGTACAAAGTGAGTACAAAATTGGGTCATCTATTTTGGAACGGAGGGAGTACCTTTTAGTTATATTTCCGTACCTTTCAGCAGAACATATAGATTCCACTTCAGGTGATTTGACCCTTTTTATTTTGGAAAATAGCATGCTTGCATAGACCGAGTACAGCGAAAGTGGCATCATTCATCTCATTAATCCCATTTTGGAAGTGATACATAGTCTCTTTAGCATGCCAAGTATTCCAGTACAACTGGTGATAGATTGTATGCTGAAGAGTGCAAAACTAATAGTAAAATATTAGTGCTCATGCATTTACACTATTTAGATTGTTGAAGAAGTTGAACATGTCATCTTAATCTTAGATGGTGGTTCGTGACTATTTCAATTAGGCAAGATGAATTCTATAGTCACTTGTAGGCATTCTCTTAGTGTATAATTAATTTATTATTGACAAGACAGCTTTGGATTAATCCTCTTACTGAGATATAGAAAAGATGTAACATATGTGGATAGAATATCTTCGGATATGTAGGGTATGTAGTGCGATGTGTGCAACAAACTCATTACACCCTTTGTATATCTATCTAATTCTGTTTTTGTTTCAGCATGAACGAACTAAACCTTCCCTTGAGACTTTATTCACCAGTGCGTGCAAGCAGTTTTTGTTTATGAATATCATTGCTCTAAAGACGGTTATAAAACCTGTAGCTTGTTGCTTGCACTAACTCCGGAAGTCATTGTTTGCACACTGTCTGGCAGGCATTGTTCGCTCTCCCAGCTTTACAAATAGTAGAATTTAACTCATTTCCTGTTTTTTGGCCGTATCACTATTTTATTATGTTTGAATCATCTTGTTGTTGAAGGTACTACACTGGATATCCCAAGGATCTAGGGCCATCAAGAATCATACCGTTCACATCAGAGCGTCAATTTGTGCAGCTATTACATGAAGGACGGCCTGTAGTTGTGGCCTTTACCATTAAGTATGCTAGTCTCATGTTTTTTGTTCAGAAACACAAGAATAGTTAAGTTGTCCTATGTCAATAGCTTTGCACATGCTTACAACAGTAATGAAATTGCTTTTGTAGGTGCACTTATACACAGCATCTTGACAAAGTACTGGAGGAAGCTGCTGCTACATTTTATCCTCATATAAAGTTTGTTCGGGTAAGCCACTACTCTTATTACGCCCACAAAAAATATGCCATAAGTATTTTCGGGTCACTTATAAGATGATGAGTTATTTTGAAAACTTCAATGCACTCTGCTTTTTCTGTTCAAATTATCATGGCTCGCTATTATGGAACATTGTAAAGGTTGGTTTGCTGTCTTAACTGCATGTTAAAAATTCAAAACCTTGAAGTTAGTCCTATCTTATTTAATTTGTAGACACCTAATATAATACTACCTTTGGCGATGATCGCAAGATTAATCTAATTCAGCATGCATTATAAAGTTCACCAATTTCAATCTTCTGTTGAGCTTCAGGCACATGTCTGGAAGCTCTTTGTTTTGTGAATGCATCTTTGATGATCTTTTCTAGCCTTTTCTTTCACCTGCAAGAGAAGCAGCTCTATGGGAAGCTTAGATGTGTGAATAGTTGTACTTGACTTTTCTAAAAAATAGTTGTACTTTTATTATTTTGTCAATTGCAGATATTATGATGTACAAAGATACGATCAATTAGTCACAGGATAGTTTAATTGGCTGCCTGCCAAATCAGACTTTTCACTTTTGATTTCCTTCTCATTTGGATGCTTTTAACTTGGGTAATATCATGATACACTATGCTTCAAATTTGTGGCTTCTTGCTTCCCATCTATACAAATTGCGACTGCTGCCATCCTGTTTGCCTTTAGTCTCGAACTGATAGGAATTATTATTTTGTTCTATGTTGTCAGGTGGAATGCCCAAAGTATCCTGGGTTTTGCCTCACGAGGCAAAAGACTGAGTATCCATTTCTTGAAGTATTTTACAACCCAGAACAGGTTATGATTGTTTACTTTACCTTGCATCTGTTAACACATGTTGCCACTTCTTTACTTTGAATTATGTGCCACTTACATTTTTGTCAACAATCTTGATTCTTGATCTTATATTCTTTTCTTAATCTTTGTGGCTAAAGAATTATAAGTTTCTTAATCCTTATTTGTGCTAATGGCTGGAGAATCGTTAAAGGGTCCAACTTCTTTCTGCATGTTACCTTTAGCATTTTGGAAGTCATATGCCGTGCTTTGAGGGAAATTTCGAGAACAGTTTATGTACTATGTGCTCTCATGGTCCTCATAAGAGTGGAAGAGTGAAGCACATATTGCATTGCGGTCTGATTTGCATCCACGATTACAACATTACACCGCTCCAATATTTGCGCAATTTAATTCCTGGTATACCAGAGAAGCACTGATCTTCTTTTGGGGGAGAGTAAACTAGGTTTTCAGGAAATGTGTGGCTCAATCTAGAGATTCGTCGTGTTCTTTGTCAGACCAGGGATTAGTGTTTTCATTTGCATCTCATTTCCGTTCGGAGAAGGATCTGCTCTGCTAACTGCTCAAGTATGGCCGGTTTGTTCTTTGTTGAGCGTGAATGGCGTCGGTACCGTCTCTAGTTATTATTTGCTTACCCGTGGTTAATGTGTTCCCATTATTTCATGGCTAGGCATCCGCACCGTTTCCCCGGAATGAATTTGGTTTCAATTTCTTTCTTTCTTTCTTTCTTATTTACTTACTCATCGTGTTATCTGCACCTAGACATGAATGTGCTTTATTGTCAATTTTATCCTGGTAACAGCATGCTCTGCATTTTTTCAGGCTGCCAACCCAGGTAAGATGGTGGATCCGAGCATCACGAAATACTCCGCAAAAGTCCTGCCTGTAAGCGATGCCCTGAAGCGTCCTTTGAAAATATTCATGCATGAGCAATTAATTCATGCATTAGTCACTTGCTTGTCAAGTCTAATGCTGTATTCATAGTTTCCAGGTTGAGCTGATGTGATGCTATTTCCTTGTGTGCATGCAGTTCAACTATGACCAGAGCGTGTATGGATTTCGAGAGTATTTTAACAAGTATGGGTTCAAGTATTCCGAAGCAAACTAACTAGGTTTGTCATGGTGAAGCCCTGCAGAGTCAGCCAGTCCAACTGGGATGATGAGGCCTAGTTATTGAATTTACTTTCGGACTGTACTAGTTATTGAATTTACTTTCAGCCAGTCCAAATAATTCACTTTTATTTAAGAAATAATTCACATTTTCTGTTTAGGCCTTAACAAAAATTTGGCTCAATCTTGTAGAAATAGGGAACCGAAAGATCATCTCCTGTCTCGTTGCCCGTGACTTGGCAGGGCAGTGCTGGTGAGGTTGAGATGCTCGACTTGATCACCTGAATTTGTGGTTTCTGACATGTGGGTCGCACAACAAGCTGCCCCATATCTTACTCACCCTAAAATCATATTACCATTTCGTCGGAGAATATTTTCCACATTGGCCGTGTTCTCAAGGACGCGGGTATCTGCACCGAGCATCTACATTGACGCCACATCATGCCTACATACATCAAGGAGGCGTGAGACCTCACATCAACTCTGGCAATGGCAATGGCAGCTCCCACTAGGCATAAAATCCTAAAACCCTTTCTGTCCAATGCAATTAAGTTGTAATCTTAGGCTTAAATCATCTTCGACAACTCCACTTTCCACGAAAACTGCCCGTATTGGATGCATTGGTCGTAAAAAACAATTGATCTTTAAAATTCAAGTCTGCTAGGGAATCACAAGGTCGACGAAAATGTGGGATGTGAGAGAGGAACTTGAGCACTCGTGTAACATGATCATGGAATTCCTCGCCTTCTGCCCATAGAACTTCTGCACGGGCATTGTTCTAGTCATAGTATAATACAACAATCACACATACTCCCTCCGTCCGGAAATATTTGTCATCAAAATGAATAAAAGAGGATGTATCTAGATGTATTTTAGTTCTAGATACACCCCTTTTTGTCCATTTTGATGACAAGTTTTTCCGGACGGAGGGAGTACTATGTAAGTACCGCTTTTACTCCCTCCGTTCCTAAATAATTGTCTTTCTAGCCATCTCAAATGGTGGATTACAACATACGGATGTATGTAAACATATTTTAGAGTGTAGATTCACTCATTTTGCTTCGTATGTAGTCATTTGTTAAAATCTCTAGAAAAACAATTATTTAGGAACGGAGGGAGTATGTTGGAAGAAACACATGTTTAGCCTTTGGATTTGTATCCATGCCGGTCGTCGAGCCAACACGACACTCAAGGGCTAACTGTGACCTGTGAGTTCTTTATGCCACTCAAAGAAACGCCCCAGGGAAAGCCAGGTTTAGAACAAAAGAATGATGTTTGTACTCTTACTAAGCAATTTACTCCCGAATATACATACAATCAGACATCGGGTCAACACACATATAATCATCACTGCTTCATCAACAAGCATAATAATAACAATCTAACAACACCATGATATTACACAGATGAGACGAAGCGAATTACTCGTGGCACACGTTTGAAACCCATCACAGCAGGACATGACAAGTAGAGAATCCAATGCAAGACCACCACTGACCGCGACATGAGCACACCGTTGCACCTCACTCACTTCTTGAGCACACTGCGACACAAGAAAATCGTGGAGCAAAAGCATTAGAGTTCAGACAGGGCAGTGTGATTTAAACAAATGGATGTGGTAACCATCAAGCAAGCGAGTAAAGAAATACTGTATGAGGTAATACTGTATCTTTCATTCTGCGGCTGGTCCAAATTCAGGCTAGTTAAAAAAGTGAAGGAGAATGTCCACTGGAGTGGTTGCTTGGCAAAGGAAATTACTTACTTGTAAAGGTAGGCAGCGATACCAAGTATGATACAGAGCAGGATAATGTCAACGCAGAAGTTGCGACTGGATCTCATCTGACAACAATCCAAAGAGAGAAACATGCATGAGCTCATCAATCTACCAAACCAAGAAAGCATCAGTCAAGGAAAATACAGAGAGAAGAGTGAACTTGTACCTGAAGAATAGTCTGTTTCAGTCTCACGTTGGTATTCTTCAGATCTGCATTGGCTCTATCCACCTGCATTCGTCGGTTTATCAAACATTAAGCAATGTTGAGACAACTATCAGAAGAAAGAACTAAAAATGATGGTTGCCAGAGCACCAACCTTGTCATCCATTTCATCCATCAAGGGAACTTGCCTATCCAATTCCTGATGATCACAACAATTTAGTACGGTACACATAATCATCGCATAACTAGAAAGAAAGTACAGGACGCAAACCTCGTTCATATCCGATGCCATGTTCTTCAGAGTTGCCAGCCCTTCACCAATAACATCCAAACCTTCATCCTGCAGAATATCATTGTCAAACGCAGGTCTGGTTAGACGGAAGTTCTCACATCCAGTGGAAGCGCAAAATGAAACCAAAGATTAGATTGGTGAAACAAAATTTTACCTGCTTCATTCTACGCATCTCATATTCCTGACGAAACTTATTTGATTCTTCTGTCCCCTTAAAGTACTCGTCATCGAAGTTTCCATCTAAGAGGAGAGGAAAAGGTTCAGCTCATGACCCTCAAGAGGATAAAAGAAATTTTAAGATGGGCATCTAACAGTCCCATGCCAGATATAATGAGAAAACAAACACAATGTACATTGCTCAAACAACTTCACGCATGGTCTCATGTATGCTCAAATAAAATTTATATGCTAACATATTTCGTCCATCTAACGCTAACACAGAAAGCAGAGTTGTGTTGCTGAAACAATGAAGAGAACAAGTACACATGGAAAACTGACCAACACACACACACACACACACACACAAAGGACGCTTAGTGAACAGGGAATGCATAGGGGGAAAAGGGAACTTGGCCAGATCTTTCCGGAGCCAATACGTAAAGATGACTTAGGTGATACCGTAAATGATGCTCACTAACCAGAAGTAGAGTCGAACTTGACGCCTCCACCAGGTCGGGATCCTGAGGCTCCCCAACCTCCATTTTTCTTTGTCGCGCTAGAACTACCATCCGGTATTGATTGAATTCTATCAGGTAAGGCGGCAACCAGATCACTACGGGTCGCAAGTTCCTCCCTTGTGAGCCCTTTGACCTGTTACAACAAATGCAGAAAATAGTCAGATTTTTTCTCTAAGGAAAACACAAAAACTTTGCGTCTCAATGCAGAACAACATCGGAACTAATATTGCCAAATTCTAAATGGATTGTTTAACAAAAAATAGTTAAATCAAATGGGCAAAGTACATGCTATCCAAACTATGCAGAACAAAAAATTGAATAATACGGAGGCAGGTGCTAGAAGAAATTGAAAGTAGAAAAAACAAGTATAAAAGTAAAACCACGACCACGTAGTTTGCTCAGTGCTCAACTGCTCATGCACATCCTCTCATATAATAGTGCAGAGATATGCATGACCAAGGAAAGCATGTTACCAAACTCAATATGCAGCTAATATGCATATCAAGTCAATACTCAATGGAACTTAAATGCTAAGTTGAACAAAAAAAAGGATGGGACAAGATAAGGAGTAATTAAGCTCCAACACAAAAGCAGCAAAAGATTGAATTGCTTGATATCAACAATATCACGAAAGGTTTACGAGTCGTTCCGAGGTTGAGACTCATAGACTAATCGTGAATAATCGACACTAGTCGATGCTGAAGCTGTGACTCATAGACTAGTCGACACTGAAGTGTAGCCGGCCCTGGAGTTGTGACTCATAGACTAGTCTTGACTAGTCCTTCGACGCATAATCCATGTTAGCACGTTTGCTTGCGTATACTAAATAGCTATGCATTTGAAAGAAAAGGCAAGCAGCAGAAGATAACGGTGAGACTCCATATGGTTTATACTGGTCATATGCAAAAGAAGTGGGCACTGATGTAAATAATCCTATAAATCATCTATGCGAACAACCAAATGGAAGTACATTGCAACATACAAGATACTCAATTTCTCCTACATATGCTTGTATTAGAATTCCATCAGTATAATCAGCACATAAACATCATCCTACCAATCCTATGAAATCATAAACATACTTTCCCAGCAAATTCTGCAAAAAATACCAGCCCCGCCGATCCTAAACTGCACCAGGTGATCCAGCAAATCACCTCACCGACACAGAAATTGCTCATTTTTTTTCCATTGAGATTCAACAACAGCGCATCCTAAATTTAGGCAGTCTCCTCCTTCGAGGCAAGCTAGCCTCTTCTACTGCTAGTAAACAACGTGGGCATAAGCGAGTCCTAGCGGCCACAGAAGAAGCAGATCTAGCGGGTCAGCGCAGAGATGATGGGACCTTCTTGAGCGCGAGGCGCTGCAGCTTGGGCAGGTCCTCCTCGAGGAGCTTGGCCTTGGCGCGGCGGATCTCGGCGTTGAGCGCGACGACCGTGGCGCGGTTCTTCTCCTGCCTCGCCGCCTCCGCTTTCTGCAGCAGCGACAACAGCAACAAACCGGTCAGATTCAGATCGCCGCGAGGGGCATCACCGAGCGGGGCGGAGCACGAGCGGGGGGAGGGAGAGTAGGCGCGGGGTACCTCGACGCACTGGGAGATCTCGGCGTCGACGGAGCCGTAGAGGCGGGCGAAGGGGTCCTCGCCGGCGACGTTGGCGCCGTTGAGCTTCTCGGCGTCGTACTTGTCGTACTTCTGGCAGATGGCGTCCACCCGCGTGAGGATGTCGATCACCGTCATCGCCGCGGCTCGGTCTCCGCCCGCTCCGACGAGATCGAGGGGAGGATCGGCGAGGAAGCAACCGCTAGCTAGCTGCCGGCCGCTGGTGAACAGACCGAAGGGGGAGGAGGTCAGAACTGGACGGGGAAAGGGAGGCGACGAGACAGCCTTGCCGTGCTCGGCCAGAGAGTGGGTGGGTCGCACAGCCTGGCCGTGCCGGGCCGGTGGCGGCTATGCCGGGCGGGCCTAGGCTAGGCTGGCTCGGTTTGGGTTGGGCTCGGCCCGCTTGGGCCGAGTGGGTAGCATGGTCGGTTTTTATTAGTTGCTAAAAAAACTTTAAAAAAAATATATTTGTTTGTCACTGTGACGAACGTTAGCCGCCTTGGCTTGACTTCATGTCTTTCCCCGATTTTTAAAAATTTATTTACTTTGTGTTCTTCTAGGTCAGAGTGTTCTCACCGTCAAATGAAAGTCAGAGTCTTCTCTCTATATAAAAACTGGAACTTCTGTTATTTCCTTATTAGGGTGAATTTAATCTACTCCCTCCATTTCTAAATATTTGTCTTTTTAGAGATTTCAATAAATGATTACATACAGAGCAAGATGAGTGAATCTACACTCTAAAATATGTGTATATACATCTGTATGTGGTAGTCCATTTGAAATCTCTAAAAAACACATTTAAAAACGGAGGGAGTACCTAACAAGAAACCTATATTCCATTTCACGTGTCATGTCCAGAGAGTAAGGAGCATGTTTTGAGTTACGAGTTTTGGTTGTTGATCACGGGATGGGAGGGAGCGAGCAGGCATGAAGGGGTACCCACTCACTCAGTGGCGGAGCTATGCACAGGCAAAACTGTGCTATGGCCCGCCCAATCCATGGTTAAATCAGTAAGTGTTATGGCAAAGTTAACTCAAACAAGGTGAAGTTTGCAGGCTTCTTATTAGCTTAGCCAAATCTGGCCCGCCCAATATACAGTTTGTAGCTCCGCTACTGCACTCACTTGCGTAACAGCAAAACAAAGACTGCGTTGCGATATGGTAGCTGAATTCAGTTGCCAACAATGGAGCTTTATCATCATCTGTGTTGATGGAGACGAATGTGTGGTTTTCAAAAATTAGGGTGAGGCCAGTGCTCGCGGTAAAAGAGTCTCAGAGGGCCTTTAACTTGGCGAACTAGGCAATGTTAGCATGAAGGACGATCAACATGTCAGCAGTGTACCAATTGAGGGGAGCGCGACATGCAAGGCCGGGCCAATAAAATTAAGGGTGTTGTGCCAAACTCTAAAAGGCTCACCTCACTAGAAAAATAGACCTATAATAGTATATAGGCTATAATGTGTTACTAGGCAATATTATATATCAAGAATCTATAGGCTATAATGTGTTACTAGGCAATATTATATATCAAGAATCGGACCCATCTATTGAAAAACACGAGCAGTAAGCAATCTTTCAATCAATCAATAAAAAAACTTTAACTACCTTTCTAGATGAAATCTTAGTACACAAACAACACAAATTATGGCATGAATTGAAATACAAGAACCTGGATGATTGAGTTTGGCGTGTGATCCCCTTGCTGACTTTGCCGTTGGACCACCCTGCTGCTAAATGTGGCTACGGTATTCCCCTTGCCCTTGGACGCCTAGATCTCCCTTTCTCTCGAAGTTTATGGAGAATAAGACTGCAGAAGACTATGGAATCAAATTGAACAAAGAAAAACAGATAAACTTAGGTATTATAGAAAGAGCATTTTACCTATCATTGAAAGTTGAGGAAAATTTTGTTGGGAATTAGTAAATCGCGATCTCCTACTCCCTTAATTGAGGAAGAGGAAAGAGGAAAGAGAGCTGACACCCATCATATGCTAATTGAGGAAAACGAAAGAGATGACAGAGGACTCGAGGAGGCGCAAGGTTTTGCTCGGCTCGCTGTAGACGTCGTAAACCGGTTGCTGGCCTTCTGTTGTCGTTGTTGGGCCGATTTATTTCATCTTTTTCTTTGAGAGAATGTGTATATCTACCTGGCTAGGGCCCCCTAAAATTTTGGGGCCATGTGCGGTGGCTCATGTTACACATGCCCAGGCCCGGGCCTAACAACATGTATAATTGTCAATTTAGGGTGAGGTCAGTGTTCGCAACGAAAGACTCTAGGAGGGCCTTTAACTTGGCGAACTAGGCAACCTTAGAATGAAGGATTATCAACATGTCGGCGGTGTATTGGACGTCGAAGCACGACATGTGCAGTTGTCAAATTTTAGGGTGAGGCCTGTGCTTGCAGCGAAAGACTCTCGGAGGGCCTTTTACTTGTCAAACTAGGCAATGTTAGCATGAAGGATTATCAACATGTCGCCAGTGTATTGGACGACGAAGCACGACATGTGAAGTTGTCAAAGTTAGGGTGAGGCCAATGCTCGCAGCGAAAGATTCTAGGAAGGCCTTTAACTTGGCGAACTAGGCAATGCTAGCATGAAGGATTAATTATCAACTTGTCAGGGGTGTATTGGACGACGAAGTACGACAGGTTTGGCAGATGCTCGAGACAACACAATGCACTGACCGGGAGAATGAGGTGTTGGAGGACTTCGACATCGGGGGTGAAGATAAGGTAGCGCAAGTGCCCCTGCCTTAGCCCACAATTGATCCATCTTCTAGGGACACCATTGAGGAGGACGACCGAGAGGGCAAAGTCTTAGGTCAACAACCCATCTGGGCCAATGCGATTGGGAGCCCTTGATGTGGTGCTCATGGCCAAGGGCCTCTCAAGACACATAGTCCAAAGCCGTTCGGAGATCCAATTTGAGCACCTTGCTTATGGTAGCACAACACAAGTTCAGAGGTAAAGCTAAAGTTTTCCAAGATCAACATGGTCTCGAGAACCCAGTTTTGCTATGGGTGATCCAAGAAAGGCACAAGGCCACGAGGGGTTTGCATATGGATTGTCATCGACCTTGACAACATTTTGGTGACGTGATTCCCCATAGAGAAATGGGCTTGAATCTTCTCCGGCTCAGTGGCGATTCTATGTGTTGGCTGTGTGGTTACCTGACCCCACAACTATTGAGAAAAATAGTCTAAAAACACTATACATCATGAAGAAAATTTTCAAAAAATTAGCAACGACCGCACAGATTTTTGAGGCTGGCTTCACAACTACTTCGGTTGGATAGTAGTGTTTAGCGGTTGATGCCGGAGAGGTTCGCAGTGTGGTTGAAGATGTCATTAGCGAGCATGTGTTTTCTGTGCCTCTGTGTGAGTTCACTAGTAGATAAACCATCATTAATCCTAGTTGGTAAGGGCCTTTTGTCCCGGTTCCTGAACCGGGACTAAAGGGTCGTTACTAATGCCCTGGCCCTTTAGTCCCGGTTCAGTCCAGAACCGGGACAGATGGGCCTTCACGTGGACGGTGCGCCGAGCCCATGCAGGAGGGCCTGTGGTCCCGGTTCGTGGCACCAACCGGGACCAATAGGCATCCACGCGTCAACATTTCAGGGTCTGTGGTTTTTGTTTTTTTGAAAGGAGGGGGGGGGGGGGTTGGGGGTTTTGGGGGGTTAATTTAGGTGTTTCATATATTGTGTTAGCTAGCTAATTAATAGAGAGAAGTGTCCTCTCTTATGTTCGTGCTTGGTCGACGCTACGTACTATACATAGAGAGGCCCTCGACACGCTAGCTAGTAAGAAAGTGAAGGAAACCATTAAGTATAGAAGTTTGTCATGCATACCGAGAGAAGTGATCGATCGACCTCTCCTTCTCCGAGAGATTGGTCGAACAACAAGTTTCCGTATTATCTATCCGACGCTACTGGCTACATACATATACAATATGTAAAATCTCTTATAATCCCCTAGCATTTGAAATCAACTTCCACATGGTATTCTCCGGCTTTATTGATGACATGGTCAAGAAAGAATCCCGCCAATTCCTCTTGAATTGCTTTCATGCGATCTTGTGGTAGGAGTTCATTCCGCATCTGCCACGTCTTATTTGAAGAAGGGGGTTAATACATATATATGAATGAAACTCAACAGAAATGATGGTGTAATAAAATGAAATTGTGAATATTATTGCTTACACACTTCATATTGTCTTTTAGAGTAGCCCCGCTTATTTTTCAAAGTCGCGTTGTAGATGAACTCGCACACGTAGTATCCACAATAATTATTCTCTTGTTCCTGCCACAAGCACTTTACGAGAAACAGAGGTCAATCAAACTGATAATGAAGCATTATAAATGGCATTGATGAAAGTATAGCTATAGAATCAACGGGAGATGCGCGCAACTAGCTAGCTAGTAGTACTTACTTTCGGGTATGTATATCGCAGCTCCTTCGGCAGTCCCGGAGCTTCTGCGGTGAACTGTTTCCAAACCCTGCAAGACAAAGAAAATAATAATTATTACTTGAGATATCAGGAAATGAACAAAAAGTTGTCGATATGGTGCGATAATGATCGACTGAAATACTTGTTGAGCAATTTAGTCATGTCCGCATAGGTTTCGGGATCTTTTCGTCTCGAGTCTAAGACGGTTACTAGTCCCCGCGCACGCATGCATAACTCATCAATTACATTACTATAACCTCGTTCGAGTAATAAGGGAAACCGAATATGCACACGACAGTAACACTCACTTGAAGTTGTAAGGAAAGAGTATGGTATCTTTGTTTTGATTTTTGATCAACGATTGTAGCAAGTTGGCCTCAGCGTCTTCGGCGTGCTTTTTAACCTGAATTTCATCTATGATATTTGTGTTAATGAACCCAATATCATACATTTCTTGTTTTCTGCACTCGACGATCTTCAATCTGCATAATATAGTGAGGATAATTAATTATAAATACATGCAATGAAAGAGTTGAGCTATATATAGAGACTTAATGACAGAAATAGTACTTATAGACAGTAGCAAAAGACCGTTAATTTATCGAGGGCCTTTTGATTGAAGAACTCGAAGAACTCCTCAAATGGAACAAGCAACAGATCAGTTCCAACGAGGTCGTGCTCCTCTTTAATTCTCAGATCCAAAGTATTCGTACCCCTAGACTCTCTGCAAGTTTTCATGTACCAATTATGGAATCTTCACATCATCGTTGTTAGAGATTTTTCATCTTTGACGAGAGGCTTCCCGTGCTCGTATCTGTGTTCGACCACCTCCATGAAATCAAAATTTACATTGTCAGGCAGGTAATCTCCAAGATTGCTATAACCGCGTACCTTCCCCGGAGCATTAGCAACGATGTCGCTAGACACATTGAGCGGGGGGCACGATTGGTTCGCTTGTTCGCCGAGCTGGGCAATTTTTTCCCAGCTGCTCGTCGTTCTTTTAACCTTTGATCACTGACAGTAGTTCCCGACCGCGACGCTTCTTGATATGCCTTTTGAGTAATGCGCTCATAGTTGGTTTTCGGCGGAGACTTTGGTGGTTTCCTCAGGGCATCGATAGTGCACTTTGCTTTCACCGGATCTACCTTCTCCTCCGGAGGTGGACGTCTCTTTGCTTTCAACCCTTCAAAGAAGTCCTTCACTTTGGTGCCGCCACGGGCCGGAGAAGGAGGCCGAGTTCCCTGATCGTCACTCGCCGGAGGAGGAGGCGGTGGAGGAGGCGGAGTGCCCTGAGTCGCCGGAGAAGGAGGAGGAGGCGGAGGCGTCCAGTTCGGAAGGTTGATGAGCTCCTTCCGCCATAGGCATGGAGTCTTTAGAGCAGAACCCAGCCTAGTCTCCCCTTCACCGGTAGGGTGGTCAAGCTGGAGGTCCTCAAATCCCTCCGTTATTTCATCCACCATCACCCTAGCATATCCTTCTGGAATCGGCCGGCAGTGAAAAGTTGCGCCGGGTTCAGTAGGATAAACAGAGCCAACAGCCACCTTCACCTTCAAATTCATCCATTGCGTCATAATGTGGCAATTTTGAGACTCCATGATAGCATCCACGGGATAGCTGGCAGGACCCGTCAAGACATGCTCCGGCTGAAGCAGCTCGGTGGAAGCCACGCTGCTTCTCCGCTGAGATGGCAGGGTAGCTTCGGGGGAAGCTTCGGCAGTTCATTTGCTGCGATTTGCTTCTCGTTCCTCTATTGCTTGTACCCTTGCGTGCAGCGCCTGCAGTTGGGTCTGCTGCACTTTTTCCTCCTCTCCTGGCATTTGTAACCGCCAGCGTCCGGAAAACCAGCATTCCACGGAACGGAGCCGGGCGTGCCTCGTGTCCGTCCAGGGTGCTCAGGATTCCGGAGGGCCATTGTGAGCTCGTCGTTCTCTCTGTCTGGAACGAACGTCCCTTGCTGCGCTGCATCGATATAGTGCCGAAGCCTCTTGACTGGTATTTCCAATTGCTCGTCGGTCCAAATGCACTTCCCTGATACAGGGTCCAAGGTTCCGCCAGCCCCGAAGAACCAAGTCCGGCAACGGTCTGGCCAGTTCATTGTCTCTGGTTCGATCCCTTTATCAACCAGATCATTCTCAGCCTTGGCCCACTTAGGCCGGGCTTTGAGGTAGCCACCTGACCCCATGCGATGGTGAAGCTTCTTCTTCGCAGCATTTTGCTTGTTTGTCGCCGACATCTTCTTACTCTTTTCTGATGTCTTTGGGCCACAAATGCGGGCCAGTGATCTCTGATCTTCTCATATTTGTCCTTGAATTCTGGTGTCTCTTTTTTGTCGACAAACGTATTCAGGTCTTTCTTCCACCTCCTGAATAGGTCTGCCATCTTCTTAAGAGCAAAAGACTTGATTAATTGCTCTTTAACTGGCTTCTCCGAATCATCCTCTGGCGGTAGGGTGAAATTTGACTTCAGCTCAGTCCAAAGATCATTTTTCTGCATATCATTGACATAAGACACCTCAGGTTCTTCGTTCTTAGGCTTATACCATTGGTGGATGCTGATCGGGATCTTGTCCCTAACCAGAACCCCGCACTGAGCAACAAATGTGTTCTTTGTCCGTATGGGTTCAATCGGTTGGCCGTCGCGCGCGATTGCTATGATCTCAAACCTTTCATCTGAGTTTAACTTTTTCTTCGGGCCTCGTCTCTTTACCGAAGTTGTGCTCGATCCGGAGGGCTAGAAAAAAGAAAAAAGACGAGAGTTAATTAATATGTGTACATACCAAAACAATGAATGCATCAATTAGCTAGTCAGCACAGGCTTAACTAATATATATACCTGGCCGGACTCGGTTCGGTCACCGAAGTCGTCATCACGGTCTCCTTCTTGCACCGGCATTGGGTCACCGGAGCCATCATAATCATAGCCAGCTGCTTCTTCACCCCCTCCTTCCAGACCATCGGTGTCGTTGAGAAACAACGAGCAGACGGCATCACTTCCTTGTGCGATTATGTCCCCCAACAACGCTTCTTGTGCTTCGTCTCGGGGGGTGTCCATAGTTTCTACAAATATTTACAACATGGCAATTATTATTCAAACATGACAGATGGATATATTAGCTAGTGGCAAACGTAGAACTAGCTAGCTAATCACAGTAAGGAATCATATTAATTAGTGGCCTCGACGCTGCTTCTCTAGGGTTTGGGGTGGCCTCGACAACGCTTCAAGGGGGTAATATCGAGAACGACGAGATACATACACGGGAAAATAATGTTATCGGGGAGGGGGTATATCGACCCCCCCCCCCACGTGTTGAAGTTATCGGGAGGGGTTTATATCGACAACGACGACATACGTACATGGGAAAATAATATTATCGGGGAGGGGGTATATCGACCCCCCACGTGTTTAAGTTATCGGGAGGGGGTATATCGACCCCCCCCCACATGTTTAAGTTATCGGGAGGGGGTATAGCGACCCCCCCCCCCCCACGGGGTGAGGTTATGGGGTGTTTATATCGACACGACATACGTACATGGGAAAATAATGTTATCGGGGAGGGGGTATATCGCCCCCCCCTCGTGTTGAAGTTATCGGGGGGGGGGAATTCGACCCCCCCCGTGTTTAAGTTATCGGGGGGGGGTATAGCGACCCCCCCCCCCCCACGGGGTGAGGTTATGGGGTGTTTATATCGACACGACATACGTACATGGGAAAATAATGTTATCGGGGAGGGGGTATATCGCCCCCCCCTCGTGTTGAAGTTATCGGGGGGGGGGAATTCGACCCCCCCCGTGTTTAAGTTATCGGGGGGGGGTATAGCGACCCCCCCCCCCCCACGGGGTGAGGTTATGGGGTGTTTATATCGACACGACATACGTACATGGGAAAATAATGTTATCGGGGAGGGGGTATATCGCCCCCCCCTCGTGTTGAAGTTATCGGGGGGGGGGAATTCGACCCCCCCCGTGTTTAAGTTATCGGGGGGGGGTATAGCGACCCCCCCCCCCCCACGGGGTGAGGTTATGGGGTGTTTATATCGACACGACATACGTACATGGGAAAATAATGTTATCGGGGAGGGGGTATATCGCCCCCCCCTCGTGTTGAAGTTATCGGGGGGGGGGAATTCGACCCCCCCCGTGTTTAAGTTATCGGGGGGGGGTATAGCGACCCCCCCCCCCCCACGGGGTGAGGTTATGGGGTGTTTATATCGACACGACATACGTACATGGGAAAATAATGTTATCGGGGAGGGGGTATATCGCCCCCCCCTCGTGTTGAAGTTATCGGGGGGGGGGAATTCGACCCCCCCCGTGTTTAAGTTATCGGGGGGGGGTATAGCGACCCCCCCCCCCCCACGGGGTGAGGTTATGGGGTGTTTATATCGACACGACATACGTACATGGGAAAATAATGTTATCGGGGAGGGGGTATATCGCCCCCCCCTCGTGTTGAAGTTATCGGGAGGGGGTCTATCGACCCCCCCCCCCCACGTGTTGAAGTTATCGGGAGTTTATATCGACACGACATACGTACATGGGAAAATAATATTATCGGGGAGGGGGTATATCGACCCCCCCTCGTGTTGAAGTTATCGGGAGGGGTATATGGACGACGACAGACCCGATAAAACATAAGAAAACGAAGAAGAAATAAAAGGAGGAAAAGAAGAAAGGAATAGAGGAGAAGATCGAAGAAAAAAAAGAAGAAAAAAAGAGAGGAGAAGAAGAAAGGAATAGAGGAGAAGAAGAAAAAATAGAAAAAAATTCTATTTTTTTCTTCTCCTCTATTCCTTTCTTCTTCTCCTCTTCCTTTTCTTCCTCTCCTCTTCTTCTCCTCTTCCTTTTCTTCCTCTCCTCCTCTTCTCCTTTTTACTCTTCTTATTTTCCTTTTTCCTCTCCTAAATATATAAAAAAATTCTAAAAATGAAACTAACCTAAAATGTACTAAATCAGAGAACATATATAGATAATCCTTTTCTAAATATATAAATCTAACTTTTGCATATATGAACATATATACACAGAGAACATACAAACATATAGACATTTTTATAAAAAAGCAAAATACAAATCATCATATATATGAAAAAAAACTGAAAAGAAGCAATATACACAATACATATACTCACATATATACATATATATATAATCTAAAAAAACAAGCATGTAATATAAGAAAAAAAACAGGAGAGGGGCGCCGGCCGGACCAACAGAGGGGCAGGGGCGCGCGTTCGGCGGCGAGGACGGCAACGGGGTAGGGGGCGCGCGTTCGGCGACGACGGGGCAGGGGCGACGGCCGGCGAGGAAGGAGGCGGGGCAGGGCGCGACGATGACGGGGGCGGGCCGGGGCGCGCGACGCGCGTCGGGCCAGGGCGGCGACGGCGTCGGCGAGGGCACGGGCGACGGCGAGCGGGCGGCGACGGCGACCTCGGGCGGCTAGGGGAGGCGATGGAGACATCGGGGTAGGGGCCGGCGTCGAGGAGCAGCGCAGCAGCCTGGCGACGTTGGAGAGAAGAATGGCGGGTGGGGGGAAATTTCCCAAATGTTTGGTTATATAGGAAAGGCTTTGGTCCCGGTTCGTGGCACAAACCGGGACCAGAATGCCCCCCTTTAGTCCCGGTTGGTGCCACCAACCAGGACCAAAGGCCTTGTGCTGGAACTGGCGCGGTGCGGTGACTAGCCGAGAGGGCTCGACAGTGGTTTATAAGCGCTGCTGCGCTGACCACTTCGAGCTCCTCTCAAATGCAGGTATACGGGCCTAAAGTCACTTATCTGCCTGTGGGCCTAATGGGCCTCCTGCGGGCCTGAATCCTGGCCCATGGTAGGGTTTCTAGTCGTATTCAGGCCGTGGGGGCCCAGTAGAAGGCACTTTTTTTGTTTTTTTGTTTTTTTGTTTTCTTTACTTATTGTTGCTATTTTTTACTTTTTTCCAGTTTTTTTGTTTTGTTTTCTGCATTATTTATTTTCTTTTGTTTTCTGCTTTATTTTTAATTCTTTTTTGCTTTTAGTTTTAGAAAATTATAAACTTTCTGTTAGTGCCATTAGTTTTCAAATTTGAAAACACTTTTTTTGTTTTTTTGTTTTCTTTCTTGCTTTATTTATTTTATTTTGTTTCTACTTACAACAAAATACTTATTGTTGCTATTTTTACTTTTTTCCAGTTTTTTTGTTTTGTTTTCTGCATTATTTATTTTCTTTTGTTTTCTGCTTTATTTTTAATTCTTTTTTGCTTTTAGTTTTAGAAAATTATAAACTTTCTGTTAGTGCCATTAGTTTTCAAATTTGAAAACATTTTTTTGTTTTTTGTTTTCTTTGTTGGTTTATTTATTTTATTTTGTGTCTACTTACAACAAAATACTTATTGTTGCTATTTTTACTTTTTTCCAGTTTTTTTGTTTTGTTTTCTGCATTATTTATTTTCTTTTGTTTTCTGCTTTATTTTTAATTCTTTTTTGCTTTTAGTTTTAGAAAATTATAAACTTTCTGTTAGTGCCATTAGTTTTCAAATTTGAAAACATTTTTTTGTTTTTTGTTTTCTTTGTTGGTTTATTTATTTTATTTTGTGTCTACTTACAACAAAATACTTATTGTTGCTATTTTTACTTTTTTCCAGTTTTTTTGTTTTGTTTTCTGCATTATTTATTTTCTTTTGTTTTCTGCTTTATTTTTAATTCTTTTTTGCTTTTAGTTTTAGAAAATTATAAACTTTCTGTTAGTGCCATTAGTTTTCAAATTTGAAAACATTTTTTTGTTTTTTGTTTTCTTTGTTGGTTTATTTATTTTATTTTGTGTCTACTTACAACAAAATACTTATTGTTGCTATTTTTACTTTTTTCCAGTTTTTTTGTTTTGTTTTCTGCATTATTTATTTTCTTTTGTTTTCTGCTTTATTTTTAATTCTTTTTTGCTTTTAGTTTTAGAAAATTATAAACTTTCTGTTAGTGCCATTAGTTTTCAAATTTGAAAACATTTTTTTGTTTTTTGTTTTCTTTGTTGGTTTATTTATTTTATTTTGTGTCTACTTACAACAAAATACTTATTGTTGCTATTTTTACTTTTTTCCAGTTTTTTTGTTTTGTTTTCTGCATTATTTATTTTCTTTTGTTTTCTGCTTTATTTTTAATTCTTTTTTGCTTTTAGTTTTAGAAAATTATAAACTTTCTGTTAGTGCCATTAGTTTTCAAATTTGAAAACATTTTTTTGTTTTTTGTTTTCTTTGTTGGTTTATTTATTTTATTTTGTGTCTACTTACAACAAAATACTTATTGTTGCTATTTTTACTTTTTTCCAGTTTTTTTGTTTTGTTTTCTGCATTATTTATTTTCTTTTGTTTTCTGCTTTATTTTTAATTCTTTTTTGCTTTTAGTTTTAGAAAATTATAAACTTTCTGTTAGTGCCATTAGTTTTCAAATTTGAAAACATTTTTTTGTTTTTTGTTTTCTTTGTTGGTTTATTTATTTTATTTTGTGTCTACTTACAACAAAATACTTATTGTTGCTATTTTTACTTTTTTCCAGTTTTTTTGTTTTGTTTTCTGCATTATTTATTTTCTTTTGTTTTCTGCTTTATTTTTAATTCTTTTTTGCTTTTAGTTTTAGAAAATTATAAACTTTCTGTTAGTGCCATTAGTTTTCAAATTTGAAAACATTTTTTTGTTTTTTGTTTTCTTTGTTGGTTTATTTATTTTATTTTGTGTCTACTTACAACAAAATACTTATTGTTGCTATTTTTACTTTTTTCCAGTTTTTTTGTTTTGTTTTCTGCATTATTTATTTTCTTTTGTTTTCTGCTTTATTTTTAATTCTTTTTTGCTTTTAGTTTTAGAAAATTATAAACTTTCTGTTAGTGCCATTAGTTTTCAAATTTGAAAACATTTTTTTGTTTTTTGTTTTCTTTGTTGGTTTATTTATTTTATTTTGTGTCTACTTACAACAAAATACTTATTGTTGCTATTTTTACTTTTTTCCAGTTTTTTTGTTTTGTTTTCTGCATTATTTATTTTCTTTTGTTTTCTGCTTTATTTTTAATTCTTTTTTGCTTTTAGTTTTAGAAAATTATAAACTTTCTGTTAGTGCCATTAGTTTTCAAATTTGAAAACATTTTTTTGTTTTTTGTTTTCTTTGTTGGTTTATTTATTTTATTTTGTGTCTACTTACAACAAAATACTTATTGTTGCTATTTTTACTTTTTTCCAGTTTTTTTGTTTTGTTTTCTGCATTATTTATTTTCTTTTGTTTTCTGCTTTATTTTTAATTCTTTTTTGCTTTTAGTTTTAGAAAATTATAAACTTTCTGTTAGTGCCATTAGTTTTCAAATTTGAAAACATTTTTTTGTTTTTTGTTTTCTTTGTTGCTTTATTTATTTTATTTTGTTTCTACTTACAACAAAATACTTATTGTTGCTATTTGTATTTTGTTTCCAGTTTTTTGTTTTATTTTCTGCATTATTTATTTTCTTTTGTTTTTTGCTTTATTTTTTAATTCTTTTTGCTTTTAGGTCAGCAAAATTATAAACTTTCTGTTAGTGCCATTAGTTTTAGAAAAATTATAAACTTTCTGTTAGTGCCATTAGTTTTCAAATTTGAATAGTTAAAATTTGAATTCTTTGAAATTTGTGTGAATCACAAGTTTGTGATTAACTTTACTAAAAAAATGAACATAGATGCGCCTGTAGAGAAAATTCAACCTAAATTCATAATAAATTTCTATGAATTTCAGAGAAATTCACTATGAATTTAGGTCAAATTCCCTGTATAGGGGCATCTATTTTCACTTTGAGAGGAGCTCAACAAGGCAGAGAGGGACGGGCTTATAAACCGGTGTGAGCGACCTTCGGTTGGCGAGGTGGGACTAAACTCTGAGCGCAACGAGGACCAACCCTTTAGTCCCGGTTTGTGGCACAAACTGGGACTAATGGTCATGGGCCATGGGCGAGGCGCATTGGTCCCGGTTCGTGCGTGGAACCGGGACCAAAAGGTCCAGACGAATCGGGACCAATGGCCCACGTGGCTGCCCTCTTGAGAGTGTTCTTGGTGAGAACATAGTTGACAAGGAGCGAACCGGGATTAATGGTATTACGAGGGCCGAACCATACATTAAAGCATTTCAAATGAACTCTGAAAAAGTTGGAAGTTGGCATGGTATCATAATTTCACCCACATAGCATGTGCATGTACAAAACGGACAATGGTATCATACTCGTCTGTTACAAAGTTGGCATGGTATCATCATAATAGTTGCGGGAGAAAGTCTTCACTTTTTCTTCGCTTGTGTCATTTGCTTATTGCACCGTAACCATGGATAATCTTCATCGTTTATCATAATGCTTGGGCCAGCCTTGACTTTGAAGGGAGGAATTTCATGAAACTTTTCATAATCTTCAGACATGTCTGTCTTGCCCTCCACTTCCACGATGTCCCTTTTTCCTGAAAGAACTATGTGGTGCTTTGGCTCATCGTATGATGTATTCGCTTCCTTATCTTTTCTTTTTCTCGGTCTGGTAGACATGTCCTTCACATAGATAACCTGTGCCACATCATTGGCTAGGACGAACGGTTCGTCAGTGTACCCAAGATTTTTCAGATCCGCTGTTGTCATTCCGTACTGTGGGTCTACCTGTACCCCGCCTCCTGACAGATTGACCCATTTGCACTTAAACAAAGGGACCTTAAAATCATGTCCGTAGTCAAGTTCCCATATGTCCACTATGTAACCATAATATGTGTCCTTTCCCCTCTCGGTTGTTGCATCAAAGCGGACACCGCTGTTTTGGTTGGTGCTCTTTTGATCTTGGTCAATCGTGTAAAATGTATTCCCATTTATCTCGTATCCTTTGTAAATCAATACAGTCAAAGATGGTCCCCTGGACAACAAGTACAGCTCATCACAAACAGTGTTGTCACCTCTGAGACGTGTTTCCAACCAACTGCTGAAATTCCTGATGTGTTCACATGTAATCCAGTCGTCGCACTGCTCCGGGTGTTTGCAGCGCAGACTGTTCTTGTGTTCATCGACATACGGGGTCACCAAGGTAGAGTTCTGTAGAACTGTGTAGTGTGCTTGAGACTAAGAATATCCGTCCAGTCAGTCTCCCCTCATACCGCGATTTAGGGAGACCTATTTTCTTAAGGCCAGGAATGAAGTCAACACAAAACCTGATGACATCCTCTGTTTGATGGCCCATGGAGATGCTTCCTTCTGGCCTAGCGCGGTTACGGACATATTTCTTTAGGACTACCATGAACCTCCCAAAGGGGAACATATTGTGTAGAAATACGGGCCCCAGAATGACAATATCGTCGACTAGATGAACTAGGACGTGCGTCATGATATTGAAGAAGGATGGTGGGAACAGCAGCTCGAAACTGACAAGACATTGCGCCACATCAATCCTTAGCCTTGGTACGATTTCTGGATCGATCACCTTCTGAGAGATTGCATTAAGGAATGCACATAGCTTGACAATGGCTAATCAGACGTTTTCTGGTAGAAGCCCCCTCAATGCAACCGGATGCAGTTGCGTCATAATCACGTGGCAGTCATGAGACTTTAGGTTCTGGAACTTTTTCTCTGGCATATTTATTATTCCCTTTATATTCGATGAGAATCCAGTCGGGACCTTCATACTGAGCAGGCATTCAAAGAAGATTTCTTTCTCTTTTTTCGTAAGAGCGTAGCTGGCAGGACCTTCACACTGCTTCGGAGGCATGCCGTCTTTTTCTTGCAAACGTTGCAGGTCCTCCCGTGCCTTAGGTGTATCTTTTGTCTTTCCATACACACCCAAAAAGCCTAGCAGGTTCACGTAAAGGTTCTTCGTCACATGCATCACGTCGATTGAAGAGCGGATCTCTAGGTCTTTCCAGTAGGGTAGGTCCCAAAATATAGATTTCTTCTTCCACATGGGTGCGTGTCCCTCAGCGTCATTCGGAACAGCTAGTGCGCCGGGACCCTTTCCAAAGATTACGTGTAAATCATTGACCATAGCAAGTACGTGATCACCGGTACGCATGGCGGGCTTCTTCTGGTGATCTGCCTCGCCTTTGAAATGCTTGCCTTTCTTTCGACATTGATGGTTGGTCGGAAGAAATTGACGATGGCCCAGGTACACATTCTTCCTACATTTGTCCAGGTATATACTTTCAGTGTCATCTAAACAGTGCGTGCATGCGTGGTATCCCTTGTTTGTCTGTCCTGAAAGGTTACTGAGAGCGGGCCAATCGTTGATGATCACGAACAGCAACGCCTTTAGGTTAAATTCCTCCTGTCTGTGCTCATCCCACGTACGTACACCGTTTTTATTCCACAGCTGTAAAAGTTCTTCAACTAATGGTCTTAGGTACACATCAATGTCGTTGCCGGGTTGCTTAGGGCCTTGGATGAGAACTGGCATCATAATGAACTTCCGCTTCATGCACATCCAAGGAGGAAGGTTATACATACATAGAGTCACGGGCCAGGTGCTGTGATTGCTGCTCTGCTCCCTAAAAGTATTAATGCCATCCGCGCTTAAAGCAAACCATACGTTCCTTGGGTCCTTTGCAAACTCATCCCAGTACTTTCTCTTGATTTTTCTCCACTGCGACCCGTTAGCGGGTGCTCTCAACTTCCCGTCTTTCTTACGGTCCTCACTGTGCCATCGCATCAACTTGGCATGCTCTCCGTTTCTGAACAGACATTTCAACCGTGGTATTATAGGAGCATACCACATCACCTTCGCAGGAACCCTCTTCCTGGGGGGCTCGTCGTCAACATCACCAGGGTCATCTCGTCTGATCTTATACCGCAATGCACCGCATACCGGGCATGCGTTCAGATCCTTGTATGCACCGCGGTAGAGGATGCAGTCATTAGGGCATGCATGTATCTTCTGCACCTCCAATCCTAGAGGGCATACGACCTTCTTTGCTGCGTATGTACTGTTGGAAATATGCCCTAGAGGCAATAATAAATTAGTTATTATTATATTTCCTTGTTCATGATGATCGTTTATTACCCATGCTATAATTGTATTGATGGAAAACTCAGATACATGTGTGGATACATAGACAACACCGTGTCCCTAGTAAGCCTCTAGTTGACTAGCTCGTTGATCAATAGATGGTTACGGTTTCCTGACCATGGACATTGGATGTCATTGATAACGGGATCACATCATTAGGAGAATGATGTGATGGACAAGACCCAATCCTAAGCCTAGCACAAAGATCGTAGTTCGTATGCTAAAGCTTTTCTAATGTCAAGTATCTTTTCCTTAGACCATGAGATTGTGCAACTCTCGGATACCGTAGGAATGCTTTGGGTGTACCAAACGTCACAACGTAACTGGGTGGCTATAAAGGTGCACTACAGGTATCTCCGAAAGTGTCTGTTGGGTTGGCACGAATCGAGACTGGGATTTGTCACTCCGTGTGACGGAGAGGTATCTCTGGGCCCACTCGGTAGGACATCATCATAATGTGCACAATATGACCAAGGGGTTGATCACGGGATGATGTGTTACGAAACGAGTAAAGAGACTTGCCGGTAACGAGATTGAACAAGGTATCGGTATACCGACGATCGAATCTCGGGCAAGTACAATACCGCTAGACAAAGGGAATTGTATACGGGATCGATTGAGTCCTTGACATCGTGGTTCATCCGATGAGATCATCGTGGAATATGTGGGAGCCAACATGGGTATCCAGATCCCGCTGTTGGTTATTGACCGGAGAACGTCTCGGTCATGTCTGCATGGTTCCCGAACCCGTAGGGTCTACACACTTAAGGTTCGATGACGCTAGGGTTATAAAGGAAGTTTGTATGTGGTTACCGAATGTTGTTCGGAGTCCCGGATGAGATCCCGGACGTC
>LR880966.1:737031892-737075271 GCA_904067115.1 Aegilops sharonensis | reverse complement strand
TCGATTCATGCCAACTCAACATATACTTTTGGAGACACCTGTAGAGTACCTTTATAATCACCCAGTTACGTTGTGACGTTTGGTAGCACACAAAGTGTTCCTCTGGTAAACGGGAGTTGCATAATCTCATAGTTGCAGGAACTTTGTATAAGTCATGAAGAAAGCATAAGCAACATACTAAACGATCAAGTGCTAAGCTAACGAAATGGGTCATGTCAATCACATCATTCTCCTAATGATGTGATCCCATTAATCAAATGACAACACATGTATATGGTTAGGAAACATAACCATCTTTGATTAATGAGCTAGTCTTGTAGAGGCATACTAGTGACTATCTGTTTGTCTATGTATTCACACATGTATTATGTTTCCGGTTAATACAATTCTAGCATGAATAATAAACATTTATCATGATATAAGGAAATAAATAATAACTTTATTATTGCCTCTAGGGCATATTTCCTTCATCCGGAGGGGTCCGGAGGTCCGGAAATTGTTCCACCACGTCCAATACAGTAGCATGGGCTGTAGGGGGGCGCTCTAGCCTTAATGGGCCAGGGGCACCAGCCCCCCAAAGGCCCATGCGCATGGGAGGGGAAAACCCTAAAGGGGGCGGCCTCCACTTGACTTGGGAGGCACTCCTCCCCCCTTGGCCGCCCCCCTTGGATGGGATCTAGGGCTGGCCGCACCCCTTGGGGGTGGGAAACCCTAAAGGGGGCGCAGCCCCCTTCCCCGCTATATATACTTGAGGTTTTGGGGCTGCCAACACATGAGAACCTCTCTCTCTTGGGGCAGCCCTACCTCTCTCCCTTCTCCTCTCCCGCGGTGCTTGGCGAAGCCCTGCAGGATTGCCACGCTCCTCCACCACCACCACGCCGTTGTGCTGCTGCTGGATGGAGTCTTCCTCAACCTCTCCCTCTCTCCTTGCTGGATGAAGGCGTGGGAGACGTCACCGGGCTGTACGTGTGTTGAACGCGGAGGTGCCGTCCGTTCGGCACTAGGATCTCCGGTGATTTGAATCACGACGAGTACGACTCCATCAACCCCGTTCAGTTGAACGCTTCCGCTTAGCGATCTACAAGGGTATGTAGATGCACTCTCCTTCCCCTCGTTGCTGGTTTCTCCATAGATAGATCTTGGTGACACGTAGGAAAATTTTGAATTTCTGCTACGTTCCCCAACATGTACTGTCGGGCAATTCGTTATCCTTTGGAAGCTTCTTCTTCAATATTTTTAGTAGCTTCTCAAATCCTTTGTCAGGCACAACATTCTCTGCCTTCCACTGCAGCAATTCTAGTACGGTACCGAGCTTTGTGTTGCCATCTTCGCAATTGGGGTACAACCCTTTTTTGTGATCCTCTAACATGCGATCGAATTTCAGCTTCTCCTTTTGACTTTCGCATTGCGTCCTTGCATCGACAATGACCAGACGGAGATCATCATCATCGGGCACATCGTCTGGTTCCTCTTGATCTTCAGCAGCTTCACTCGTTGCAGCATCATTGGGCACATCGTCTGTTTCCTCTTGATCTTCACCAGCTCCCCCCGTTGCAGCATCACCGTATTCAAGGGGCACATAGTTGTCATCGTACTCTTCTTCTTCGCCGTCTTCCATCATAACCCCTATTTCTCAGTGCCTCGTCCAAACATTATAGTGTGACATGAAACCCTTGTAAAGCAGGTGGGTGTGAAGGATTTTCCGGTTAGAGTAAGACATCGTATTCCCACATTTAATGCATGGACAACACATAAAACCATTCTGCTTGTTTGCCCCAGCCGCTTCGAGAAACTCATGCACGCCCTTAATGTATTCGGAGGTGTGTCTGTCACCGTATATCCATTGCCGGTTCATCTGCGTGCATTATATATAATTAAGTGTGTTAAAAACCATTACAGAACATCATGAATAGATAAATAAGTGACCAAGTTAATAGAAGTTCATCATCACATTAAAACCAAAGTACATACATAGTTCTCATCTAACAACATATAGCTCTTCAGAGCATCTAATTAATTAAACCATACATTGAAACTATGTAAAACATTTCAATGCGAAAACAAATGCGATCATAATCGCAACCAAGGTAACAATTGATTCAACGGCATAATGATACCAAGCCTCGGTATGAATGGCATATTTTCTAATCTTTCTAATCTTCAAACGCATTGCATCCATCTTGATCTTGTGATCATCGACGACATCCGCAACATGCAACTCCAATATCATCTTCTCCTCAATTTTTTTTATTTTTTCCTTCAAGAAATTGTTTTCTTCTTCAACTAAATTTAACCTCTCGACAATAGGGTCGGTTGGAATTTCCGGTTCACATACCTCCTAGATAAATAAAATCTATGTCACGTTGGTCGGCATAATTTTCATAAACAATAAATGAACCAATAGTTATAAAGATAATATATACCACATCCGAATCATAGACAGGACGAGGGCCGACGGGGGCGGATACCGAAACCATCACACTATATAAGATGCAATAATAAAAGTAAAAAAATAATACAAGTATCTATCTAAACATACAAGTAAGAATATTTTTCCTTTCAGAAAAAAGAGAAGAACAAGAGGCTCACCACGGCGGTGCCGGCGATGAGATCGGCGCGGGTGATCGACGGCGATGAAGACGGGGACGGGGCGTGACGGACCGCTAAACCTAGACAAATATTGAGGAAAATGGAGTTTGGAGGTCGAGCTTGGAGAGGAGAAAGCTTAAGTAGTGTGGCTCGGGCATTCCATCGAGCACCTTGTGTGCATAGGAGGTGAGCTAGAGCACCACCAAGCCCTCTCCCCCTCGGCGGCCAGAAAAAACAGAGCAGTGTGCTCTGCTCTTACGCGAGGGGGTATATATAGGCACCGCATTGGTCCCGGTTGGTGGCATGAACCGGGACCAAAGGCTGGGGTGGCATGAACCGGGACTAAAGGGCAGCCTTTGGTCCCGGTTCAAGCCACCAACCGGGACCAATGATGGTGGGCCAGGAGCGAGGCCCATTGGTCCCGGTTCGTCCCACCAACCGGGACCAAAAGGTTCAGACGAACCGGGACCAATGGCCCACGTGGCCCGGCCGGCCCCCGAAGCGCACGAACCGGGTCCAATGCCCCATGGGTCCCGGTTCTGGACTGAACCGGGACTAATGGGCTGACCCGGCCTGGACCTTTGCCCCCTTTTCTACTAATAGTTGTTAGTGCGACGACGAACCTTGCCCCACCACTTGACTACATCTCTGTTTCCAAATAAGAAAAACTTGACTTCCTGCCTTTCCCCGATAAAAAAGAACTTCACTTGGTGTCCTTCCCAGTCAAAATGTTGATTCTATATACACTTGTATTTTGGATATTTCTCACAATGAAAAACTTGACTTGTCGTCCTGTCCTCCAAACTAAACTTGACTTGATGTCGTCCAGCGGCCAAGAAAACTAAACTCGATGTCAAGTGTCATCTCCAAAGAATAACGTGCATCCAAGTTCAGAGCTCAGAGTACAGAGAATAACGAGCGTCTGCCAGAGAGGTTCGCAGTGTGGTTGAAGATGTCATTAGCAAGCATGTGTTTTCTGTGCCTATGTGTGAGTTGTTAGAGCGACGAACCTTGCCCCGTCACTTGACTTCATCTCAGTTTTTAAATAAGAAAAAACTTGATGTCATGTCTTTCCGAATAAAAAGAACTTCACTCCGTGTCCTTCCAAGTCAATTTTTTTTCGTGTCCTTCCAAGTCAAAAAATTGACTATATACATTTATATTATTGAGTTTTCTCACTATGAAAACTTGACTTGTCATCGTCCCCTCTAAAATAAACTTGGCTTCATGTCGTCCAGCGGCAAAGAAAACTAAATTCCATGTCAAGTGTCATCTCCAAGAACAGTGAGCATTCATGTTCAGAGCACAGAGACCATATTTATATGCCTAACCACCACATTGTGAACTTTTGTCAATATGGTTGCTGAACATGGGAGGGGCGCCGCTGTGCACCGTAAGAGTGTCTACAGCCGTACTTCTAGACCGCACCCGGATCCTTGACATCCAGGGATCGCTCGGGCCGTCCGCCATCCTTGAGCGCGTGGTCCCAAAAAATTGTGTCAAGGTTTTTTTTGTCTCAAAAAATCAGGCTTTTTTCGAATTTTGGGTTTTCCACTGTGACGAACGGTTAGCCACCATGGCTTGACTTTATGTCTTTTCCAGATTTAAAAACTTAACTCGTGTCCTTCTAAGTCAGAGTGTTCTCACTGTCGAAAGAAAGCCAGAGTGTTCTCTCAATAAAAAAAAACTAGACCTTCTGTTATTTCCTTGTAGTAAATTTAACATCATGTCATCTACCTACCAAGATAACTATATTCCATTTCATGCGTCATGTCCAAAGAGTAAGGAACAAGTTTTGAGTTACGAGTTTTGATTGTTTATCACGGGAGGGAGCGAGCGAGTAGGCATGAAGGGTACCACCTCACTCGCGTAACAGCAAAACAAAGACTGTGTTGCCATATGGCAGCTGAAAACAAATTGCCAACTGCGGAACTTTTTCATCATCAGTGTTCATGGAGATGAATGCATAGTTGCCAAAAATTAGGTTGAGGCCAATGCTCGTGGCAAAAGATCTAGGCGGGCCTTTAACTTGGCGAACTAGGCAATGTTATCATGAAGGATGATCAACATGTCATGGGTGTACCAAAGGACGGAGCGCAACATGTACAATTGTCAAATTTTAGGGTGAGGCCAATGCTCGTGGCGAAAGACTCTAGGAGGGCCTTTAACTTGACGAACTAGGTAATGTTAGCATGAAGGATTATCGACATGTCGATGGTGTATTGGACGACGAAGCACTGACATGTGCAGTTGTGAAATTGTAGGGTGAGGCTAGTGCTCGCAGCGAAAGACTCTAGAAGGGCCTTTAACTTGGCGAACAACGCAATGTTAGCATGAAGGATTATCAACTTGTCGGCGGTGTATTGGAGGATGAAGGACAACATCTGCGGGTTCAGCAGATGCTCAAGACGACACAACACACTGACTGTGAGAATGAGGCGTTGAAGGACTCTGACGTTAGGAGTGAAGATAAGGGAGCACAGCTGCATAGGTGCCCCTGCCTTAACACGCAACTGATTTATCTTCGAGGGACGCCATTGAGGAGGAGGACGGAGTGGGCGAAATCTTAGGTCGACAAACCACCCGGACCAATGTGGTGGGCAGCCCTTGGTGTCGTGCTCATGACCAAGGGCCTTGTGGGACACATAGTCAACGTGCTCTGGAGAACCAAGTTTGCTATGGGTGATCAAAGAAAGGCACAAGGCCAAGTTTGCATCTTGATTGTCATCGACCTTGACAACATTTTGGTGAAGCAATTCCACGCAGAGAAATAGGCCTGAAGTTCGTGTTGGCTGTGGGGTTAGCAGACCTCACAACTTTTGAGGAAAATAGTCTAAAAACACTATACATTTGTGGTACACCGTCAAGAAAAATTTGAAAAAATGAGCAATGACCCCACATATTCTTGAGGCTGGCTTCGCCACTACTTCGGTTTGATAGTAGTGTTTAGCGGCTGATGCCGGAAAGGTTCGCGGTGTGGTGAAAGATGTCATTGGCGAGCATGTGTTTTCTGTGCCTCTGTACGTGTGAGTTGTTAGTGCGACGACGAACCTTGCCCCGTCACTTGACTCCATCTCTGTTTTCAAATAAGAAAACCCTGACTTCATGCCTTTCCCGATAAAAAAGAACTTCACTTACTGTCCTTCCAAGTCAAAATGTTGATTCTATGTACACTTGTATTTCGGAGATTTCTTACTATGAAAAACTTGACTTGTCGCCGTCCCCTCTAAAATAAACTTGACTTGATCGATGTCGTCCACCGGCCAAGAAAACTAAACTCCATATCAAGTGTCATCTCCAAAGATTAACGAGCATCCATGTTCAGATTCGTACAGGGAAAGAGAAACCATATTTATATGCCTAACCACCACTTCTGAACTTTGTTGTCAACATGGTTGATGAACATGGGAGTGGCGCCGCTCTGCCCAGGTTGCCCAAGTCGACCTCTGGATTCGGGTCCCAAACACTGGGAAGGAGCCAGAAGTCAGAGTACCTACCTACCGGACTGTTCCACAGTTCCACCATGCATGCATGAGGAGAAGAAGAGCTGGCCCTGGGCAGGAGGACCACCCTACCACCCACCCGTGCGTAGGACGAAACAGAAAGCATGCATCAGCCAAGCTAACCGTGGTGACCACGATCATGCATGTGCGCGCGCGATGCCCCTACGGAAATATACGACCTCGGCAACGCGACGAGAGCGCCGCGCTGGCAAAGCGGCATGCCGTCGACGTCGAGAGGTTGACGAACGCGCGCGCAAAGCTGGCCGGGTGCGCGAGCGGTTGGCATGGTTGCCCTGGCCCGATCCGTCGTCGTCGCCTCCGTCCTGGCAAAGCTTACTTTGAGAGCCGCTTTAGGCCCGGCTAAATCGCTAGCGTTTGGACGCACACCCGCTGAAAGAATCAACCCCGAAAAGGAGCCCGCGGAGACTTGGAGTGCCCGCGGCTGTGCGCGCGCTTCTTCAACGTGCTTGGCTCCGAAGGGAAGCGGCAATAATTAGCGGTAAAAAAAGTGTAAAGGTATTGACTAATGACTATTGACCGCGTGGTCGATGACCTGGTGAGCTGATGATCGGTTCGTGTGAAACCACGGCGAGGTTGATCTTTTGGGTCAAGAGGGGCCGCGGATGGCGACGGGGTGCTAGAAAAAACATCCATCGTACGACGACCTTGGAGACGTTGAACAATACGATGGCGACGCCGGCGAGGAGGAGGGGGAGGAGGACGAGGACGCGGTACCGTACCACCGGGCCCCGCACCGGCTCTATAAGAATCTCAACCCGGTCGCTGCAGTTTCTACTTGAGCTGGCATTGGCAGAGGTAGACAGACAGGCAGACAGTGTCCGCCAGTTAATGCGGGAAACATTCTGCCTGTTCCATTGCTAGCTGTGGGTGAGAGAGTGAGGCTGACTACTCCGGAACTAGCTTGAAAGACGGCGATCGACGACTCTCTCCGGCCGCCGTGCTGCGACGTGTGTGATAAATAGCTAGATGGGGCGCGCGCCGTGCTGCGACAAGGCGAGAGTGAAACGGGGGCCGTGGTCGCCGGAGGAGGACGAGCAGCTGCGGGCCTACGTCCGGGCTAATGGCTTCGGCGGCAACTGGATCGCCCTGCCGCACAAAGCAGGTACGTAGTGCTACGCTCGTATGGACGCCGACGGTGGTGATCGCTGTTCCCATGCTCATCGAGTGATTTCTTGTGGCGCTGCAGGGCTGAACCGGTGCGGCAAGAGCTGCCGCCTGCGGTGGCTCAACTACCTGAGGCCGGACATCCGGCACGGCGGCTACACGGAGCAGGAGGACCGCGTCATCTGCTCCCTCTACGCCACCATCGGCAGCCGCTGGTCCATCATCGCCTCCAAGCTCCCCGGCCGCACCGACAACGACGTCAAGAACTACTGGAACACCAAGCTCAAGAAGAAGGCCATGCCCATGCCCATGCGTGGCCCTCACTACCACCACCACGCCGGCCTCGGACTCGAAGCCGGAGCCGGAGCCTTCTCCGCGCCCGCCACGCCCTCAGGTCCTGCCGGGTCCTGGAGCCAATGCGTGCCGTCATCCCTGCAGCCCGCGGCGCTCTCGCCGGCGGCGTCCGGCTCCTCCTCCGTCGACACCAGCTCATCAGGCGGCGACATGTGCTTCGCCGCCGCCGGCATGTACCAGACACCGCACCCCATGCATGGGTTCGTGCACGTAGACTCGTCGCCCCAGACCGTGCTTGCGCCCATGCCGCTGGACGTCCCCGCCGCCACCGGCAGCTGGGCGTCGTCCATGCCCACAGCGAGTGACGTAGGTGGCGTGGTGCTGGAGGACGCGTTCCTCGCCGACCTCGGCGCCTACGGAGACTTGCTGCTCGGCGGCTTCGGCGGACAGCTGCTGCAGGACAACAAGGCCGCCGCCGCCATGGAGCTCCCCGGGGCGTGTTACTTCCCCAACATGGCGGAGATGTGGGCCGCCGACCACGCCCACGCCCACGCCAACGCCAAGCCGTCGCAGGGCCTCTGCAACACGTTCACATAGGGTTCACGACATGATTTGCTCCATTGGATTCGTCACTACACACGTAATCGAGATCTTCCTCCCTGAGTTGTGCATGAGAGATCAACCACATGTGAATTATGCTATAGAATACTAGATAGAAAGATGTACTCAATTTAGGTCTGTGGATTACATACATGTACTCGAATACTCAACTGAGGTGTGGATTTTTATATCTGTGTTCAATTTTACTTCGGAAAATAATAAAACCACAATGATACCATGAGATATATCGACAGCCAAGTCGAACAGCAGTGGACGTTGTTTGCTTAGACCGATCGGACGACGCAATGACATGATGTACATGTGCAGCTTACGCCTTCCTAGACATCAAATCACCTCATATGTTTCCTCGACAAGAATACGCGTATACTATACCGAAAGCGACCAGACTATATCTGTCTACATACGGTCTGCTGACGCCGGCCAATACGATACGTAATGTATGCGCAAGAGTGACATGAATATGGACCGGTTCACTCTCAAGAGGCCTGCATCCCCTTGACACGTTCCAAGGCCTCGTGGGAGAGAACTAGCGTACATGTGGATGCAAGGAACCTTTGCAAGATCCTCCTCTATGTAGGGTTTGTAAACACTCCAATCTCTCCTATGATTTGATTATTCATTGTATACCATCTTGGAGCACATAGTGTGCTAATCACACTCCATTGTCATCTTTACTAGTAAAGCGATTGGAGTTGAAGACTTTGAGCTCAGCGACTAAAGAGCCGCACATTGACCGTGTGGAAACTAAGAGCTAGCATTGGTTTCGGAGAAGCTTCCTTCCCTACTTGTCATGACATCAAGGGAGGGCAATCTGTGGGTGGCATTTCAGCAGTGTCTGTAGGAAAATGATTTTTTTTCATGTGACGTGTGTTATCCGTGGACATTTCTTTGCATTCGTAGCTTTTTAATTTGTTTGTCGTCGCATTGTTCGATCGAGAGTTATGTAAATGAATTATTGTGGTGGCATGTCACGTCATGGAATACTTTTTTTTACAGACTTTGCATGACTCGTCAATACAAAATGATTCACCCAGAAAAGATAGGGATTTTCCATATTTTTCTTGTATAGAGTATATTAACCTAACGTTTCAAGGTTTTCAGTAAGCTACTTTTCATCAGTAGGGCCCCTCATGTAGGCATTTCCCATAGTTCATAAAAAAGAATAGCTATGCGTCTTTCTAAAAAAAGAAAAAAGAAAAGAAAATGGAGTAGAGATGCATCATTCATCGAGCAAATCATTTAGTTTCGCAAATCCAAAAGTCTGCCAAAGTCGAGGCAAAACTATTGCTAGTGATATGAGTGAAAAGATTTTATGTTTGGGCACAAACTTTGTTTTAGCTCCTTGGACGTCATTTGGCCACAAAATTTTGCAAGCACCTAAAACATTTGCTCATAAATGGATTTGCAAAGTTTCAGATTCTTTTTAATTTGATTTGCTAAATTTTCGGTGGTGGGTGTAGCGGGGGTGCAATGTCCCTAGGTGTAGAACCACACTCTTACTGGCACCGGTGCACTACACATATTCTCCCTCCATTTAGTACAGAGTTGAGACACTTATTTTGAAATGAAGGGGTATATGTCCAGGTCTTTGCGGTCAACATGGGAAAATTCAACAAGTACATGCGAAATTGTAGTTAACAAAAGCTAACGCCACCCTAGTTTCCTTGTGCGATCGAGTAGCCGATAATTCAGCAACATAGTAATCACTGAAGTTTTCCTTCGGGAAAGTAGATTTACAACTTTCCTTTGCACCACTATCAATGACGAGTTGCTGACTTCTACCATTTTGCCTATTTTGGAGCTCGGGTATGTACGTCTACATGACATGCATGGACTTCATCAGAGTGTCACTAGCAATAGGTGGCAGTTTGCGGTCGGGTAGACCGAGTGAGAGGTACGTTTCTTTCGTGAATACGCTGGATGTGTATCATTCATTGATAGGTAGAAAAAGAGTTGGTTATAGTGGACTTGTTTGATCGCCAACGTATATATTTGACTGAATAGAATTAAAGAGATTGATGAAGATGGTATGGTGGTTGGTGGCTGCCCATCGGTCATTGCCGACTTGGACAACTGATTCAACTGGTTTTAAAACGAAAAGTTGCACACTCCGGCTCAGACCAGTCTTACGGTAGTCTCACCGAAAAATTATGCTCCCTCCGTTCCAAATTACTTGTTTTAGATTTATCTAAATACGGATANATGCGAAATTGTAGTTAACAAAAGCTAACGCCACCCTAGTTTCCTTGTGCGATCGAGTAGCCGATAATTCAGCAACATAGTAATCACTGAAGTTTTCCTTCGGGAAAGTAGATTTACAACTTTCCTTTGCACCACTATCAATGACGAGTTGCTGACTTCTACCATTTTGCCTATTTTGGAGCTCGGGTATGTACGTCTACATGACATGCATGGACTTCATCAGAGTGTCACTAGCAATAGGTGGCAGTTTGCGGTCGGGTAGACCGAGTGAGAGGTACGTTTCTTTCGTGAATACGCTGGATGTGTATCATTCATTGATAGGTAGAAAAAGAGTTGGTTATAGTGGACTTGTTTGATCGCCAACGTATATATTTGACTGAATAGAATTAAAGAGATTGATGAAGATGGTATGGTGGTTGGTGGCTGCCCATCGGTCATTGCCGACTTGGACAACTGATTCAACTGGTTTTAAAACGAAAAGTTGCACACTCCGGCTCAGACCAGTCTTACGGTAGTCTCACCGAAAAATTATGCTCCCTCCGTTCCAAATTACTTGTTTTAGATTTATCTAAATACGGATATATCTAGCATTAAAATGAGTCTACATACATCTGTATCTAGACAAATTCAAGACAAGTAATTCGGAACGGAGGGAATATGTTGTTGCTCTGCCTGAATAACTCCTCAAATAATCGGCTTCTTCTGCGACAAGTTTGCCTAGAGTTTTTCTCAATTGCGTAATTAAACTCCACTCACTCTTCCCCAACAAAGACGAGGAATGTTGGTCCTCTTTCCCAACAGAGACGAGGAATGTTGGTTCTCTTTCCCTACAAAGACGAGGAATCAATGCTGGTGTACGTTTACGTACGGGGATGCATCCTCACATACTGTTACATGCTAATGATCTTTTTCTTGATCCTTACGTACTGTTACATGCTAATGACCGTTCAAACAAAAGGTCGCCGCGTCAACCTCGCAGCACTACCCGATGTTGGTTCTTTAGCTGTGGGAAAAGGAAACCAACTTTGGAGTCTGGAGCTGAGATTAATCCACGCCTTTTCGCTCTCAGAAATTAGCTTTCCAAGCAACGATGATATTGTCCAGGCCTCTACTTAATAACGGCAATGGATGGTAATCTTTCACAATCATATGCTACATTAAAAGCAACTAGGGCAATGTGTCTCGCGCTGTCGTTTCCTGTTGTCTCGGCTCCTCACCACATGAAGAATCCGCATCCGAAACCGTCTGCTTAACCGGTCCGGCAAATGAGGATAACTACCGAGACCAGTCCTATATAGTTTCAGACAGAATGTCACTCTCAGACAACCCTTACAGGTCAAAGGCATGCCCCACAACCAACTACCGTTCAAACAAACCTCAAAGTGAGCTCCTTAGGCCTTGTACAATGCTAGGTCCTCAGGAAGGTGCTTAGAAAAATAAACTGAATTTCTCTGAAACACCAATGCTTATTTTTATAGGAGACACACCTAATTAAGCATTTGCCCTGTACAAATAATCATCAGTGCTTAAGAAAAGCTTGATTTATTTCTCCAAACACATCTCCTAAGCAATTTGCATTGTACAAGGCCTTAGAACGCATGCAAAGTCAAAAGGCCCTTGCCACCTAATGTATTTTTGCTACTAGTGGCACTATTATTTGGGTCACTTGATGCGGGCTCGCTGGATCGGAGACCACGGGATGGATCTACCATAGTAGGTGTGCCATTCACCGAGCAAGGGTCTCATGCAGGTTGACATGTTTTGGTACGTGGCCACCGCCATGTCATCACGTGTTCTCCGAGGAAGAATCACTCATCGGTCGAACGACAGACAGTGGCAGTTGCTACTGCCACTGCAATCTAGCCTCGATCCGGCCATACAATTAAGGAGCGTCGGTCCGACCATACAGTGGCAATTGCTAGTACTCATTTTGTTTCATTTATATGATTCTCTTTCCCATGTACCACGTCGGTATGTAGTCCACGTAATTCGGATCTTGCTCTCTGAGTTGTTTGCGGCACGTGTATGAGAGATCGAGAGATCACATCTGAATTACTTATGTTATTATAGAATAGATAGAAAGATATACTCTATTAGGTGCGGATTACAGATACTAACTGGAATACTTAACTGAGGTATGGTTTATATACCTATGCTTAATTATACTTTCAGAAAATAATATAACTGCAATGATACCATGACATGTCCAAGTCGAATGGCCATCACCGCCGGCAATACCATGATTTACATGTGTAGTTTACGCCTTCCTAGATATGACCAGATCATCTCATATATTCTGCTCGACAAGAATATGCATATACTACATGAGACTATATATGTCTACATACGGTCTGGTGACGCCGGCCATTACTATACGCAATGTATGCGCACAAGTGACATGAATATTGGACCGGTTCACTCTCAAGGGGCCTACATCTCCTTGGTTTACCCGTTCCAAGGCCTCGTGGGAGAGAACTAGCGCCCATGTGGATGCAAGGAACCTTTGCAAGATCCTCTTCTCTGTAGGGTTTGTAAACACTCTAATCTATCCTATGATTTGATTACTCATTATATACTATATCTTGGAGCACATAGTGTGCTAATCACACTCAAATTTAATTATTAAGCATGCATGTCTCCATTGTCATCTCTAGTAGTAAAGTGATTGGAGTCGACGACTTTGAGCTCAGCGACTAAAGAGTCGCACATTGACCATGTAGAAACTAAGAGCTAGCACCGGTTTCGGAGAAGCTTCCTTCGCTACTTGTCATGACATCAACGGGGGGCAATCCGTGGGTGGCATACTGGCATTTCAGCAGTGTCCATAGGAAAATGATCTCGCGCGTCGTGTTATCCGTGGACAATTCCTTGCATTCTATAGCTTTTTAATTTGTTTGTAGTTGTGTTGTTCAATCGAGAGTTATGTCAATGAATTATTGTGGTGGCATGTCACGTCATGGAATACTTTTACAGACTTAGCGTGACTTGCCAATACAAAATGATTCACCACAAAAAATAGAGATTTTCCTTAATTTTCCTATAGTATATTTTATTAACCTAACGTTCTAAGGTTTTCAGTAGGGTACTTTTCATCAGTAGGGCCACTCATATAGGCATTTCCCACAGTTCATCAAAAAGAATAGCAACACATCTTTCTCAAAGAAGAAAAAGGGAAAAAAAGGAATAAAGATGCATGATTCACATTTTATGCGTACCTTTCAGTTTCACCAAGTCAATCCAAAAGCCTGTCGAAGTCGAGGCAAAACCATAAGTGATACGTTACTTCGAGTTAGTTGGTGATTTACTCCCTCAAAATTCTTTTTGGTGATTTACTATGGATTACCGGCACCAGTGCACCACACATATATACGTCTAGGTCTTTGTGGTCAACATGGGAAAGTCCAACAGCATCATGCCAAGTGGTACGTAGTTAGCAAAAGCTAATGCCACCCTAGTTTCCTTGTGCGATCGAGTAGCTGATAATTCAGCAAGATGGTAAGCAACGAAATTTTCCTTTGGGAAAGTAGATTAACAGTTTTTCTTTTATCCTTTGTACCACTATCAATGACTTCTACTGTTTTGGAGCTCAGATACGTACGTCTACATGACATGCATGGACTTTATCAGAGTGTCACTAGCAGTAGGTGGCAGCTTGCGGTCGGGTAGACCGAGTGAGAGATACGTTTTTTTTTCGTGAATACACTGGATGTGTATCATTCATTGATAGGTAGAAAAAGAGTTGGTTACGGTGGACTTGTTTGATCGTCAACATTATATACTTGACAGAATAAAATTAAAGGGATCGATGAAGATGTGTTATGGTTATGGTGGTTGGTGGATGCGCATAGGTCATTGCCGACTTGCACAACTGATTTAACTGGTTTTAAAATGAAAAGTTGCACCCTCCGGCTCAGACCAGTGTTACGGCCGTCTCGCCGAAAAACTGTATGTTGTTGCTCTGCTCGAATAACTCCTCAAATAATCAGCTTCTTCTGCGACAAGTTGGCCTAGGGTTTTGGTAGCAGCTTCATTATCAATTGCGCAATTAAGCTCCACTCTCTCTTTCCCAACAAAGACGAAGAATGTTGGTCCTCTTTCCCAACAAGGACGAGGAATGTTGGTTCTCTTTCCCTACAAAGACGAAGAATTAATGCTCGTGTACGTAATGTACGGGGATGCATCCTTGCCTAATGTCACATGCTAATGATCGATCTTTTTCTTTTGTGTATGGCTAGGTCTCAGTCGACTGAGATTTAACCAAGTCTTAGTCAAGTGACATAAGGTCGCCGCGTCGACCTCGCAGCACTACCCAATGTTGGTTCTTTAGCTGTCGGAAAAGGAAACCAACTTTGGAGCCTAGAGCTGAGAATCCACACCTTTTCGCTCTCAGAAATTCCTCTACTTAACAACGGCAATGGATGGTAACCTTTTCCAATCTGATGCTACATCAAAAGCAACTAGCACATGTGTCTCGCGCTGTCGTTTCCTCTTGTCTCGGTTCCTCACCACACGAAGAATCCGCATCCAAAACAGTCTGCTTAACCGGTCCAACCAATGAGGATAACTACCGTGACCAATCCTATATAGTTTCAGACAGAATGTCACTTTCAGACAACACATACGGGGTCAAAAGGATGTCCCAGTAACCCATTCCCAGCTACCGCCGACCAAAGTGCAAAGCGAGCTCCTGCCTAACATTCTTTTTTCATTTATAAGTATGATTTTCTCTTTCCCATACCACGTCGGTATGTAGTGAACGTAATTCACATCTTGCTCTCTGAGTTGTTTGCATCTCACGTGTATGAGAGATCGAGAGATCACATCTGAATTACTATGTGATTATAGAATAGCTAGATAGAAAGATGTACTCAATTTAGGTATGGATTACGTATATGTACTGGAATACTGAACTGAGGTATGGTTTATATACTTGTGCTTAATTCTACTTCAGAAAATAATAAAACCACAATTCAAGTCGAATGCCTATCACTGCCGGCAATAACATGATTTACATGTGCAGTTTACGCCTTCCTAGCTATGACCAGATCATCTCATATGTTCTCCTCGACAAGAATATGAATATACTACACCGAAAGCAATGAGACTATATATGTCCACATAGGGTCTGGTGACGCCGGCCATTACGAATGTGCAACCTATGTGCATCGTGAGCGACATGCATTGGGACCGGTTTACTCTCAAGAGGTCTGCATCTCCTTAGTTGGACCCGTTCCAAGGCCTCGCGTGAGAAAACTAGCTACTGTTTATGTAGACGCAATTAATCTTTGCAAGATCCTCTCTCCCGTCGTGTTTGTAAACACTCTGATCTGTCCTATTAGGATTTGAATTCCCTGGTCCCTTTGACCATTGGTGTGCACAGTACCATCTTGCATTACATGGTGTGTTAATAATACTTAGTTAATTAAGCATGCATGTGTCCATTGTCATCTCTGGCAGTAGTAAAGTGATTGGATTATTGGAGACTTTGAGCTCAACAACTAAAAAGACACATTGACCGTTTGGAAATTAAGATCATCGGTTTCAAGGAAGCTTGCTTAACTCCTTGTCTCATGACATTGAGGGTGCCATTTCAGCAGTGTACCCGGCAATAAGAACATTTCCTTTTTGTTGATGTGTTGTGTTACCTGTGGGTGTTTCTTGGGTTGTCCAACTTTTTAATTGTCACAAAGCCCTGATTGAGAGTTAAGTATGCTATGGCGGTATGTGAGGTCATGGAACACTTTTATAGTCCTTATGTGATTCCTCAACTCAAAATTTATACCCAAAAAAGGAGAAATTTCCCCATTATTTTTCTATAATTAACCTAGCAAGCTAGTAAAAACTTCTAGTCTACATTTTATCATAAGTTGAGTTAGTTATCTTGTACTACCTCCAAACTAAATATAAGACATTTTTGCAGTTCAAGTTGTATTTAATTTTTTTTTCCTCTGGAGACTTTTGGGCCTCAAGAATGTCGTACCTTTCGGTTTGCTAACTTGATCCAAAATTCCGACTTTTGGTATTATTACATTTTTGTACTCGAGCTCCATGGAGTTTTTTTTCCGGAATTTCTAAACAAATGTTTCTAGGTTTGAAACAAACTGAAAAATACACATTATCACACGGATGTATACTGCACTTGTCCAAATTTTCATGAGAAAACACATTGACAACTGAGCTACACAAAAATAACAATTGGTGATTTTGAAAGCAGTGAACAATGTGTGTAGTGTTCACTATATAAAAAACAACAATTTTCACTTATTTTGTAGCTCGCAAATCAATGTATTTTCTCCTGAAAATTTACACACATGTAGCATACATGCATATGTCAATGTGATTTGTTTTTTCAAAATTGTAACATTGACATACGATTTTCTTATTTTTTTGAAACTGTTTGAAATATGTAAATATGTTTTTTTAATGTTCCAAATAAAGGGCTCCATGGAGTCTGAACACTAAAACGTTGTACTCATGTTTGTTGTTGTTTTGCTATTATATGTAGCAATTTATTTATTTATTTATTTTTGTGGGGGTTATATCTAATAGAATAACCACATATACGTGTTGTGAACATCAATATGTGGATTTGTTTTTTTGAAACCAAGATATGGTGTTTGTTGTTGTAGAACTCTTGCATCTACCGTTGTGAACACAATATTTGTACTTATAGGGAATTGTACGCATTCCTGGAAATTGTGTTCGATGTTGAAGTTATAGTATCGGCACTATAACTATCTTTCTCTAGAATAAATTTAATTCAGATTTAACCAAACAAAAATATATAGCATCATACTCCCCCACCCATGAAATGGTGCTGCTTCACATGCATTTAGCGTGTATTTAATGTTTCTTCGTACCTTTATAGAGTTTCTAAAGGGTTCTAGAGGCATGTCTAGTAAAAATCGTGATTTTTATGTGCAGAGGATGATTGTCTAACAGAAAAATGTTTACGCCTTCCTAGCTATATATGACAATACCACGTCTTTCATATATGTTCTCCTCGACAAATTACACATATACCAATATTTTACACCGAAAGTGATGAGCCTATATATCTGGCTAAATACGTAAATGTATGCATCACGAGCTGACATCAATATAGACCGGTTCACACTCACGAGCCCTGCAGCTTCTTGCTTGAGGTGTTCCCAAGGCCGTGTGGCAGTGAAACTAGTGCACATGTGGACGCGAGAATCGAACCTTTGCAACTTCCTCTACTCCATCGCACTCGTAAAGACTCGATCTCTCCAGTTTATTTCCTCGAGCACAATTCGATCATTGGCATGTACTATCTTGGAGCACATGGTGTGCTAATCACACTTAATTAATTAAGCATGCATGTGTCCATTGTCATCACCGGCAGTGAAGTGATTGAAGTTGAAGACTTTGAGCTTAGTGACTAAAGAGTCAGATTGACCATGTGGAGACTAGGAGCATCAGTTTCTGGGAAGCTTGCTTGAGAGGGTGCTTGGATACGTTTTAGTCCCATGACTAAAAGTAGTGAGACTAAAATATGCTAGCCTCATCCATGCTTGGATCCAAATACTAAGGAGACTAAAATCAAGTTAATGAGCATTTATTATCCTCCAAACCCTCCAATCCAGAACTCGCCCGTGTTAAAGGAGAGGAGTTAAATGAGGAGAGAGAGGACTAATCCACATTTTAGTAGGGGTACCCCTGACTAAAAAAAATTAGTCTTAAGACTAGTTTTAGCCCCTCTTTAGTCAGGGGTGCTTGGAACTTTAGTCTCTTAAAGAGACTATTTTTAGTCAGACTAAAATAAGTCCCTTGGATCCAAGCACCCTCCGAGTCTTTGCCATGACATCGGGGTGACATTTCAACAGACCCGACAATAAAAAATGAATTTCTTTTGATGCATCGTGTTATCCATGCATGTTTTCTTGCATTCTTTAATTTTTGAATCAGTTTGCCACATCGCCCCGATGGAGAGTTTGGTATGCTATGATGACATGCCACATCGTGGTATACTTTTACAGTCCTTTTGGGACTCGCTAACATAAAATTTACACATGAAAAATATATTTTCCCAATACTTCCCCCTAATTATCCTAACAGTAATAGCGAATTTCTAGTGTACAATTTAGCATAAGTCGAGCCAGTTGTCTTCTTGTACCAATTAAAATTTCTTTCCTCTTGACGATGCAAGCCTATAAAAAACAAGTGTAACAAAGCCACGCATAGTTTCATCCAGAAGAACAGCGATGTATCATTCACATTTTGTACGCACCTTTCGGTTTTGCCAAGTGAAACCAAAAGTCTGTCAAAGTCGAGGCAAAACCATGAGTGATACGTTACATCAAGTTAGTTGGTGATTTACTATGAATGACTTCGAGTTAGCTTCGTTGTGCACTCGAGTAGCTCATAATTCAGCAAGACTGTAATCAACGAAGTTTTCCTTTGGGAAAGTAAATTTAAAGGTTTCCTTTGTAACACTATCGATGATGAGTTGCTAACTTTTACCATTTTGCCTGTTTTGGAGGTCAGATACGTACGTCTACATAACATGCATGGACTTTTACCAGTGTGTCAGATTGCCATCAGCTAGTTGAGGCAAATTAATATGTACATGCGTTGTGAGCGATATGTTTGTGTGAATACACTAGATGCGGTATCATTCATTGATAGGCAGAAGAAAAGGAGTTTGTTACAGTGGACTTGCTTGATCATCAATACTATATATATTTGACTGTCTCCCAAAAGAAAATTGACCGAATAAAAATAAAGAGATCGATGAAGATGTTATGGAGGTTGGTGGCTACTGATCGGTCATTGCCGACTTAGACAACTGATTTAACTAACTGGTTTCAGAACGAAAAGTCGCCCACTTAGGCTCAGACCAGTGTTATGTACGTCCACGGAAAAACTACATGTAGTTGATTTCCTCAGACAACTCCTCGCCGAAGGTACGCGGATTGAAATGGTAATCAGCTTCTTCGTGAAAAGTTCGCCTAGAGTTTTCGTAGCATCTTCATTATCAACTGCGTAATTAAAATCCATTCTCTCTTTCCCAACAAAGACGAAGAAGGTTGGTTCTCTTTCCCAACAAAGAAGGGGAATTTTGGTGTATGTAATCGTACGGGGATGCATTATGCATATCTACTGTTACATGCTAATGACCATTCAAAAAAAAGTTTGGCACGTCGAGCCGATATTCTTTGACTGTCAGAAAGGAAACGAACTTTGGAGTCTGGAGCTGAGAATCGGCACCTTTTCGCTCTCAGCAATGAAAAGGAACTCGATGGGACACAGCATTAGCTCCACAACAAGTAACGATGGTACTACTATCCAGACCTCTACTTAACCAACGGCAATGGACGGTAACCTTTCCCAATCTGATGCTACATTAAAAGCAACTAGCACATGTGCCTCGCGTTGTCGTTTCCTGCTGTCTCGGTTCCTCGCCACACGAAGAATCCGCATCCAAAACCGTGTGCTTAACCGGTCCAGCCAATGAGGATAACTACCGTGAGCAGTCCTATATAGTTTCAGACAACACATACGGGGTCAAAGGGATGTCCCGGTATCCCATGCCCAGCTCAGCTGTACCAGTCGAACAAAGCTCAAAGCGAGCTCCTTCGAACGCATGAGAAGTCAAAAGGTCCCTCCCATGCCTAACATTTTTTTTCATTTATATGATTTTCTCTTTCCCATGTACCCCGTCGGTATGTAGTGCACGTAATTTGGAACTTGCTCTCTGAGTTGTTTGCGTCACGTGTGTGCGACATCGAGAGATCACATCTGAATTACTATGTTATTATAGAATAGATAGAAAGATGTACTCAGTTTAGGTACGGATTGTGTAGATGTACTGGAATACTGAACTGAGGTATTGGTTATATACCTATGCTTAATATTACTTCAGAAAATAATGAACCCGTAATGATACCATGACACGGCCAAGTCGAACGGCTGTCCCTGCCGGCAATAACATGATTTACATGTGCAGTTTACGCCTTCCTAGCTATGACCAGATCATCTCATATATTCTCCTCGACAAGAATATGCATATGCTACACCGAAAGCGACGAGACTATATATGTCCACATACGGTCTGGTGACGCCGGCCATTACGAATGTGCAACCTATGTGCATCGTGAGCGACATGCATTGGGACCGGTTCACTCTCAAGAGGTCTGCATCTCCTTAGTTGGACCCGTTCCAAGGCCTTGCGTGAGAGGACTAGCTACTATACATGTAGACGCAATTAATCTTTGCAAGATCCTCTCCTCTGTCGCGTTTATAAACACTCTGATCTCTCTTATTAGGGTTTGAGTTCCCTGGTCCCTTTGACCATTGGTGTGCACAGTACCATCTTGCATTACATGGTGTGTTAACGATACTCGGTTAATTAAGCATGCACGTTTCCATTGTCATCTCTAGTACTTGTAAAAGTGATTGGAGTCTTGGAGACTTTGAGCTCAACGACTAAAGAGCCACATTGACCATGTGGAAATTAAGAGCCTCGGTTTCGGGGAAGCTTCCTTAACTCCTTGTCATGACATTGAGGGTGGCATTTCAGCGGTGTACCCGGCAAGAAGAGCGTTTCTTTTTTGTTGACGTGTTGTGCTACCCTAGGTGTTTCTTGCATTGTTCAGCTTTTTAATAATCGTCGCAAAGCCCAGATTAAGAGTTAAGTATGCTATGGTGGTATGTCAGGTTGTGGAATACTTTTACAGTCCTTTTGTGACTCGTCAACACAAAATTTACACCCAAAAAAGGAGAGACTTCCCCATTATTTTTCTCTAATGAGCAGTTTTAACATGCTCCCTCTTACCCCCACTTTTCACATGTGAGGTAAGAAGGTAAAGAGGGGGTAAGAGGGTGCATGTTAAAATTTGCCTTCTCTAATTAACCTAATAAGGTAGCAAAAACTTCTAGTCTACATTTTATCATAAGTTGAGTTAGTTATCATGTACTACCTCCTTAACTAAATATAAGACGTTTTTGCATTTCAATTGAACTGCAAAAACATCTTATATTTAGCTACGAAGGTAGTAGTATTTAAAATTACTTTCCTTTTGAGACTTTTGGGTCTCGATAATGCCGTATCTTTCGGTTTGCCAAGTTGATCCAAAATTCTATCGTTTGGTATTGTTAAATTTTGCTAGTGTTTTTTCCGTAGAAATGTGTTTTGGTACTCGAGATCCATGGTGCTTGTTTTTTGAAAAATTCAAAACAAATGTTTCAAGGTTTCAAACAAACTAGAAAATACACATTATCATATGGATGTATACTGCATGTGTCCAATTTTTCCTGGGAGAACACATTGACAACTAAGCTACACAAAACAATTGGTGATTTTGAAAGCAGTGAACAATGTGTGCAGTCTTAACTATATAAAAACAACAATTTTCACTTTTTTGTAGCTCCCAAATCAATGTATTTTCTCCTGAAAATTTACAAACATGTAGTATACATCCATATGACAATGTGATTTTTTTCGGAAATTGTTTGAAACATTGGCATATGAATTTTTTTAATGTTTTTCAACACTGTTTGAAACATGGAAACATTGACATAAAAGTAAAACGCCGCACAATATCACCTAATAATTTCATATATGTTCTCCTCGACAACATTACACATATACCAATAGTCTACACCGAAAGTGATGAGCCTATATATCTGGCTACATACGTAAATGTATGCATCATGAGCGACATGAATATGGACCGGTTCACTCTCACGAGCCCTGCATCATCTTGGTTGAGCCGTTCCCAATCCGTGTGGTAGTGAAACTGCACGTGTGGACGCGAGGATCGAACCTTTGCAACTCCCTCTACTCCGCCGCATTCGTAAAGACTCGATCTCTCCCTTTGATTTCCTCGGGCACAATTCAATCATTGGCGTGTACTATCTGTTGGAAATATGCCCTAGAGGCAATAATAAAAGCATTATTATTATATTTCCTTGTTCATGATAATTGTCTTTTATTCATGCTATAATTGTATTATCCGGAAATCGTAATACACGTGTGAATACATAGACCACAATACGTCCCTAGTGAGCCTCTAGTTGACTAGCTCGTTGGTCAACAGATAGTCATGGTTTCTTGACTATGGACATCAGATGTCATTGACAACGGGATCGTAAGCATAGCACAAGATCGTGTAGTTCGTTTTGCTAGAGCTTTTCCAATGTCAAGTATCTCTTCCTTAGACCATGAGATCGTGTAACTCCCGGATACCGTAGGAGTGCTTTGGGTATACCAAACGTCACAACGTAACTGGGTGACTAGAAAGGTGCACTACAGGTATCTCCGAAAGTGTCTGTTGGGTTGACACGGATCGAGACAGGGATTTGTCACTCCGCATGACGGAGAGGTATCACTGGGCCCACTCGGTAGTGCATCATCATAATGAGCTCAAAGTGACCAAGTGTCTGGTCACGGGATCATGCATTACGGTACGAGTAAAGTGACTTGCCGGTAACGAGACTGAACGAGGTATTGCGATACCGACGATCGAGTCTCGGGCAAGTAACATACCGTCTGACAAAGGGAATAGTATACGAGGTTGCTTGAATCCTTGACATCGTGGTTCATCCGATGACATCATCGAGGAACATGTGGGAGCCAACATGGGTATCCAAATCCCGCTGTTGGTTATTGACCTGAGAGCCGTCTCGGTCATGTCTGCATGTCTCCCGAACCCGTAGGGTCTACACACTTAAGGTTCGGTGACGCTAGGGTTATTAGGAAGACTTGTATGTGATTATCGAATGTTGTTCGGAGTCCCGGATGAGATCCCGGACGTCACGAGGAGTTCCGGAATAGTCCGGAGGTAAAGATTTATATATGGGAAGTTGTCAAACGGACACCGGAAAGTTTCTGGGGCATATCGATATTGTACGGGGGCCACCGGAAGGGGCCACCCCTCCCGGGGGGCCACATGGGCTGCGTGGGGCAGGAGCCAGCCCCTGGTGGGCTGGGCGCACCCCCCCCCTTGGGCCCTTGCGCCTAGGGTTTGGGGGGGAACCCTAGAGGGGGCGCCCCCCTTGCTTGGGGGGCAAGTCCCCCCTCCCCTTGGCCGCCCCCCCCCTCTAGATGCCATCTAGAGGGGCCGGCCCCCCTTCTCCCTTCCCCTATAAATAAAGGGGTGAGGGGAGGGCTGAACACCTAAGCCAAGGCGCAGCCCCTCCCCACCCCAACACCTCTCCTCCTCCGTACGTGCTTGGCGAAGCCCTGTCGGAGTACTGCTGCACCAACAACACAACGCCGTCGTGCTGCCGTTGGAGCTGTCTTCCTCAACCTCTCCTTCCTCCTTGCTGGATCAAGACGGAGGAGACGTCGTCCGTACCGTACGTGTGTTGAACGCGGAGGTGCTGTCCGTTCAGCACTTGGTCATAGGTGATCCGAATCACGGCGAGTACGACTCCATCATCACCATCCCCTTGAACGCTTCCGCACTCGATCTACAAGTGGTATGTAGATGCAAACTCACTCCCTTGACTCGTTGCTTAGATGAACTCATAGATGGATCTTGGTGAAACCGTAGGAAAATTTTAATTTTCTGCAACATTCCCCAACACTATCTTGGAGCACATGGTGTGCTAATCACACTCAGTTAATTAAGCATGCATGTGTCCATTGTCACCACTGGCAGTAAAGTGATTGGAGTTGGATACTTTGAGCTCAGTGACTAAAGAGTCACATTGACCGTGTGGAAATTAAGAGCATCAGTTTCTGGGAAGCTTCCTTGAGTCTTCGTCATGACATCGGGATGGCTTTTCAGCATTGTACCAGACAAAAAAAAAAGGATTTTGCTTTGACACGTCGTGTTATGTGTGGGCGTTTTCTTGCATTATTCAATTTTTGAATCAGTTTGTCGCATCGCCCCGATGGAGAGTTTGGTATGCTATGATGACATGCCACGCCGTGCTCTACTTTTACAGTTCTTTTGGGACTCGCCAACATAAAATTTACACATGGAAAAAATATATTTCCCCAACACTCCCCCCTAATCAACCTAGCAGTAATAGTTAATTTCTAGTGTACAATTTATTACAAGTTGAGCCAATTATCTTATTGTACTATTTAAAATTTCTTCTTTCTTGATGTTGTGAGTCCATAAGAAGAGGTGTAGCAAAGCCACCCATAATTTCATCCAGAAGAACAGTGATGCATCATTCACATTTTATACACACCTTTCGGTTTTGTCAAACGAAAAGTCTGTCGAAGTTGAGGCAAAACCATGTGTGATACGTTACTTGTAGTTGATTGGTGATTTATTATGAATTACTGGCGCCAGTGCACCACACATATATATGTCCAGGTCCTTTTGGTCAACATGAGAAAATCCAATAGGAACATGCCAAATGGTAGTTAGCAAAAGCTAATGCCACCCTATCTTCCTTGTACGATCGAGTAGGCTGAAAATTCAGCAAGATAGTAAGGAACGAAGTTTTCCTTTGTGAAAGTAGATTTAAAGCTTTCCTTTGTACCAGTATCAATGACGAGTTCCTGACTTCTACCGTTTTGCCTTTTTTGGAGCTCAGATAGGCACGTCTACATGACATGCATGGACTTTTATCAGGGTGTCACTAGCAGTGGGTGGCAGCTCAAATATGTACTTCCTCTGTAAACTAATATAAGAGCATTTAGATCATTATTTTAGTATTCTAAACGCTCTTATATTAGTTTACGGAGGGAGTACATGCGTTGTGAGCAATACATTGTTTTTTCATTTCGCTAACATGTTGGATGCGTATCATTTGTTGGTAGTAGAAAAAAAGAGTTGGTTATAGTTGACTTGCTTGATCGTCTAGTATATGACTGAATAGAATTAAAGAGATTGATGATCTTATTGTGGTTGGTGGCTGTCAATAGGTCATTCAGACTTGGACAACTGATTTAACTAGTTTTGGAACAAAAAGTCGCTCACTTTGGCTTAGACCAGTGTTACGTACAGAAGTAGTTGCTTTTGCTCGAATAACTCCTCGCAAAATGTATTAGCCGGGATTGAAATGGGTTATCGGCTTCTTTTGTGAGAAGTTTGCCTAGAGTTTTCATAGAAGCTTCATTATCAATTGCGTAATTAAACTTCACTCACTTTCCCAACAAAGACGCGAAGAATGTTGATTCTCTTCCCCAACAAAGACGGAAAATGTTGGCGTACATAACATACAGGGATGCATATATACAGTGGTAATATCATTGGTAGTCATAGAACTTGCGCTGGATGTTCAGTTTGGTGCTAAAACTTGTAAAATATGGATTTATGATGATCTAACTTGTTGATTGGTGCAAATACGGTGCTTTCTACTGTATCCCGGCATACACCCTGCCTGCATGGCATGTCGGCGGCCCACATGTCAGTGGTCAGGAGTTAATTTTTCCAGTAACTTCGTAGATTTTTCAATCATGAAAAAAAACTTAAGTGAAACTCATTTGTCAATGAACAGTATACGAGAAAAATGATAAATATAAATAGGATGGGGCGGGACTCGAACCAACGACCATCACAAGGGAACGTATACTAGGTGAACCAGCACGCCCAACGTGATTTACTTATTTGAAAGGATAACTACTTTTTGTAACCCGTCAGGTAGAACACCTGAGCTTACCAACTCAAATGGCCTATGATCAGTGGAGCCCATTTTGCAACTCTGATTTGTTAGAAATTTGTATGTAATTTATGGTCTATGTCTAAAAAAATGTTAATTATGATCTCAGTAATGAAAATATATTTATGGATTACAAAAATGTTTGTATAATTTAGAGTAATCCAAATATTTGTAAAATTACATTTCAAAAATATTATACAAAAAATGTACTACTCATAGATGAGAGAATTTTTTAACATAAAAAAAGGAAGCCGCTAGGCCTCGAACCCACGAGGCCGCTACCAACGACACCCTTCACGCTTTATTTGTCATACAGAAGATGATAAGTAAATCAAAATGTTTCATATAAGCCTGACTATTATATAAATATTTAGTAAAACATAAGTAATATAATTTGTTCAGATATTTGTGTGTCAAAGATATTATACATACAAATGATGATTAGTGAATAAATATATAAATATAAACCTGTGTATTATGATAGCCAGGACTGAATGTTCATATCAACAATTTAAATATTTATACTCCCTCCGTTCACTTTTATAAAACCTTGGAAGACATTTCAGACAATGTGCAAAGCAACCTATTTTGTGTTGTCTGAAACGACTTACAAAAGTGAACGGAGGGAGTATCATTTTAAATTATACAAACATTTTCATAATTCATAAGTACTGTTTTAAGTATTTAAATGTTTTTGAAATATTACATGAACAGTTTTGAAAGTAAGCTATTTCGTTTATATTAACAATATTTTAACATGAATATTTAAACATTATTTTTCTGACCGAAATCATAATTTACAGACTATCTACAATTTTCTAAAAAACTATCAAAGGTGCAAAATAGGCTGCACTGATCATAGGCCATTTGAGCTGACAGGCCCACGTGTTTTAGGAGGATAATATAGTACGTACTTATCCCTTGAAGTGTCATTAGGCGGGTGGTTCACGAGGTGTGCTCCAATCTACTGATATGTGGGCCACTACCAAGCTGGCTAGCCACGGAGGCAAGGTGTATGTTCGGATATGGTAGAAAGCACCGTATTTGCATCAATGAACAAGTTGCAAGCCCATGAATTCCTCACCTGATAGATAATAATAGTTTCATATTCCAGTTTCTCAATGAGAAATGCATCAAACAAAATAAAGATGAGCATATATCTTCATATATTAGAACTTTAAATAATTAGACATAGAATCCTCTAAACAGAGGCGCTCATATTAAAATAAATAGAAATCAATACTATTTTCTTAGTACTATTTGAGAATATCCATTTTTAGCAGGTTATTGCATGGTATGGAAAATTTCATAATGGAGACATAACCTACTCTAGAAACCCATCACGGCTTACATGTGCACCCTCGCACAAGTAGTCAAATACTGAAGCACATATTTTTAGCAACTAATATGAAGTATCAGTATCAGTCTCAGACCACAAAGCCACATTATTTTATTTGTTTTATTTGGTAATAATGCAATATCGACAAAAAGCATCTAGTTGACGTCGTTTACAACATCTGAATAAGATCTATCAGAAACTTTGCATGTTTTCTATGGATATTTAGCTCTGTACTAACATGGTTCAGCCAAGTGAACTAATCACAGTATTGACTCACNGAATCCTCTAAACAGAGGCGCTCATATTAAAATAAATAGAAATCAATACTATTTTCTTAGTACTATTTGAGAATATCCATTTTTAGCAGGTTATTGCATGGTATGGAAAATTTCATAATGGAGACATAACCTACTCTAGAAACCCATCACGGCTTACATGTGCACCCTCGCACAAGTAGTCAAATACTGAAGCACATATTTTTAGCAACTAATATGAAGTATTAGTATCAGTCTCAGACCACAAAGCCACATTATTTTATTTGTTTTATTTGGTAATAATGCAATATCGACAAAAAGCATCTAGTTGACGTCGTTTACAACATCTGAATAAGATCTATCAGAAACTTTGCATGTTTTCTATGGATATTTAGCTCTGTACTAACATGGTTCAGCCAAGTGAACTAATCACAGTATTGACTCACCTTTTTAGGACTGAATTTCAGCTTGTATCTAGACAAGCTGTGGGAAAGTCCAAAGCTCCTCGGACCAAGGTCCTGTGTGCCCAACCAAGATATAAGCTCACTAAGCTGATTTCTGAGCCCTCTCATTAGCTCCATCACATCACTGTTGTGAACGCAGCCAATTTTCTGCAAAAGCACATAAAACCTGTAAGCGGAACTGGTAATTCTACAGGAACAACGCAACTAAGGAACCTAACTGACCAGCTTCTCTTTTATAGCATTTCCAAGTTTAGAATCAGCAATAGCTAATGTTTCACCATCTCAATGCTTCAGCTCAAGCAACTAAAATAAAGTTATACTGTGTGAGTTAGATTGAGTTAGTAAACGAAAGTATACAAAATATAAGAAACATGACTGAGAGGCATATGAATTATCTCAGCAGCTTGTCAAGCACATTATATCGCCAACAAAAATTACAATGGATATCACCAGGAAGAAGCAGGTCAGTGTCCAACTAAACCATTCATCCTCTCATTATTTTGAGCACATAGGCTGACAAAAAGTAAGTGCAATCATGAATAAGCTGATGGAAAGTCCAGTATTGTAGGTAATCCACTGCGCAGACAAGATATCATCTATCAGCCTGCTTAAGTAAGTTCAGTTGTGGAGTGTTCCTTGTGCAGTTCATAATAGAAGAAGAAAATACAAAACATGGTATCAATGGTAATGTGATATTTTGAATACTTAATTAGAGGTTAATGAGAATTAACAATTAGTTATTACAATTATATGAATAAGTTCAGTTGCAATCGAAGTCATTTTTGTTTGATATGAGGGTAAAGTTAATTCAGTTGGGGATAGGTCACCATGTTGGCTGGTCAATTATGCACACACGGAAAGGGATGAAATATCTGAAAATGTAATAGTTACAGTGAGGACTCAAGAAAAATGTACATGTCCTCCTCTTTTTCTTGGTTTCGCATACATCTCTTTCTCTCTCTCTCTCTCTCTCTCTAGAACTGGCCAGTAAAGTAAAATCCTTTTTATTGAAATCTCAAACATGTTTTGGTTATTTCTGCAACAACAACAACAAAGTAATCACTATCAAAGAAGGGAGGGGGTGGAGGAGCTACCATACCTGTAGATGGGCTGGTGAAGGTGAAGTCGCTGGCAAGATGGTGAGGTCGCCGGCAAGGAGACCCAGCTCTTCCCGAAGACACCGGCTCCCACGCGCTGCTGGGATGGGGGGCGCCGAATCCACAGAACGCCACCCTCGCTGGATGTGGCCACCCCATGCTGTAAGCCTCCGTCTGCAACATCAGTAGTCTGAATATTCATCATGTAGAAAAAAGGCAAATGCAGAGGAGTTTAGACTTACCTACCAACACCATGGTCTACATACCCAATTGATTAACTATCTCAATCAGCATACACCCAAATTAATTAATTGGATTCTATTCGTTGCGGAAAGGGAAATGAACATGAACAAGTCAACTGCTCCATCTGTGTTCTGCCTTCTGCTTGGGCTCCTTTCTCAATCACCCACTACAAAAGTAAGAAATATTTTCGCAGAAGGCATGAAGACGATTAACAAGCCAAGCAAACAGTAGCAGGCACACAAAATAGTGATGTGTGGAATTACCTGTCACGAAATGAATTTATGTCAGGGATGTCCTCATTGATATACCAAAAGCAGGCCAGGCTACCAATGAGCCCCTTGTACCTGTCGGAAAGAAACAATAGGGAATAAAATATCAAGGACATGAACAGAAAGAATCAAGAGTGTAGTATAGGAAGCATCGAAATAAATGTCCCAAAAAATTGGTTCTTTCTCAATATAAAGCAAGCAGAACATAGTGTAGAAATAAACATTGCTTCTCTAGAAATTTAATCAAGCTATGAAGGACGTAATGTCAAAATGATAAATGCTGAAAAAGGAAATCACTGTCGTCCATGTATACGTAATATGTGACTGAGTTTAATGCCCAGCAAATGACTGAAGCTTATATGCACATAGCAACATTAAAATCTGCAGGTATTTCTTGGTACAGACCAGACCTACGGAATCTATAACAAAGCATGATTCAATCTATTTCTGCACATGGAAATGAACACCATAACGAGAAGGTCAAGTTTATACCATCCCATTGGTTGACAAACTATATCGCAACCTCTGAATCAGACGGACACCATGCAAATGCGACAACAACCAATCATTGAATCTAAGCTTGCAGAAACAGTCACACATAGATCGCAAGAGTGAAAGAAGGGATATAATACCTCTGGAGATTTGCAACCTGATGCTCGACAGTCTCAGCCAGTCCACTACAGGGCATCCCTCAGCAGCTCTGTAGGCATAGTTTCATTTTGTGAAAGATGGCATTTTCCTATAAGGTTTTAGAATCCATACCAATATGGAAAAATCATGACTGTGAAATCTCGCTGCAGTTGCNCAATATGGAAAAATCATGACTGTGAAATCTCGCTGCAGTTGCCGAGACCATTGCGTAATGCATCTTCTATAAGGTACCAAACAACATGGATACTTGACCTTATGTTCCTAAAGAAAGGAAACTCGGTACTATCAAAATCCTAAAAACAACATCAGACCAGTGAATGGGATTGAAACAAAACCTAAGCAATCAAATCTTATCAAACTCTCATGCATACCCTTTGAGAAAGAAAACAGTATATCTTCAGCCAAAGCAAACAATTTTTGCTGCTTAGGTTCTATCTCAAACTAATAATATTTAGAATTTGTAGCCAACTCATTAGGATCAGGTTATCTTATCAGTATTTATCCAGTGGTATAACTTGAATATAATTACGAAGGGCCTCTGGAGAGGCCAATGTGTACTCATTACAGAATTAGTTCAGGAAAAGTAAGTTGAAACCAATGGAATACAATTGTATCACTTCACATACACCAAGAAGAGCAGAAATGAGTAAACGAATAAACATTTGCTCAAGGAGACCAGATCCAATGGCTAAGCAGCTGTAGCATAATAGAGCATAGTATTTTCATTACCTCACCTATTTCTGGCATCAAAGTCATCTGCCCTCCCTCCTCTCCAAGAAGCAAGGACACAACCAACAGTAGCAAAGGACCCCTGTGAAAGGCAAAGAAAAAGGGTCATACTGGCTTGAACCAATCAAACATAAGAAATGCAAGCAGCTAACCAAGGAAGAACACCTAATTGTGAGTGTGTTTTACTGATAATCTAGATCAAACATTGTTAAAGCAACAACCTTAAACATTACATTGAAGCAACAAATAGAAAGTGCCTAAATGCTAAACAACGGGACCACTTAGCTTGATGCGGAAATTAGAGATATTAGATTTTGAAACTCCGCAAGCTGTGGTCATGATCTGAAAATTAGGACTAAAATATAATTATGAACATGCATATATCACACTTGCAAAGAGAGAGACAAAGTGCAGTTATAATTATGAACACACATATATAACATGTGACACATGACAACTGCAACACCAAATAAAAACATGGCTTATTGGTTTACCTATTTTGAATTTCTATCATCTCAAATCTGTACAGAACACAAAATTTTAACTCCATGAGCCACCATTGTAACCATTTACCACATGCGTCCCGCCATAATGCCATGAACTAAATTAAGGCATCACCTGCTGTAACACATAGGGGAAAAATACTCAGAGTTGAACATGACTGAGCATACATATACAATGCATACTACTGATATTTATCACAGTGGCTGTACCCATTTCTTTCAAGTAATTTTCTTGTCATACTAAATCTACAATCTGACAAAACTGCTTGAGTGTACTGAACTTGACTATACACATGTGTGATTTAACACTAACTTTACTACGGGTTTGATTCAGTTCATCATCATGAATTTGGTTGCCACTATACACAGCAGCCAGACGATCACCAACTATTACTATGATTAGCTTTAACAAGGGGACAAATAGTTTAAGTAGTGGTTAGCTCAACAAGAATCTAAACAATCCATGGCATTCATCTCCTAAGACACATCCAACAGTTGTGAAGAAACAGTTACATCAGGGTGGGGATTGGAACAAGGACTGATAGAGATGAGGAACATACCTAGTACAAATACAATCTCGGTCCTTTTTTCTCATCGTTGATTACCACCGTTGCCATTACGAACACCTACAAAATATGTGTTCTCAACTCCTGAATATCCCACGAGAAATAGCAGCAATGAAAAAGATGAAAGTGGACTTAAATTCAGAGAGATGGAGAGAGAGAGATCACCTTGTTCTTCACCAAGCTCTTCCTCCAGATTCATCCCCTTCTCTTTTTTCTTAGATCTGCACACATATATTCAGAAAAACAATAAATCAAGAAGTAAAAACTGGGGAGGAAGATGACTCGGACGCAGATGGGCAACCTAGACTGGGGACATGTGACGACGGCCAGCACCGCCTGGAACTCCGACCTTGCTGCTCCTTTCCTCATACCAGCGCCTCATCCTCCCTTGCTCCAACCCCACCACAAAGACCACGCCACCGTGCTCTCCTATGGCGGCGACCTGCGCCTGATCCAGACGCACGGCGCGCGGCAGCAGCGGATCCAAAAAATAGCCACCCCAAAACTAACCTAAACATCAAATCAATTAGGATTACTGCCAAGAATTAGAACAAGGAAATGCAAAGAAGAAGGCACATACATGGCTGAGGGTTGAAGANCTGGGGAGGAAGATGACTCGGACGCAGATGGGCAACCTAGACTGGGGACATGTGACGACGGCCAGCACCGCCTGGAACTCCGACCTTGCTGCTCCTTTCCTCATACCAGCGCCTCATCCTCCCTTGCTCCAACCCCACCACAAAGACCACGCCACCGTGCTCTCCTATGGCGGCGACCTGCGCCTGATCCAGACGCACGGCGCGCGGCAGCAGCGGATCCAAAAAATAGCCACCCCAAAACTAACCTAAACATCAAATCAATTAGGATTACTGCCAAGAATTAGAACAAGGAAATGCAAAGAAGAAGGCACATACATGGCTGAGGGTTGAAGACGTGCGAGCTCTTGGCAAAGGTGGCCATGGAAACACCTCTGCCCTCCCGTTCGTCGTCGCCGGCCATGACGACCTGGACAAGCTTGTCGCCGTCGCCGTCAGAGAAGCTCGGCTCCACACCAGCAGCTAGTGGGCGCCGACTTGGGGGAGCTGCCGGCGAGGCTCTGGCCTAGGTCGGAGAGGCAAGCAGGCGATCCGGCGTCGAGGAAAGAGGAGATGAGGGGACGAGCAGGGAGAGGGACGGGGCGGCGTGGGAGAGAGGAGGGAGCGAGCGTGGAGATAAGGTGGCTGCTTTACTTTTTCCTTTTACCCCTCGCCCGTCTAGGGTTTCTTGCTTTTGTTACGCAGAATTGAACGAAAGGCACGTCATTCTTTTGACCCACACATAACGAGCCCCACTTGTCATTCGCTCTTCAAACAGCCATGGACGTGAAAAAAAACCGACGGCCCACCACACGCCAGCAGCCAAAAGAGAGCTACAGGGAAGGAATCCAGCGGCCGAACGAGCATCGCGCACGCGGGGGCGCTAGAATGGCGGGTAGTGTAGGAAGCTTTATATGTTAGATTTGACATGAATGAGTATGGACCGGCTTTTCTACCATGCACGGGAGGTGCCGTGCATGGCTCAACAGTTAATGCTTTGTGTCGGATCCATACCACTTTTTACACTAAGGAGGTGTTTGTTTCGTCCAGTGGTAACGTAAACGTAAATGGGAACTGTTTACAGACTGTAATAGCACCGGACTGGGCAAACCCCATTTTGTTTGGTTCTACAGTGTAAAGGAAACAGGTACCTAAACAGTGTTTGGTTTGACACAGTAACAGGCACCTTTCACAGTACAGAACACAACATGGGCTTTCACATGCATCAGACAAAACACACAATTTAGAATTTTTTTTGCATTCATCCAATGCAAAGACATCTTTAAACCTGAATTTGGCTCCACTTTAACGACATTACACATTTTTAAAATGAAAATGATACGAACTAGGAATTCAACCACACTTCGAAATAAACTACATAATTAGTCCCTAAAATTGTTTTTATATTATAGGATAAATAGAAAGGCCAAGTTCACAATCTTGCAAAGAAGCTTTTCCATTGATCTTCATCTTCCACGCCACACCACTGATCCTATTTTCTAATGAACCTTGCTTATTTTCTCATCTGCCAATAAGCACGAGCTAAAATGAGGATAAAGAAACACACAAGCAACAACCAATAATAAAAATAATAATATCAACTATAACATGATTGTTCTTTCTCATCAACACTTTGACGAAGGAAAAGGTGGGAATCTGCTCCATGCATTTCAACACTTTGACAAAGATAACAATAGGAAAATATGTATACCGCAAGACCAATGAAATGAAAAGCACTCTCTTAGCTAACACAGACTACAATGATGTATACTACAAGAACATATACTAAAATATGGTGGAAAGGATGAGATCTACTCCATGCTTTTCAACACTTTTGACAAATATATAACAATAGTAAAATGAGGTGGGCTTTGTACACACCAGTTATGTCACACCATTACTGGAGAAGGACCTTCTTTCCCATCAACCTTGCTTCTTTCTTTCATCTGCCAATGAGGAGCCAATAAGCAGGAGTTAGATACAAGGAAAAAAACTTCAGCACAAGTTTGGCTTATATATGACCAGCCAAAAACACATATCAAGAGCTCTTTGTTTTTGCAAAGAGTTAACTACAATAATACATGTTGTGTTACTGCAAACCATGCAAAGTTGACGGTGGAGAAATGTTAATTAGCCTGTTGCAGTTGCACATGTACCAGGAGCTAGCTATGGTAGCAGTAGTAATATTCTGTGGGTAGTAGTATTAATCAGGATAGTACATGATAAGCTTATACGTGAATGGTTGAAATCAGTAACCAGAGATGCAATCCAAACGTACAACTTCTAAACAATGTGTTTTAAATCAATGATGTAACAGGAGCATAATTTATCAACTATCATACAGATTTATATGGCAGTCTAGATATCACATATTAGAAAAATGTGGTCACACATGAGTTGCTGAACATTTTCGCTAAAACAAAAACTGCATCACAAGATAGTGCATATTATTAAAGAGAGTTTAGAAAAAGGGATACCGGACAGCATTTTCAGGACGAAGTCCCTCCTCAGAATGCCTGGAAGCACAAGCATCATGTTCATGTGCTCCGGAGCTTTAGCGAATATAGTTGCAGCTTCAACGATCTCGCTCCCAGTAAATGCAAGCCTAGACAATTCACTAATTGCATTTTCTCTTGATTTCTGTTGAGGGTCTTCTTGTGCTGCTTCTCGCGCCATTGCTGCTGTAAATGATGTTGTCATTGCACCCACATGTTGTGTCACGCTGTTCAGCTGGCTATTAACATCTTGAAGCATGGCTGCAAATGGATTGCTTGGTCCCGTCGCCCTCTTTGGCCTTGGCTCCTTTTTCTGCCTCTTCGAACTAGTTGTATCAATAGAGCAAGTGTCAATGGACCGTCGAGCTGTTCCTGTTGAGATCATGTCCTCTTCCTCATTTTCTTCTTCCTCCATAGCAATTTCCTTCTCCAAGTTTCCCACTGCCTCTCCAAAGCCTTCTGCACTTTCTCCTGTTGCAATGTCTTTGCCATAGATAGCAGCCAATTGTTCAAAGTATGGAAATGATACACCATACAATCCCTTAGCCTCCTTGTGAATCTACATGTTTTTGTACAAAAGAAGAAAGTTGGTTTTCGATAGCAAGGACAATAACAAGGGATAGAAACGGTACTACTTTCTCCTTGAATATCTTAGGAATAGTAGCACTAACAAGGCAGCAAGGGATGATCCAAATACAAAAAATACTGAAGAGAAAACACTACAATAACAGGTAACCAAGGTACAATAGCAAGGAAATGCAACACAAAGCATTACTAAGGAATTCAGTTTTAGTGGTTCAAGTGATCTACCTGACAATGAGCTTCATATTATGCCTTCTCGCACTGAATCATCTTTCGACTTCCATCCCATGTGAAACCACTTTTGGATAGCATTACTTCAACGGCACCAAATTTCTTCCTGAAGTGCCTCACTCTTGATTCAATGTGTGGAGATGCAGTGATACCACGGCCTGGACACTTTTCCAGCAAGATGCTTTTCCAATATCCCCAGGTATCCACCCTTGAAGGCACCATCAGCTTTCCACCTCGGGTCCAAAGATAACTCATACAAAGCTTTAATAAGCTCATCGTCCTCATCGGAAGACCAATTCCTTTTATTCTTGCCTCTTCCACGAGATGTGCTCGAGCTATCCACACGGTCCATATCTGCACAAGCAAGAATGGGTACAAATGAGATGGCAAATATATATATATATATATGAAAGAGAACAAATGAAAACGAGATGCAATTGTAGCTTGCAAATATAATTGGAAGGAAACAAATGTAAATGAGATGGAAATATATATAGAAGGGAACAAATAGAAATAACTTATACCTCAATGCGCCCTAGCAGCCCTATGTGTATTATACATGCCCTGAGCAAGTTCATTCCGAAAATTTGTCCACTCATTCGAAGTTGAGATAGAAGTGATGAATTCTGGTTGTTCCAATTCTTCCTCCATGTCTTGTAATGTTTCTTGTATTATTGGCTCGTTGATTTCAAGTGGGTCGACAGACATCTTTTGCAATATAAGATTATGCAAGAGTGCGCATGCCATGATGATTCGACATTGAGTCTTCATGGGAAAAAAGGAAGGAGACCTCAAAATCCCCCACCGACCCTTCAGCCTTCCAAAGCACCTTTCTACTATATTTCAGGCTCTAGCGTGACGCATGTTGAGATATTCTTCTGCACTACGAGGTGGATTTTGTGGTGTCCAACCACCCAAGTGATACCTTTGTCCTCGATATGGAGCTAAAAATCCTTTCGCGTTTGTGTAGCCAGCATCGACAAGATAATATTGGCCTTCGGGGACACGCAACCCATTTGGCCGTGAGATGGCATCCCTAAGAACCCGACCATCATGTGCAGAACCTTCCCAACCGGGTAATATGTAGATGAATTGCATGTCAGGTGCACATACACCTAACACATTTGTATCTATATCACCCAACCTTGATAGATACCTTCCTTTCAAATTGGTTGGGACTGTTACGCCTATGTGTGTGCCATCTAATGCTCCAAGGCAATTCTACAACATAAAGAGCAATGTGCAAATATTAGCATCTTTTACCACTATTGAGATCATCTAGTGAATAATATTTTTTATTAGTAGCTATTCACCTTGAAATACTTCCACTTATCATCGGTGCAATCCTCGGGTATAGGTTCAGGCTTCTTAAGTAGCACATGGTGCAGCTTCAAGACAGCTAGAAGACAAGCGTTGAAGTTTCTACTAATTGGCTCAGGGTTGAGATGGTGTGATAACACATACAAGAATGATGCCATTATCTCCTCTAATGATGTATTCCTTGTACCCTTTAGACCACCAACATCTCTCACCATCTCACATAATATATGAAATGTTCTCCTATCCATACGAAGTTGACTTATACACATAGCGTCGCTCTCACCAATTAGTCGATACAAGTTCTCTCCCCTTAACTCTCTAATTTTAATTCTCCTTTCTATTTGCCAACATTTTCTCCTATAAGCTAATGCAAACATGAACCACACATAATAGTATACAAGCATAATGGTAGTGGTCAGATTCAAAAATATTGCATTTCTCCTTCCACGCCTCGCACTTAAAGGAAGACGAGCCATAACTGCATAAGGAAAATATACCTATTTAAGGTTGGTATGACTTTCTTTCCTAAAAATTGGTGGTAGTACAAAACAAGAAATTGGATAGATTTTAGGATGACGAAAAAACTTGCACATGCATTTGTCATGCAAAGGTACAATGGATTCAAAAAAACTTGCACATCAGAAGCCTAATTTAAGTCATATACAAATACAACTGCTGCATATGGATAGGAAAATTGCATATCAGAAAACTCGAGGAACAGTCAACCAATATCTAGTTGATATGCATGTGGATATCACCGTCGATCTACTGGTCATGCAAAGTTCCAAGTATCAGGATATGATTTCACATCAGAAAACTAAAGAAGATGGTCCAATTGTCAACAGGAACATGCATCGAACAAGACACCTTCCTTCCTTTTTGTGACCAGCCAACCTAATTCATCTATTTGCCTAGTTACCTACCCAGGCAGATGATGAACACATCAGAAAACTACAAAGGACAGACCACCAATTATACTCCACTAGTCATCACTAATAAAAGAACAGATCAAGAACACATATCTTTCTACTTCAAGATCAAGAATAGATCATTAATAGACATCAACCTATAACAGATCATTAATATATCAAGAACACATATTTTTTTTACTTCAAGATCAAGAACAGATGGAAATATATGCTAGACATCAATCTATAACAGATCATTAGTAGATCAAGAACTGATCAAGTCACACTTTTTTTTTACTTCAAGATCAAGAACAGATGGAAATATATGCTAGACATCAACCTATAACAGATCATTAGTAGATCAAGAACAGATCAAGTCACACATTGTTTTTACTTCAAGATCAAGAACAGATGGAAATATATGCTAGACATCAACCTATAACAGATCATTAGTAGATCAAGAACAGATCAAGCACACATATTTTTTTACTTCAAGATCAAGAACAGATGGATTAGTAACCCTAACCTTCAGATCTGCAGTAGGAGATTGATGGAGGAAGAGATCGATCCGGAGATGGGCAGACGGGCCTTTGTGCTCCTCGTATGCGGCTTCAATGGTCCACCCTCATCGGCGTCGGAGGCAGCTGGCGTGGTCGTTCCCGGCGACTAATGTGGCGAGGTCAACCCGGCGGCTGAACCAGGAGGAGAGGACTGAAGGGGGTCGAGGGGAGGCGGAGGCGCGCCGTCGCTGGACTGGAAAGGAGGCACGACGCGGCGTCGCTGGACTGGAAGGGAGGCGGCGGCGCGGCGTCGCTGGACTGGAAGGGAGGCGGCGGCGCGGGACGGATCGAGGGGAGGAGCGAGTCGCGGGTGAGGGGCAGAGTCGAGCGGTAAGGAAGCCTTTACCGCTGGGGGGTGGGGGGTATCGTTCGATAGATGGCGTGGAACTGATTACAGAGGAACGTGATTACAGAGTTGTCTCACCAAACACACGTAACGGTATTGGTTTACACTGTAAACAGGTGACGGGCAGAATTTGACGAACCAAACACCTCCTAAGATGTTTGATATTATGTCTTTACCTCTATACTCTCATATCCACTCGGTGTCGTGTCAAAAGTGCTATAGGTATTTCACCAATAAAATGTTACAGATATGTGTGTCATCATCAAAACTTGTACAGTGCACTATTCATAAACTCTCTCATTCCACGAACACATGCATTACAGTATAAAGGTACTAAAAAATTCAAATGTTTTATGATAATGTTTTTCATGTTTCAAAAGGAAAAACAATCATACTATTTCAATGTGGTTCATTTGTTCGCGATCGTGTCATCATGTTTCATTCAATGTTAATACACTTAAATTTTATTAGGTTTTTCGTGTTCTAGATTGTGTTGTTAAGAGTTTCATCATGTTTTAAAATACAAACTTTAAAACCTCTCAAAATATATTCAAAAGTGGTCTTCTTTCGAAGTCCTAATCGCAAGGAACTTAAATATATAAACGGATTGTAAATTGAAATTGTGATTCAAAAAATAAAATAGATTGAAGCTTTGAAATTATATGAAAAAGTATGGATGGGTGAGGTGCTAGAATGGCTTGAGTGGGGGACCAACATGCATGCTTCCTAATCTCCAAGAGAATGCACGGCTGAGCCATGCACGGTATCTCGTGTGCATGCTAGAATCTCTTTTCTCATACTGTAAGGCTGATTGACTCCATTTGTACTGTGGTTTCTTGTTCTTTGTTGTTCAACGACTACTTTGATGCTTGTTGTTAATCATATTTGTTGCTTGCTTGCCGTGTATGAGAGAATTGCAACTGGACATTGCAAGGAACTGGTGAGCTTAGATGCCACCCAAGGGCCACGGCATACATGTTGTGCGTATCCGTCTAGCCTTCCTCACAAGCATTGTGGATGCTTCTCTCAAAAAAAGAAAAGCATTGTGGATGCTGATGGCAAGATAGCATCGAACTTATTTTCCTTGAAGGCTTGAACCAACAAAGTAGCATCAAACCCTTCTTTCTCCTTGGACAAACATCATGAAACCTGCTCTTTTAGATTATAGGATGATAGCGTCGAAAGTATTATTATTACATCTTACACGTCAAATAATCAATGAAAAAACACCCACCACACACACTTCAAATCGAAACAAACGTGATGGGCGTGAAAGAATGGGAAGAAAAACACCACACAAACAAACGGGCAAATGATGTGATGGAACAAAAGTAATCGACGATGATGGACGCCACACAAACCACGAACCATGATCAATCCATGCATGCATACGCTAGTTAGCTAGCAGTTCTTCTCGGCCTTCTGGAGCTTGCACCTCACCTTCTGGAAGACGACGGTGGTGGCGTCGGGCTTGACGAGCTGCAGCTTGAGCGGGCAGACGGCCTCGATCTTGCACTTGGTGTAGCGCGCCGTGTAGCTCACCTTGCGGGTCAGCGCCACCTCCACGTCGAACGTCCCGATCTTGCTCTCCTTCTTGTACTCCTGCTCGCCGGCGCTGCCCAGGGACACGAAGGCGCCTTGGGACGAGGAGGTGAGGTGGTACACCCTGGTGGCACCGGCGGGGTGCTTGTCGCCCGTGGCGGCGATCTGCACGCGATCGAACTGCTGGCCGTCGAACCTGTAGGCGGCGACGAAGGGCTCCACGTTCTTCATGCTCATGGCCCAGTTGGGGTTGCGGACCTTGAGGGTGAGCGAGAGGTTGTAGGCGATCCCCGTCACCGGGGAGGTCAGCAGGTCGAACCTGGTGAGCGAGGCGTCCTCGACGGTGATCGTGACGTGGCGGAGGTAGACGAAGGCGGCCAGGAGGACGGCCAGCAGGACCACGACCGCGACGACGCCGAAGCAGATGAAGAGGTACTTGACTTCGTCCCTGGTCAGGTAGCAGTCGTCGTCGCGGCCGCACATTGTTTCCGCCGGAGATTGTTCTTCTCCGAGGAGGCGGCGTTTGTCAGGAGTTTGCTGCCATATGCTGACTCCAGAGGAGGGTGGTGTTTATCAGGCTGTGGCATGTGGGTAGGATCTCTGGATGGGACGGAAGCAAGCAAAGTATCTATAGGTGGTCCGTGTGATTGTGTATAGCATCTGCGAACAGCTCAACATGGCATGTGAATTTGCTTTTGTTATCCACACTATGGGAGCTTGGCATCACAAAAGCGCCGAAATATGGGTCCATCTTCTTCTCCGGGTCCCTTCAAAAAATAAAATAAATAATAACACCGATATTCTTCATCTCTCGGACCTCCCTCCCCAATAATTGGGGTGACACAAGTAATTCAATTACGTGATTGCTAAATCTTAATCGACTGAGATTTAACCTAGTCTCAGTCGATACTATATTCGTGAGATCTTACTTGAAGATAAGCGCAAATATCTTTTAAAGTTTTTTTTTCATATGTCCTGTCACTTAACAGAGTCTTAGTCGACTGAAATCTAAACACACTCATTTAATTAATAGCCTTGAAGATGGGATTGCAACTTGCAAGACTGAATTTCCATACCTAGCATAGTGGCCATCGCAAATGCAAGGGTGTTGTCTTTCGTGCGAGTTTTTGATAATCAAATTTCATATTTCATATATACTCATTGTCATATCACACAGTTACTCCCTCCCTATTATTTGAAGTCACATGATTATTATGACATATCCGGAAACACCATATATATTGCATGCGAGAAAATCATTATGACTATACTTTTGTGTGTGTGTGAAAAGGATCAGATCTATTATAAAATTTTATTGGAAGTACAAAGCATCTCAAACATTATACGAATTGCATCAAGATTTCAAGACCACTATACCACTGCTCTCGTCAGAACGAGCCGCCAACACACTGCTGTCGTTGCTCCCCTATCGGAGCTGGCTTGACTTTGTCGATGACAACCGGGAAGTCTTCATATACATGCCCCTAAGGAACAGCGTCATGCTGCCACAGTCATCGTCATTGAAACCTTGCATAGATCTAGCACTTGAGACCAACAAAAAACTCTAACCTCACCGCCCCAAGGAGACAGTAGGAATCTATACCGGAGCTTCGACGACTATGTCTGGACGGACGAACTCGAGGCGGATCGAAGCCTAGAAGTCAAACTCAAGGAAGAAGCGCCACCATCCGTCCGAGCGCCGCACCAGCGAGGACAAAAAAAAAACTAACCTAAACTACTGACCGAAGCGGGTGTGCCGGGATTCTCCTCCCCGCCACCGGCCGCCAGAGCGGTAGGCCGATGAGGGGTGAATCCACGGGCTCGCCGGTGAAGTTTGGAGGGAAAAAGTTTGTCATAGCCGCCTAGGGTTAGGGAAGGAAACGAGAGGAAATCCGACTGATTCATGACTATACTTAATCAATCTAAAACAGATAGATCTTCATAAGCATACTTCAAGGGATCAAAGTCGATAAATCTTGATAATCACATATAAAGATCGTTTGACTATTATCACATATAGCTTAATTATTATTTCAACTACAAACATATATGTTGCTCCTGATTTAAACACGCCAATCGAAACTTGGTCCACTCGATGGAAACATGAATTGTCGAAGTACGCGAGGAGCATTGCTTGCTGAAATTTAAGGTTCGGAGCGTAGCAAATGATGGTAACATGGTGGAAGAAGGCTAAGGGCAACTAGGAGAATGGCGAAGAGCGAAGATGGCAACAACTATAATGACCCCCGAAGCTGATGCAACTATATTGATTTCCTCCCTCGTCAAGTAGCACTGGAGTCGTGGCCGCACATTATTGCGGTCTAAGGTTTTCTTCTTGGAGGAGGTGGTGTCTATTAGGAGTTTTCTACCATATGTACTGACTTTAGATTTTGACTAAGCTCTGGCATGTGGGTATAGGGTCTGGGTCTCTGGATGGAATGGAAGCAAAGCAAGGTATGTAGGTAGTCCATTGTGTATATCATTTGTAAACAACTTAACATGGCATGTGAATTTGCTTTTGTTATTCACAATTTCGTGGGAGCACCCAACATGTATATCTTCACTATTAAAGCGGAGTTTGTGGTGGATGCATATCTCTATACCCGCTTTCACATGTGTCCTTGTCCTCTTAGCATAACAAAAGTGCGTCTCCCGAGCCCTTAGAAACAAAATACCAATCTAGTGATCAGCTGTCTACCTCCATTTTAGTTATATAAGCTGATCTAGTGAGACAAAACATATATTGTATTGGGTAAATTCAATTAATGATGGAGGAGTGCTTG
>LR880966.1:737003808-737022132 GCA_904067115.1 Aegilops sharonensis | reverse complement strand
TTTTTTTCAAAATTCGTCAAAAGATACTCAAAATGGATCTTACTTGAAAGCCCTCATCACGAAAAGCATGAATATGAAAACAAAACTTAATTCGAACTTTTTATTCAAAACATATAATAGTTTAAAATTGAAAAACAAAAGAAAAAACATGCGCGAGGGACTCGGCCCTCGCACCTACGTGTCCCAAATCCTCTCACAATTTTTTTCAGCAAGCTAACATATGCAAAAAAATGCAATTGTATAGAAGTTCCCTTTTCTTGCAAATAACTATATAGAAGTTGCACCGGAATCACGTTCCTTCTGTTATAAGTTAGCAATTTTGATTATTCACAACCAAGGTGAACACTACAACCCAAGCAATAATAAAACATATTTATGGCTCAGCCACTTCTCGAAATAGGCCCGCGCCCCACTTTATATATGAAGCATAAATCACAATACACTTTGCATCATGTCTTCAAGAACTTTGTCAACACTCATGTTTGCAACTACCATCAACTTTCATGTACCCTCAAATTCCAGACATATGGTTTGACAACAAATGTGATTAGCTTGATAATACAACATCAATAAAACTATATATGTCATTATTATTATTATTGGAAATCTATGGAACATTGGAACTTGCCGATCAGCAATCACAACAGTGCTAGGTAAGTTGGTGGATTAGCGCAAATGAATATCTCTCTGTTATGTTCATCTTTGAACACCCCAAATGCCCCTGCCTCATTATTTTGGCTTTCGAATTTAAAACTTTTATATGTTTTTAACCAAAATTTAAATTAAGTTTCATTTTCAGATTCATATTGCTTGTGACAAGGGCTTTCAAATAAGATCCATTTTATTTTTATATATGTTTTGACGAGATTCTGAAAAAAAATGTTAATTTTCAATCGTTGAAACTTAGTGCGAGCGAACAATAAAATCGCAAGTTTCAAAAAAGCGAACATTGAAATCTTAATGTTAGTGCGAGCGAACAATAAAATCGTAACATTTCAGAAACTATGAACGTCATAACTGTAAGTTTTAGATACTTATAACTTTTTTGAGTTGAGACACTTAAAAATTCGTGTGCCAAAATTTGGGGTCCATAGAATCGCCAGTGTGGTGACCCTAAAAAAATTCGGCAGCATGACTGTCTTGTGGTGTTAAAAAAAGCGTGGCCATCTTGCTAAAAAAGTCAATGTTTGTGGTGGACGTCCGACCGACCACCATACCAGCGAGGGGGTGCTGCCGTGCACGCGTCCAACATTATGCACATGCAAGTACAGGTCGTAGACGCCGTCTCTGCTGCGTAGACGTCCGTCGCCTCTTCCGTCCGTTACTCGCATTAAACAAGCCGCCGTACACGTCCTGACATATACCATCCGGCCAACATCCCGAAGCGAAGGAACGACTCACGATTCCGTGAGTAGGCGAGCCCGTCCACGCCCATGAGTTTTCGGTCTGCCTCCATGACACATGCGTCACCCTCCGCAGCACACACTTTTTCCTCTGTCTTCCTCCAGATCTTGTTTTCTCAACATCTATAGTCTAGATCAAAGGAAGATTCGCTTCTTTGCCAATTCTCCATGACATTCACTCATCCTACAATACAAAGCTTACTTTGAACTCCTTATGTTGGCATATTTCACATCGGACTGTCAAATGTATTTGTAGTAACTCTTATCTAGAAATATGTCTCACGAAAGAAATGCCCTCGTTCATCTACACTACTATTAAACAATCAAACAAGAATTCCTCTAAACACACCCCATAAAATATACACGAATCCATTATCATCATAGGATTAGACCCACTAAACTTAATCTAACGGTTTATCTTAATCTAATTCTTCTTTTGTGTGTACTTAATAATTTACATTGACTAGACAAATTCCACCGCAGAGGAAACTTCACGTCCGCAAAACACATCCCTGTAAATCACGCAAGGCATGAAAAAGAAACGATGGAATTTTTTTTTTAGAAAAGGAGGATATACCCCCGGCCTCTGCATCTGGACGATGCATGCAGCCATATTATTAATTATTCACAAAGACCATACAAGGTGATACATCAATAAGTCTGAAGCCACCATCTTGGCAACACCGTTGCTACTCCTATCCACCTGATGAAGACGTGACGAATGTCCGGGCCTAATACCAAACAGACATTGCATCAAAGCCTAACATCTAAAGCCGGGTGTCCCATCCAAGACACTACCTGGATTGGGACCCACACCGATCTGGCACACTCCCAGTGAGCACCGCACGCTGCAAGGGCCGTCACCTCCATCATCCCTCGGTCCATCCTCAAAGCAGAACTGAAGCACCGCCCTTGCCAGGCCTATCTGCCATCAACGCCACCATGACGCCAGACAGCTTCCTCCTCCTGCACGAGTCCATCTCCGCGCATCAGACGCCGAGTCTCCACAGCGCCACGCCGTCGAGATCTGCCACCATCAATGTGCAAGATGAAGCACCACTCCACCAAAGTCGCCGTCCTCTATTCCCTCGAGCCCGTGTGCACCTCCAAGAATGACGCCCCCAGGAGCGAAACGACACCAAGAGCCGCCGTCATCCGATCTATTGATCTAGGGTTTCCCCCGGAGGTAGCAGAGAGTGGCTTTGAACTTCTCCACGGCGATGCCTTCAGGAAGGAAACGGCGCAGACAGCGTCGCCATCGCCGGCCTTGGCAATAGCCAAAAGCAGGTTTTCACCCAGATCTGATCGAAGACCTTCATCTCTCGTGCACGGGTCGCCGCCATCCTTGCCGGGATCTGGATGATCCCGCTGCCAGATCTCAGTAAGGAGAAGCCCCCCACCGAGACCCGCCGACCGAGCAGGGGAAGCCGAGACCGCGCCCGCAGACCAGATCCGCGATGGATCCGTGCCCGCGCCGCCGCCCCGGAGTCAGCCCAGCTCGCAGCCGCCGCCGCCTGCCGAGGCCCGCCGCCGCATGCCCCGCGCCCCGCCACCGCTCGCCGAGGCCTGCCACCTCGTGCCAAACCGCGAGCGCCGCAGGACACCGCCGCCTGCCGCCTAGATCCGCCGCCCGCGGAGGAAGGGGAGACGGGAGAGGGAGTCCCCCCGCCGCCGCCGTCTGCCACGCGGGTTTCACCCGGGGGCGTCATTCGGCGGGGGCACGGGGAGGGGAGGAGGAGAGGGCGGCGGCGGCGCCTAGGGTTGGAGAGCCCTCGAGTCGCCCAGGGCGGGGGCGACGCGAGGGACGTGAGGGACGCGACCTTTTACTCTTCAATTATACAACTCTGCTTCAGAAACGATGGAATTACTCACCTCAAATAATAATTCAGTGCATCTCCTGTAATCATGCACTTGCTTGAAACTAACGCATGATCCCCACGCTCCCCTCCCCGTCGGCCCGTCCCCGCCATGCTGCCAAGGGAGCAGGAGCCGCCGTGCCCCCGGTCTCGTGCCGCCAGCAGCATGCGCGCGCCGCTCGGCCTGCGTCTCCTCCCTTGAGAAGTGGTGGCGCGGAACCAGAGTGCTTGGCCTGCGTTAGTGGCAACAAGGTCCCTCTCCTCCCTCGACCAGCGTGGCGGACCAGGACGTAGCGGGCACCCACGGACACGGCGGTGGGTGCGGGCTGATACATCCATTTTGCATCATGTTTCATTACGGTTATTTATAATGTTTTTATCCATAATAATGCTTTTTTAAGTAATTCTAATGCCTTTTCTCTCATAATTTGCAAGGTACACACCAACAAGAGGGAGAATTCCGGCAGCTAAAAATATGGACCTGGAAAAGTTACGTCGGGCCACCTCCAAACAAGAGGGAGAATGACTGCACAACTCCAAACAAGCTGAAACTCGATGGGGATTTTTTATGGAATATATAAGAATTACTGGAACAAATACCTACCAGAGGGGGGCCACCAGGTGGGCACAACCCACCTGGGCGCGCCAGGCCCCCCTGGAATGCCCTGTTGGGTTGTGGCCTCCTCGGTCCACCTCCGGTGCCCATCTTCTGGTATATAGGTCATTTTGACCTAGAAAAAATAAGGAGAAAGCTTTCGGGACGGAGCGCCGCCGTCTCGAGGCGGAACTTGGGCAGGAGCACTTTTGCCCTCCGGCGGAGCGATTCCGCCGGGGGAACTTCCCTCCCGGAGGGGGAAATCATCGTCATCATCATCACCAACAACTCTCCCATCTTGGGAGGGCAATCTCCGTCAACATCTTCAACATCACCATCTCATCTCAAACCCTAGTTCATCTCTTGTATTTAATATTGTTACCGGAACTATAGATTGGTGCTTGTGGGTAACTAGTAGTGTTGATTACATCTTGTAGTTGATTACTATATGGTTTATTTGGTGAAAGATTATACGTTCAGATCCATTATGCTATTTGATACTCCTCTGATCATGAACATGTTTATCATTTGTGAGTAGTTACTTTTGTTCTTGAGGTCATGGGAGAAATCATGTTGCAAGTAATCATGTGAACTTGATATGTGTTTAATATTTTGATAGTATGTATGTTGTGATTCCCTTAGTGGCGTCATGTGAACGTTGACTACATGACACTTCACCATATTTTGGGCCTAAGAGAATGCATTGTGGAGTAGCAATTAGATGGTGGGTTGTGAGAGTGACAGAAACTTAAACCCTAGTTGATGCGCTATTCCGTAAGGGACCGATTGATTCCTAGAGTTTAATGCTATGGTTAGAATTTATTCTTAATATTTTTCTCGTAGTTGCGGATGCTTGCGGGAGGGTTAATCATAAGTAGGAGGTTTGTTCAAGTAAGAACATCACCTAAGCACCGGTCCACCCACATATCAAATTATCAAAGTAGCAAACACAAATCAAACCAACATGATGAAAGTGACTAGATGAAATTCCCGTGTACCCTCAAGAACGCTTAGCTTATCATAAGAGACCGTTTTGGCCTGTCCTTTGCCTCAAAAGGATTGGGCAACCTTGGTACATACTTGTTACTATTAATGTTACATGCTCGTTACAAATTATCTTGCTATCAAACTACTCTCTACTTACAATTTCAGCACGTGCAGACATTACCTTACTGAAAACTACTTGTCATTTCCTTCTGCTCCTCGTTGGATTCGACATTCTTACTTATTGAAAAGATGTACAATTGATCCCCTATACTTGTGGGCCATCACGGGCCAGGGCGGCGGAGATACGCGTGGCGCGCGGCCCTTGTGGCGCGGGCGCGATGGTGCCATGGCAGCTGCGTGGCCGAGGGTGTGTGCGTGAAGGTGGTGCGTACCTCCGGCTTCCGGCGGGCGGTGGTATGAAAGGCTTGGAGTGCGAGACGGGAGGGCAGCCTATGGAGTGCCATGGGGGTGCAGCAGGCTACAGGGACGGAGCTCCCATGTAAGCATTGGGGTCAATTGACCCCAATGAAATTAGGTAATCCTTCATTAGTCCTTCAATAGTTTAGTACTAATTACTGTCCATTTAGACAAGATAACCCCACTGTCATAGACATGACCCCATCAAACATTTTTTCTAGCTTCGTCCCTGGCAGGCTATGAGGTCTGGAAAGGCGGCTAGGAAGAGGGTCGCCTCCATGACACATGCCTCGCCCTCCGCAGCGCACACTTTATCCTATGTCTTTCTCCAGATCTTGTTTTCTCGACATCTACAGTCTAGATCAAAGGAAGATTCGCTTCTTTGCCAATTCTCCATGCCATTCACTCATCCTACAATACAAAGCTTACTTTGAACTCCTTATGTTGGCATATTTCACATCGGTCTGTCAGATGTATTTGTAGTAACTCTTATCTAGAAATATGTCTCACGAAAGAAATGCCCTCATTCATCTACACTACTAGTAATCAATCAAACAAGAATTCCTCTAAACACACCTCACAAAATATACATGAATCCATTATCACCATAGGATTAGACCCAGTAAACTTAATCTAACGATCTATCTTAATCTAATTCTTCTCTTGTGTGTACTTAGTAATTTACATTGACTGAACAAATTCCACCGTAGAGGAAACTTCACGCTCGCAAAACGCATCCCTATAAATCACGCAAGGCATGAAAAAAAGGGATGGAATTACTCACCTCAGATAATAATTCAACGCATCTCCTGTAATCACGCACTTGCTTGAAACTAACGCACGATCCCCACGCTCCCCTCCCCGTCGGCCCGTCCCCACCATGCCGCCAAGGGAGCAGGAGCCGCCGCGCCACCGGGCTCGTGCCTCCCGCAGCATGTCGCGCGCCGCTCGGCATGTGTCTCCTCCCTCGAGAAGCGGTGGCGCGGAACCAGAGTGCTCGGCCTGCTTCAATGGCGGCAAGGTCCCTCTTCTCCCTTGACCAGCGGCGGCGGACCAGGACGCAGCGGGCACGCACAGACGCGACGGTGGGTGCGGGCCAAGGCGGCGGAGCGACGCGTGGCGGCCCTTGTGGCACGGGCGCGATGGTGCCGTGGCAGCTGCACGGCGGAGGGTGTGTGTGTGAAGGCGGCGCGTACCTCCGGCTTCCGGCGTGCGGCGGCATGGAAGGCTTGGAGTGCGAGACGGGAGGGCAGCCTATGGAGTGCCCTGGAGGTGCAGCAGGCTATGAGGTCTGGAAGGCGGCTAGGAAGAGGGTTGCCTCCATGGCACACGCGTCGCCCTCCGCAACACACACTTTGTCATTTGTCTTCCTCCAGATCTTGTTTTCTCGACATCTACAGTCTAGATCAAAGGAAGATTCGCTTCTTTGTCAATTCTCCATACCATTCACTCATCCTACAATACAAAGCTTACTTTGGACTCCTTATGTTGGCATATTTCACATCGGTCTGTCAGCCGTATTTATAGTAACTCTTATCTAGAAATATATCTCACGAAAGAAATGCCCTCATTCATCTACATCTACACTATTATTAAACAATTAAACAAGAATTCCTCTAAACATATCCCACAAAATGTACACGAATCCATTATCACCATAGGATTAGACCCAGTAAACTTAATCTAACGGTTTATCTTAATCTAATTCTTCTCTTGTGTGTACTTAGTAATTTACATTGACTGAACAAATTCCACCGCAGAGGAAACTTCACGCCCGCAAAACGCATCCCCGTAAATCACGCAAGGTATGAAAAAAAGCGATGGAATTACTCATCTCAGATAATGATTCAACGCATCTCCTGTAATCACACACTTGCTTGAAAGGCACCCACGCTCCCCTCCCCGTCGGCCCGTCCCCGCCATGCCGCCAAGGGAGCAGGAGCCGCCGCGCCCCCGGCCTCGTGCTGCCCGCAGCATGCCACGCGCCGCTCGGCCTGCGTCTCCAGTCTCCTCCCTCGAGAAGCGGTGGCGCGGAACCAGATTGCTCGGCATGCGTCAGTGGCGGCAAGGTCCCTCTCCTCCCTCGAACAGTGGCGCCGTACCAGGACGCAGCGGGCACCCACGGACACGGCGGTGGGTGCGGGCCAGGGCGGCGGAGCGATGCGTGCTGGCCCTTGTGGCGCGGGCGCGATGTTGCCTTGGGAGCTGCACGGCGTAGGGTGTGTGCGTGAAGGCGGTGCGTACCTCCGGCTTCCGGCGTGCGGCGGCATGGAAGGCTTGGAGTGCGAGACGGGAGGGCAGCCTATGGAGTGCTGGGGGTGCAGCAGGCTATGAGGTCTAGAAAGGCGGCTAGGAAGAGGATCGCCTTCATAACACACGCGTTGCCCTCCGCAACACACACTTTGTCCTCTATCTTCCTCCAGATCTTGTTTCCTCGACATCTACAGTCTAGATCAAAGGAATATTCGCTTCTTTGCCAATTCTCCATGCCATTCACTCATCCTACAATACAAAGCTTACTTTGAACTCCTTATGTTGGCATATTTCACATCGGTCTGTCAGATGTATTTGTGTAACTCTTATTTAGAAATATGTCTCATGAAAGAAATGCCCTCATTCATAGATATAGTTGATAGTGTTGATTCCAGAGCCGTGATGACACTAGGTTAAGACCCACCAAAAAGAGAATGAAGTTCTATGCAATAATGTGGCAAAATCTGTGTTTTGTTCATGTGTTCTATCTGACGTGATTTTTCTTGCTACTAACTTTCCTGCTCCTAGATATAAACTCATGTTTGCAACACTTGGATATACGTAGTTGTATCAAAATTCCCTGCTTACAACATGGCTTGCTGCTAATAGGAATATTAGATTGGAAGCACCTGCATTGGACTAGATTAATTGGATTTCTTTGGTATAGCTTGCTTCCTCATTGACTTCGTGATTGTGATACTTGTAGTTTGAAAGTATTTTGTTTCATCTTTGGCGTGTTATTCAGTTTTCAGAATTGATTTCCAAGTGTTTATGATGGTGTGACTGAATGTTGAGTTATCTTGGAGATTCATTCTATAAGATTTGTTCTGGTGAGGCTCATGAGTTATCTTTTTTTCGACAAAGGGTGGATTTTATTAGCTCAAAAAAGAGCATCAAAAGGATACAAACTCAAAGAGCACATACCCGGTCTCTGCATAGCTAGGATACACACAGCCAACACAAACATACACACCAAAACACGGCGACAAATAGCAAAGTCATATAAGACCAAAGCTATGCGTAGCCGAGGAAAAAAGAAAAACCCAAAGTGATCAGAGCCACGATCGGCAAACTACAGTGAACACCATATCCGCACCAATTATCTAATGACATCACACAGACGACAAGGTTCTTCAACAGCAACGCCTTGAAGAAGGGATCGACACTCAAGCGTCGTCGTCATCGGATCTAACCACCAAGGCCAGAATCTAGGTTTTCACCCTGAAGAATCAGTCGGAGCTTATCCGGGCAATGCCTTCAACAAGGTAACGACATAAAAAACATCGCCATTGCCAGGGCCAGGCCTAGGCTTTCACCCCGGACCTCACGACCGGGTGCTCAAGTAGCACCACCATCGAAGTCATGCAAGTGTTGTCGCCGCCACTTTTTTCACGATCCAGCAGTTACATGCGATGTGACCGCCGTCACTGCACAACCATTCCTCTGCGTCAGGTGCTCGCCCATAATTTGCATCCCACTGCTGAAGTCAGCTACTCGATCTTGAGATGAACCAAAGATCTTGCAATGACCACCACCTCCGTGGAGCCGTAGGAGGTCGCTGCAGCATAGTGTGCAATCACCCTCACTCGGTCGACCGAATCTGAATCACCACCACCAAGCCGTGGATCATAGCGCCGCGGGTGGTCACTACCAGATCCATGGTTGCCAGCCGCGAACCTTCATGGGATCGCGACGCTCTCTTACCATGCCCATGTAAGATGTCGTCGTAGATGTCAGCGCATCCGTACACGAACCATGGCGGTAGCGAGGAGTCACCGCACTTCAGAATCAAACGCGCCGCCTAGAGCCCACAAGGGCCATCAGACGGCTCCATGCACGAAGATCCAAGAGATGCTTGATGAGCCACCATGCATCCATGTAAGCATGCATCTTGTACCTTATTACGTGGTTGACACATGCGAACAAGATGCCTTGTTCAGCCACGATCTGGAGTCCTGGTACGTCGGCCGCAGAGGAGATACCACGAAGCTGCGGACTTGTAGCCGCTGGTCGACCACTTGATCCACAGGGAGGCCCCGACAAGATCACGGCCGCCCTGCAGCTCACACCGCGTGCGGTGCCGGCCAACCGCGCAGCATATCTGCCACAACCACATCTCACTACACCGCCGCCGCTGCACATAGAAAGAGTCCTCGCCGTCGCCATCAGCCGCATGGACTTTGCCCGGCGACGTCCTCCAGCGACGGTGAGGGGGACAGACTTAGAGCCTGCCGGCGGAGGGTGGAGGAGATGCTGCCGTCCGTGTCGCCCGGAGGCGACGCGGGAGCCGATCCGTTTTTTCAGGAGAGTTATCTTGGAGAATGTTACATATTTATAAATAATATTTTCCCTACTTTGTATGGGGTGGAATTTTTCATAGCATCATAGTTATGTTCTAATCCTTCTGAATTTCACTAGTTTCATCAAGATTTTCTTTTTGACGGTGTAATCTTACCAAGATCAAGTGCTTTTTTATCTTTGGTTCTGGCAAGATGATTCTTTGTCGTACGTAGCAGGTTAGCGAGTTGAATAGAACGAATCCTCTGGGCACTTAGGTCTTTAAGACCCGGTTCTTGCTTTTGTAGTTTTGTTTATTCTCTTCCAATTTTTGAGCCAAGGTTGGAAGGTTGAGTCGGCACAAAAATGTATCAGATCCATAACAAATGTTCTTTGCACAACAATTATACATACGAGGAAAAGAGCAAGACGTATGGGTGAATAGTTGTTAGAATAAATCCAAGGTACGCGGTCGATCATTCGAGGATCAAGCAATCACACGAGCACGATACCGAGATTTATTAACGAGGTTCACCGATATGGCTACATCCCTGGGGCCTGACTATGGACGCTCCTCTCCGTGACACCGTAACAATACCGCACACCGGTCACCCGGGCGCCGGCACACACCGCCGGCTCCTCCTTGCGTACCTGTGCTATTATGTTGGCATAAGTTACATCGTGTGTCTAAACCCGTTATATAAGAGAGATTTAGGATACAAGTGTCCTACTAGGACACGACTCCATATCCTATATAAACACAATACACCTATAAGTCCAACTGTAACCTATCTTGTACACAATATTCGACACAACTCCAACAAACTCCACCTTGACGAATATTCTTCACCATCTTGAATTTGTCAATGCGTCAAACTTCCTTGTACATTGGACTTGAGCTTATCCCATGAGTATCGTTGCTACTCCAAAGACTCCATATGACTCCACCTACAACTTGTAGTCCCTTTTTTCTTTGACCACAGTCAACACTCGAGCAAAATTAAGTTCCTTGTTACTCAATTTGTGCTCCCGACTTCCAGAGTATCCGTTCAACACCATCACACACTGATCACTGTCTGCGTGAAAGTGAACAACTCACATATTGACTGTCACACATAAGAGTTACCTGAACTCAACATCACCGCTCCTTTCTTGACCACATGTCTGAAACATGAAGGAATTTCACCGTTGTTTGTAGTCATCTCGAGTCAAATTCGCAGTTGTCTCACCACATGTATGACCACCAGAGCCCTGGCCCGTCTCCATGTCCCGTGCGTACCGCACGCCTCGCCGCTATTACCGCGTCGAGCCTCCGCTGTCCCGGTCGAGTCTCAAGGATAACGAAACCACACCACAAAACCCCTACTGCAGAGTACCACCGATCATCACCGACCGATGACGAGTTTAGTTTCATGCTTCCATCAGACCACTGGGCTCCAGTCCAAACTGCATGTCACTCGCTTTTTTCTCGCTTGCTGAATAGGCTTCGATTCCCTGGATCCTTACACCGTAGCCCCCCAATCCAGCTCCACCTTCAACATGACTCCATGGTAGATGATCAGTCCATCCTCGTGCCCTGTCTCGACTTCAAGCTCCCATGTGCATCATCTGGAATCAACCCCGCGCCATAGTCTTGTCGAAGCCGCATAAGCCATCGGGCCTGCACCACGTGTTCCCACGCCCAGAAGTCGGTCACCATCAGCATCACGCTCCTATGTCGCTGTGGCCGATCTCACCACCGTTTTCTTTACCAACCGACTTGCGTCGATCCCGTCAGACTGTCCAATCCGACCCAGCCGAACTTGTCTGACTGCACGACATGCTCCAGACTCAAGCCGTCACCGTGACCTTTGCCATCCATACACAAAACGCGCACGGACAAAGAAAACCAAAGCAAACTCCTCTATAGCCTTCCCGTGTGAACCAAATTAAAGAGATCAACAAACTCTTAATTCACCACACGTACATAGCTTTCGGATCTTTTTCTTTTTTTCTTGATAGCAAACAAATCACAACCAGACTATGTCCTTGTGCCGTTTCCTTTTATTTAACAAATCCTCACGATGTGTTGGCAACTTGGCATGCTCTAGAGACCAGCATCGCGTTTTGTCCAGCCGCATGCTCCTGCCTGCACTGGCCTCCCAGCTGGGTCCCGCTCCCCGCGTGTGCTGCACCCAATGAAAAAAATAGTGCGCTACAACAAAATAGCGACGACCTTAAAATATGCTATTAGCGTGCTATATCGCGCTATAGCGTGCTATTAGCGAGACATTGTAGACCAATATATTTAGCGAGGCAATTTTTAATATGTTATAGCGTGCTATTAGCGACGCTATAACGCGCTATTTTTTTCAGTGGCTGCACCTCACGCGCCTCGCTCGGACGTGGCCCCTGTACCGTGCCGCTCTGCCACTCATGTGCGCCTCGAATTCCGCTGCCTTATCTTCATGTTTCATTGATCACCTTGATCTTGTCGTGACCGACTCGATCTAAAACCCCATGATACGCCTGCTTGATCCGACCTCGCTGAGAATTTCGACCAGAAACACTCTGCCTGCCCCACAATCCGTTGCTGTAGTACGCTCGCACGATCGATCCGATCGCCACACGTCTCGCCTGGTAGTGCCACACGCACACGCGCCTTCTGATCGCTTTTCCGATTTTGCTAAGAATCATGCCGCAGTCGGCTGCATCTCAACTCAATCCTTCCTCTAAATCAACGATCCACACTCTCAAATCGAACCTTGCTCATGATACCACTTGTTAGAATAAATCCAAACGCGGTCGATCATCTGAGGACCAAGCAATCACACGAGCATGACACCGAGATTTGTTAACGAGGTTCACCGATATGGCTACATCCCCGGGGCCTGACTACAGGCGCTCCTTCCCGTAACACCATCACAATACCGCACACCGGTCATCCGGCCGCCGGCACACGCCGCCGGCTCCCCCTTGCGTGCCTGTGCTATTATGTTGGCATAGGTTACATCGTGTGTCTAACCCCGTTATATAAGGGAGGCCTAGGATACAAGTGTCCTACTAGGACACGACTCCATATACTATTAAACACAATACAACTATAAGTTCTACTGTAACCTACCTTGTACACAATATTCGACACAACTCCAACAATAGTGTTGATTGTGTGTATATGCACATGATTTGATTTGGTTACTTTTGTTCTATATCCAATTGTATCATTCATAACTTATGGGTATTCATCAAAACATGCTTTGCATGTTGACGCTCACTAGTCTCTTTTAGCCAATGATCCAAGCACGAATTGTTTTAAATCTCGGTCGTCAATTGTTAACACAAGATCAAAGGATATAAAGGTTGACGGAAGGAGAACTATGAAATCTTCCGTCCTTTAATATTAGGTAGAGATTGGATCACTTGCAAATTTACACATTGGTAAACCCCAACCTGACCATCCAACATCCAGGCAATGGTTAGTAGTAATCTGCTACTTCCTCCGATCCATATTAATTGTCGTTGATTTAGTACACCTTTGTACTAAATCGGCGACAATGATCGGAGGGAATAGCATTTCCCTCTCATGAACCTTTCTCTTTCCCTTCTTACAGCAACATTTTTTCAGCTATCAGATTATGCTAGCATCTACTGTCTCTGATAGTTCAGATGGTTTTGAAAGTTTCGATAATTGAGTCCTTTGAAGTGTTTTATTATTTTATTTGGATTTGGTTCTGGCTCTCCATCGGTTAAACGTTTTTCTTTTCTTTTCTGAAGTTCCGGTATAATCTCCAGGATACAATCAGGTGGATCATGTAGCCATACCTTACACAAATCATTCATCATTCCTACCTTAGCTAAGCTATGAGCTGCACCATTTGCAATCCTTCTAACCCAACTCATCTTTCATCGTTGTGATGGTGTGGAAAGCATTAGTGGTGACTGGTGATGCAGCACTGCCTGATGATCCATCACAAATTGAAATCACTAATTAAGGAGTACTTGTTTCAAACATCACTCCCACTCCCTCAGGTTGCGACAACTGACGCACTTTATGCGTGCCACTTGTTGCAACCTGGGAGTTTTTCCTTTTTTCGTACATCCATTTATTCAAAATGTTTATCTCTTAAACCGTGTGTTCAAATCTTGAACCGTATTCACCGTTGGATTCCCCACGTCGAGATCTTCAAAACTAGATCCCATGTTGATAGGTTTTGAAGAACTTTTTTTTTTTCATGAAAAAACCCGAACCAGGAGCATGCTTTTTTTTCTTTCCGAAAGAGGCACGGCCATGCCTCTCGCAAAAGCAAAACCGTGCCTCTCGCAGAAGGAAAAAAATGCGTTTTTTTCGTTTCCCATGCCTCTTGCGAAAGCAGAACTGTTGGGGATATTACTACTGGGTATAAACCGGCCAGGAGAGGCCGGGTTACCCCCAAAATGAGTTATTTATATTTGAAGCCCATGAAGACAAGGAGTATGGCGCTTTACGAAGGCCCAGGGCCCAGAGGCGGGTTATGGCCTGTAGACATAAACCGCCATATCATATGTAACTTGTGTTGTAAGATAAGAAAGGTAGAAACCGAGCCGGACACGTTTATGAGCCGGCCTCCGGATTCTGTAAACCATCGGGCGTCAACCTGTGTATATAAAGGGACGACTCGGCGGCGGTTTAGGGACAACAAACAACAACTCGAGAGCCAGGCATAGCGGATTCACTCCCTGGTCATCGAAACCCTAGCGATTCCACAACAACTGGATTAGGGCTTTACCTTCACAGCAAGGGGCCGAACCAGTATAAAACTCTCTGCTTCCTTTGTCTGCTTTAACCCCTTTAAGCTAACCCATCGCGATGGCTCCACGATTAAGTCCTTTCACTAGGACATCTGTCGTGACAAAACCACGACAGTTGGCGCCCACCGTGGGGCTATCGCACGATGGTTTCGAGTTCTTAGAGGGCAGCTTCGAGGGGCTCAAGGGATACGTTGTGGGCCGGATGACTAAGAGTCGTCGCGGCAAGCTCTACATCGAAAACGCAGGCTGGGGCCCCGAGGCCGGCTCAATTGAGTACGGGTACCGGGTCCCCTTCAGCGGCATTCACGTTTTCATTGGCAAGATCGGCGAACCAGGCCCTGAGCCGGACATCTGCACCAACATCGTCGAAACGGCTCAGCGTGCGAGACCCGCCCGGGTTCAGCCTGCCATGAAGCGTGCCTTCGTGGGAGTCATCCACGGAGTGGAATCTGAGGTTAGATCGAAATCTAGTGGTGAGACCTTCGTTTACTCGGATGACGAGTCATCGACCGGAGAGACTGAGTCATTGTACCAGTTGCAAGATGGCCGGATTGGGGGTTGTTCCGATGGCGACAGTATTCTGGATCCCTTCGATCCGCCAAGTCGGGTTGCGATCTTCATGGCCGGTACATAGCCAGCACACCGCTCTTCGACCGCAGCGGCGATGGTTTCCGGATCAGTAGCGGCGACAGCAGCCGGGACAGGAGGCCCTGTGCGACCACCGGCTCAGGTTTTATCTAACTTATTTGACGCTTTGGCAGTGCTGCTGGCGGAAGTTAACCCAGCGAACCAGGATGAGCATAATGCGGAGATCGCAAAGGTGAAGGATCAGATAACTCAGGCCAAGGCGGACCTGGCAGCCGAGCATACCAGGATGGCTACAGAATGGGCCGAGTTGGAGGCACATGCTTACCGGCTTATGTTGGATCAGAGCGCGTCAAACGATGTCATGAGGAGAAGGTACCGGTCTCACCTGCCTCCGGTTTATGAGGCCAGGAATCTCTTTGACACCCCAGGAGCAGGAACCAGTAATCCGCCAGCGGTAAACCAGGTGGAGGCAGCTGGAACGGGGGCGCCGGTTCAGCCACGTCCAATAGATCCGCCCCGTCAGAACAACGTCCTATCACAGCACGTCCCAACACCGCCGGGTCATTACTCTAACCCGTTGGATAACATTGTTGCCGACGTTTCACGATTGGCAGCTCTCCCGATCGAAGGTGAGCCCCCAGTAGCGGTCGAGACACGACGGGCTAGAGAGCTCCTTCAGACAGCCTTGACTCAACAGCAGGCTTATTCATACAGCCGCGAAAGGATTCATTCTACTCCCCGCCCGAGCCGGAGTTGCAGGAGGCATATGGATGAACCGGCCTTGTCGAGCAGTGCGCGAAATCGTAATCCGCCCCATGGCCATAACCCGGTGGGTGGCGGTGGTGATGCTCAGGATGTGGTGGATCGTGCTAGGGCACGTCGAGAGGCCGAGTTAGCGGCGCAGCATGAAGCCCGCCAGCTTACTCCGGTCGTCCAACAACTTCGGTGGAACCAGGGGTTACCTCCAGTTCTTTGGGGATATCGTGTCTCGTCCCAGTGCTGCGCAATGTACGGCTGCCCAAGGATTTCAAGGGCCCACATAAGGTGCCGAATTACACTGCCGATTTATGCCCCGAGTCGTGGGTTGAAAGCTATGAGATGGCAATGGAGATGCTGGATGTGGACGATGCGGCGTGTGCTAAATACTTCACCATGATGTTGGAGGGAACAACTCGCACATGGTTGAAAAACCTGCCAGCTAACTCCATTGGGTCATGGGTCGAGTTAAGGGCCCGGTTTATCCAGAATTTCAAGGATACATCCAAGCAGCCCATGTCAATTGTGGACTTAGCTGCCTATGTCCAGGAGGAAGGAGAGTCTACAACCCATTGGGTGCGCCGGGTTTCGGACATTTTGCATTCATCAGACCGCATCAACACTGATACAACAGTTTTAACGTTGGAAGGCAAATGCCGGTTTGCACCTCTGAAGTTGAAGTTGGGACGGCTCAAACGTCATTGCAATGACATGGGAACACTTATGGCAGCTCTGGTGAAGTATGCTGACTCTGATAGTACCAAGGACCCCGAGTCTGACGATGACAAGACAGGGAAGGGAAAGAAGAGCGGCAGCACCAAAGGGCAGCAGCATAACCCGGCGGGTCATGGAAACAGCGGTAAGCGTAAAGCGGATAACAGTTTAGATTTTGTGGCTAACACCAACGCGCAGGATAATGGCTAGTGTCGTAAGGATAAACCGCCCTCGCGTGGTGGAGGACCAAGTCCCAATCCGGAGCGCCTGTGTCACCTGTTAAACCATCCTTGCCCAAAGCACGGGTCGCGGGATAAGCCGGCCATGCACCTCTGGAAGGATTGTTATATTATGCGGGAGTTCAAAAATTCAGATTTTTTTCGGTATGATCATGGACCGGGCGGCGGTTCAGGCCCCGGATCTCATGGGCCAGGTTACGGTGGAGGCAGTTTCGATTCAGGTTTTCACGGTAATCAGAGCGGACATGGCAATCAAGGCAATCAGGGCAACCAAGGTGGTTATAATCATCAGGGGATTCAGCAGCAACAGCAGCAGTCGGGTTACCAGAGCAACCCGAAGTAGTTGAATAGTGGGCAGTACCATGTTTTCACCACAAGCCTATGCAAGCGCGATCAGAAGCTTCATAAAAGGCAGTGAACTCCGTTGAACCGGCGGTGCCCTGTTACTTGCGCTGGTCTGAACAACCCATTGTGTGGAGCCGAGAGGATCATCCGCCTCGGGTCGATAATCCGGGTCATCTGGCATTGGTGGTGGCACCTCGGGTTGGAGGATTCAAGTTCACCAAGGTACTCATGGATGGAGGGAGTAGTATCAATATCCTTTATCATGAAACCTTCCGTCGCATGGGGTTAACAGATAAAAATCTTAAACCGTCAAACACTGTTTTTCATGGTGTGGTACCTGGTAAATCGGCGTATCCAGTTGGTAAGATAGCTCTGGAGGTGGCTTTTGGAGATGAGCATGACTCGAGATCTGAAACATTGACTTTTGAAGTAGTAAAGATCAAGAGCCCATATCATGCCCTGTTTGGACGACCGGCTTATGCCAAGTTCATGGCAAGGCCCTGTTATGTTTATCTGCAGCTCAAGATGCTGGGCCATAAGGGAACCATCACAGTGCATGGGAGCCGCAAGATCGCTTTAGAATGTGAAGAAGGTGATGCGGCATATGCTGAGTCGGTTTGTGCGACAGAAGAGTTGAAGTTGTACAAAGACAATGTTGATCCGACAGATATGACCTCTTTGAAGAAACCAACTACAGAGCATGATCTGGCCTTGAAGTTTAAATCGGCTGATGAGACTAAGCTAGTTGATTTTGTTCCTGGTGATTCATCCCAGCAGTTTAGCATCAGTGCTAACTTGGATCCAAAATAGGAAAGCGCGCTCATCGTGTTCATCCGTGAGAACCGGGACATCTTTGCATGGAAACCCTCCGACATGCCAGGTGTACCGAGGGAACTCGCTGAGCACACTCTTAATGTTGATCCCAAGTTTAAACCGGTCAAGCAGTTTCTCCGCTGCTTCAATGAAGAAAGGGGCAAGGCTATTGGTGAGGAAGTAGCCAGGCTCTTAGCGGCTGGGTTTATCATCGAAGTATTTCATCCTGAGTGGTTGGCTAATCCGGTGCTGGTACTTAAGAAGAACAGCACTTGGCGTATGTGTGTGGATTATACAGATTTGAACAAGGCTTG
>LR880966.1:736919484-736942085 GCA_904067115.1 Aegilops sharonensis | reverse complement strand
CCGGATGGGACTTTCCTTGGCGTGGAAGGCAAGCTTGGCGATACGGATATGTAGATCTCCTACCATTGTAACCGACTCTATGTAACCCTAGCCCTCTCCGGTGTCTATATAAACCGGATGGCTCTAGTCCGTAGGACTATCACAACAACCCTTACAATCATACCATAGGCTAGCTTCTAGGGTTTAGCCTCCTTGATCTCGTGGTAGATCCACTCTTGTAAACATCCACAATATCAATATCAATCGAGCAGGACGTAGGGTTTTACCTCCATCAAGAGGGCCCGAACCTGGGTAAAACATCGTGTCCCTTGTCTCCTGTTACCATCCGCCTAGACGCACAGTTCGGGACCCCCTACCCGAGATCCGCCGGTTTTGACACCGACAGTCCTCCTGCCCGATCACTTTTGATCGAAGGGACCACCCCACTAGCATCCGCCATGGCGGATTCGCCGCATTGGTTCTAGACCCAATCATTGATGGATTTCACCTCACTAGAGTCCTTATGGACGGAGGCAGCAGCCTGAACCTGCTTTATCAGGATACAGTGCGAAAAATGGGCATAGATCCCTCAGGGATTAAACCCACAAAGACGACCTTTAAAGGCGTTATACCAGGTGTAGAGGCTAACTGTACAGGCTCAGTTACACTTGAGGTGGTCTTCAGATCCCCTGATAATTTCCGAAGCGAGGAGTTAATCTTCGACATAGTCCCGTTCCGCAGTGGCTATCACGCACTGCTCGGACGAACCGCATTTGCAAAGTTCAATGCGGTGCCGCACTATGCATACCTCAAGCTCAAGATGCCAGGCCCTCGAGGAGTCATCACGGTCAATGGAAACACCGAACGCTCTCTCCGAACGGAGGAGCACACGGCGGCCCTCACGGCGGAAGTGCAAAGCAGCCTCTCTGGACAATTCTCCAGTCCGTCCATTAAACATTCGGACACCATCAAGCGCGCCCGGAGTAACCTACAACAAGACCGCCTGGCACGTTCCGAGCACGCGTAGCAATGCGGCCCCAACCCCAGCCCTCGCGAAATTGCGAAACCAGTACTACGCGCACATAACTACGCTCTGGAAATACCATGGGCATAGGGGGAGGGGCACGACCACGGCATGCCCAAAAAGCGGCTCAACCGCACCAGGGGCTCCCGATCTTGTCATTCTTTTTTTTTCCTACTTTCAGGACTCCACTTTCCGGAAGGCCTGTCCAGCAGTATAATCGCCGAACACACGATGCAACAGCCAGGGAGGCAGAAAGCTATGTCAAGTGTCCAGGCGGTCTCTATAACGAGCAGTATACTTGTTTCACATATCATCCCGCAGCTCGCCCCTGGAGAGGGCATGTCAAATAGTCCCATCTCTTGCTTATCGCACTATTTGTATCATTCTGCTTTTACCGCAGACTTTTCGAATAAACAATACATAGCTTTTGTCTGTTATTGCATTCCTTTTTTTAATATAAAAATATGTTCAGTTATGACATTATGCAACCGTACACTTTGGTACGGCCAATACACCAGGGGCTTACGTACCCAGAATATGGTGTGAGAAGTCCGAACACTCTCATGAGTGCGACACCCCGAACTTATAGCATTATATGCATCGGCTCCGAATCATGTCTTGGGTCAATAGTTGGGTTTGCCCGGCTCCCATGTTTTGGTACCTTACGTTCCGTTATATCGGCTAAGGTAGCACTGGGAGAACCACTGCGATTGTGCCCCGATTGAGCTGGGCTAAGCACCTCAGTGGAGAAAGCTAAAACTGACCGTCATGATAGGGCAAGAGCTGGTCGCTGTTCGAGAGGTTTTCGAGTCCCTAAAGACTTATGCCGCTTAGAGCGAGGAGCCGGCTTTGTCCGGCCTAGGCGTGGATAGCGCCACGAACTCGGTCTTCCGAATACTAGGGGCTTCGCCGAAATTTAAAATTATAGAATTATATGGCTAAGTGAGAGTATTCAAGCATTATAGTTCGATTGCCTCGTTCGTTGTGTTGAGCGCCTCCCTCGAAGGACCCAATAATGGGAAAAAGAGCGCTCAAGTTTATCCCAAACACCCCAGCACTTGTGGCATGGGGGCAGAAGCCGACGACTCGCCATCTCTCAAATTTAATAAACAGCCGCACAGAAGGTAATATTTTAAATTCAAAAGCGTTGCTTAGCGCATATGAACAAGTTTTCAGCGTACAGGATCACAAAGGGAGTTTACTCAAAAATTACATCTTTGGAGCACTCATCCGCTATACGGCGGGCACCCTTCAGGACGCCCTCATAATACATCTCGGGCTTGCGATGCTCCTTGCCCGGCGGTGGTCCGTCCGTCACAAGCTTCTCAGCGTCCATCTTGCCCCAGTGCACTTTAGCACGGGCAAGGGCCCTACGGGCACCTTCGATGCATACGGAGCGCTTGATGACTTCAAGCCTCGGACAGGCATCCACCAGCCGCCTTACCAGCCCTAAGTAGCTCCCAGGCATGGCTTCCCCAGGCCACAGCCGGACTACGAGACCCTTCATGGCCTGTTCGGCCACCTTATGGAGCTCGACCAGCTGCTTCAACTGGTCGCTCAAGGGCACCGAGTGTCCGGCCTCAGCATACTGAGACCAGAACACCTTCTCCGTCGAGCTCCCCTCTTCTGCTCGGTAGAATGCGGCAGCGTTAGACACACTCCGGGGAAGATCTGCGAATGCTCCTAGAGAGCTCCGGACTCGGGTAAGTAACAAGTAATTCACTTTCACGTGCTTGCTTTGCATAAAGAATGCCTTACCCGCCGCTATCTTCTTCATCGCCTCAATTTCCTGAAGGGCTTTTTGGGCTTCGGCCTTGGCAGATTTGGCGCTCTCAAGCGCCGAGGCGAGCTCGGACTCTCGAGTCTTTGAGTCAAGCTCCAAACTCTCGTGTTTTTCCACGAGAGCCTGGAGCTCTTGCTGCACCTCCGCCACCCACGCCTCCTGTTTTTCCCGCTGGGTACGCTCCACGGCCGCATTTTCTTCGGCCTTGGACAGCGATTCCTTCAGGGTCGCCACCTCGTTCGTGGCCCCTGCATACCCACGTTGGTCCTGTCATTTTTTGCAACCACATCTTTTTTATATACTTACATAAGGTATTACTTACCTTCCTTGTCCTCGAGCTGCTTCTTGGCAAGGCCGAGCTCGTTCTCGGACCGCTCGAGGCTCTGCTTCAATGCATCGACCTCCGTATTCAGTGCGGCAGAGGTCAGCAGCACAACCTGCATTCCCATATTGACATACTTATGTTAGACTCCTGCGTATATCTTTTTGATCCTCAGTTCGGCTTTTCTTTCCGAACACCAAACTGAGCATCAGGGGCTACTATCTATGCGGTAATATGTTTACATATCTTAAATACGTACCTCAAAGCCTGTTAGAAGGCTGGCACAGGCTTCGGTCAGTCCGCTCTTGGCGGACTGAACCTTCTGGATCACCACACTCATCATAGTGCGGTGCTCCTCGTCGATGGAGGCGCCATTAAGCACCTCCAGCAAATTATCCGGTGCCTCCGGTTGGACGGAGGTCACCGGCGTCGTAGGCTTGCCCTTCTTGCGTAGGGGCCGCCTGTCGGACTCCGGAACCACTGAAGGTTCTGGTGCGGAGTCCGGCCCAGGGCCGGACTTAGAACCCTTTGGGGTTTTATCCCCTTTGCGCCTGGAGTCCGGGAGGTTGCCTTGCGGCGCCTCCAGGACCACCTCCTCCTGGCCTGGCCCCTTTTGGGACGCCACCTCGGCATCATCCGCGGCGCGAGGAGAGGAGGCGGCCGGAAGTGAAGTACTGTTCACATCCGACGAACCCAGGGAACCGCTCGACGAAGCGTCGAGCCCGGCCTTGGGCGGACTGCATGATTATATTCGGCGTCAGAAGGTACTGTGCAACGAAGAAGCGCCATGAGTTATTCGGGTATCCGGATACTTATGAGTTTGCCTGGGGCTTGGCCCTGGGTGGCCACTCTTCTTCGCAGTCGTCGGCGTTGGTGGAGTAGTCCGGAGGGAGGGTCCTTCCCTTTTTGGACCCTCCGGGCCCCCCAGTTGGGGCGGCCTTCCTTTTCTTCTCTCCCCCCGCTGGGGGAGAGACCTCTCTTTCCTCCTCCTCGTCTTCACGGGAGGAGTCCGCGTCGGAGTCATCGGATGATGAGTCCGACACCACCTGGCGCCGGGAACTCCTTCGAGTTCCCGTGGCCTTCTTCTTGGCCTTCTTCTCCGGCACCACGTAAGGTGCCGGAACCAGCAGCCCCGTCAAGCGGGCGTCCGCTGGGTCTTCTGGCAAGGGAGCCGGACAGCAAATCTGCCCGGACGTCCTCTGCCAGTCCTGTCGAAGGTAAGGGAGTTTAGATCCCGCATAGAGTCAAACTATGAAAACCAAGTGTCCCGTAAAGGGAAAAATAGCTTACCGCGTTGGCTTGATGCTGCGCGCTGAATCCGCGATCTTCGGTAGTCGATGCGGGAGCCTCGACGCCCTTGAACAACACCTTCCAGGCATCTTCGTACGTAGTGTCGAAGAGCCTGCTCAGGGTTTGGTGTTGTGCCGGATCAAACTCCCACAAGTTGTAAGCCCGTTGTTGGCACGGGAGAATCCGGCGGATGAGCATGACCTGGACTACGTTGACGAGCTTGAGCTTCTTGTTCACCAAGTTTTGGACACAGGTTTGGAGTCCGTCCAGCTCTTCTGAATTACCCCACGACAGGCCCGTCTCTTTCCAGGAGGTGAGCCTTGTAGGAAGCCAGATCGGAATTCGTGGGCCGCTGCCCATTTAGGGTCACGCGGCTCGATGATGTAGAACCACCCCGATTGCCACCCCTTTATGGTCTTCACGAAGGAGCCCTCGAGCCATGTAACATTGGGTATCTTGCCCACCATGGCGCCTCCGCACTCCGCTTGGCGGCCGCTCACTACCTTCGGCTTGACATTGAAGGTCTTCAGCCATGAGCCGAAGTGGGGCTGGATGCAGAGGAAGGCCTCGCACACGATGATGAACGCCGAGATGTTGAGGATGAAGTTCGGGGCCAGATCGTGGAAATCCAGGCCGTAGTAGAACATGAGCCCCCAGAAAAATGGGTGAAGTGGAAAACCTAGTCCGCGGAGGAAGTGGGTGAGGAACACCACCCTCTCATGGGGCCGGTGCGCGACGTCATTGGACAAGTATCCAGCCTTCCTCAGCCTTTTGATGTGCCCCTCCGTGACGGAGGAGGCCATCCACTTGCCTCCCACTCCGGACATGACTGGAGAAGGTTGAGGCGGGATGTGTGGACTTGGGCGCTGGAGCTCGAGTGCACGAAAATGGATAAGCAAAGGAAAAAGAAGGCGTAGATGGAAAAGGTGGATCCTTATCCCCTTATATGGGTGGACGAAACTGTGTGCCCCCACCAGCCTAGTAAAACTCGCTTATCTCCCAAGCGCCGTAAATTAATGGCACGGTTGGGTTAGCCACGTCCGTATTGATGAGAATCCCGGAATAAGGGGACACGATCTCTGCTTCAACAAGACGTGCCAAGGAAACCGCCTCGCTAAGTGCGCTGAGGTGGGACAGTAAAAACGATTCGAATAAAGGCTTGGTCTTAGTGTGATGTCACGCTACGAAATACATCAGCAGATTGGATTTGTGTAAATGTTATTCTCTCTACGGTGGTATGTGGAAATTATTTTACAGAGCCGGACACTATCCTTGTGTTCAAAATCTTCTATGAAGTATTCGGAGGAGGAACCCGCCTTGCAATGCCGAAGACAATCTGCGCGCCGGACTCGTCGTCATTGAAGCCTGGTTCAGGGGCTACTGAGGGAGTACTGGATTAGGGGGTGTCCGGATGGCCGGACTATGACCTTTGGCCGGAATCCTGGACTATGAAGATACCAGATTGAATACTTCGTCCCGTGTCCGGATGGAACTTTCCTTGGCGCGGAAGGCAAGCTTGGCGATACAGATATGTAGATCTCCTCCCATTGTAACCGACTCTATGTAACCCTAACCCTCTCCGGTGTCTATATAAACCGGAGGGTTTTAGTCCGTAGGACGAACAAGTACTATGCGCATGCTCCTAGGGGGATAGATTGGTAGGAAAAGACAATCACTCGTCCCCGACCGCCACTCATAAGGATGCACAAGCCAGGTACACTTCATGTTTCAAATTTGTTACACAACTTTAACCATACGTGCATGATACAGGACTTGCTAACTTCAACACAAGCATTCTTTAAATTCATAATCACCCAACTAGCATGACTTTAATATCACTACCTCCATATCTCAAAACAATTATCAAGTATCAAACTTCTCTTAGTATTCAACACACTCATAAGAATCCTTACAAATTTTGTATGCTTAGCATATTAGAATTAAGCACATTACCATGCTATTTAAGACTCTCAAAATAATATAAGTGAAGCATGAGAGTTCATATATTTCTTCAAAATAAAACTACCACCGTGCTCTAAAAGATATAAGTGAAGTACTAGAGCAAACAACAAACTACTCCGAAAGATATAAGTGAAGATCAATGAGTAGTCGAATAATTATACAACTGTGTGAAGACTCTCCCATTTAATAATTTCAGATCTTGATACTTTATTCAAACAGCAAGCAAAGCTAAAGAAAACTACATTGCAAGGATAGCACAACTCGTGTGAAGAAGAAAAAACTTAGGCTCAACCGATACTAACCGATAGTTGTTGAAGAAGAAAGGTGGGATGCCTACCGGGGCATCCCCAAGCTTAGATGCTTGAGACTTCTTTGAAATATTATCTTGGGGTGACTTGGGCATCCCCAAGCTTGAACTTTTGTGTCTCCTTAATTCCTCTCATATCATGGTTTCTCTTTTTATCAAAAGCTTCATTCACAACAAACTCAACAAGAACTCGTGAGATAGGTTAGTATAAACCAATGCAAAACCTTATCATTTTCTACTGTAACAAATCACTGATATTATTATTCAACATTGCATACTAAATGCCTCTGCATATTTAATACTCCTATCCTTAAATAGAATCATTAAACATCAGACATATGCAAACAATGCAAACATAACAGCAATCTGCCAAAACAGTACAGTCTGTAAAGAATGCAAGAGTATCAATACTTCCCTGACTCCAAAAATTATGAACTAAAATTCCCACTGTAATAAATTTATCATAGCTCAATATGAAAAATATTCAACATTATACCACACTCTTACTTTTCTAGAGTATTTTTGCAACAGCGGTAAACTTTCTGTTTTCAAACAGCAACATGTATACTAGCAAAATAAGCATGGCAAAGGCTATTCTTGACTTTTTTATTGAAACTAAAGATGCAAAACACTAATCTAACTAACAGCAAGCAAAACAGAACAAAATGACATGACGCTCCAAGCAAAACACATATCATGTGGTGAATAAAAATATAGCTCCAAGTAAAGTTACCGATGAAGGAAGACGAAAGAGGGGATGCCTTCCGGGGCATCCCCAAGCTTAGGCTCTTGGTTGTCCTTGAATATTACCTTGGGGTGCCTTGGGCATCCCCAATCTTAGGCTCTTGCCACTCCTTATTCCGTAGTCCATCGAATCTTTACCCAAAACTTGAAAACTTCACAACACAAAACTTAACAGAAAACTCGTGAGCTCCGTTAGCGAAAGAAAACAAAACACCACTTCAAGGTAATGTAATGAACTCATTCTTTTTTTATATTTGTGTTAAACCTACTGTATTCCAACTTCTCTATGGTTTATAAACTATTTTACTAGCCATAGAGTCATCAAAATAAGCAAACAACACAATGAAAACAGAATCTGTCAAAAACAGAACAGTCTGTAGTAATCTGTAACTAACGCAAACTTATGGAACTCCAAAAATTATAAACTAAAGTGGTGGACCTGAGGAATTTGTCTAGTAATCATTTTAAAAAAGAATCAACTAAATAGAACTCTCCAGCAAAAAGTTATAGCTAATCTCGTTGGCGCTAAAGTTTCTGTTTTTTACAGCATGATCATAAAGACTTCACCCAAGTCTTCCCAAAGGTTTTACTTGGCACAAACACTAATTAAAACATAAAACCACATCTAAACAGAAGCTAGATAGATTATTTATTCCTAAACAGAACCAAAAAGTGAGAAACTAAAATAAAATTGGGTTGCCTCCCAACAAGCGCTATCGTTTAACGCCCCTAGCTAGGCATTATGATTTCAATGATGCTCACATAAAAGATAAGAATTGAAACATAAAGAGAGCATCATGAAGAATATGACTAGCACATTTAAGTCTAACCCACTTCCTATGCATAGGGATTTTGTGAGCAAACAACTTATGGGAACAAGAATCAACTTGCATAGGAAGGTAAAACAAGCATAATTTCAAAACTTTAAGCACATAGAGAGGAAACTTGATATTATTGCAATTCCTAAAAGCATATGTTCCTCCCTCATAATAATTTTCAGTAGCATCATGAATGAATTCAACAATATAACCAGCACCTAAAACATTATTTTCATGATCTACAAGCATAGAAATTTTCCTACTCTCCACGTAAGCAAATTTATTCTCATCAATAGTAGTGGGAGCAAACTCAACAAAATAACTATCATGTGATTGAATATTAAGATCAAGATGACAAGTTTCATGGTTATAATTATTCTTTAAAGCATACGTGTCATCACAATAATCATCATAGATAGGAGGCATACTTTCATCATAGTAAATTTGCTCATCAAAGCTTGGGGGACAAAAAATATCATCTTCATCAAACATAGCTTCCCCAAGCTTGTGGCTTTGCATATCATTAGCATCATGGATATTCAAGGAATTCATACTAACAACATTGCAATCATGCTCATCATATAAATATTTAGTGCCAAACATTCTAATGCATTCTTCTTCTAACACTTCGGCACAATTTTCTTTTCCATCATACTCACGAAAGATATTAAAAAGGTGAAGCGTGTGAGACAAACTCAATTCCATTTTTTTTGTAGTTTTATTTTATAAACTAGACTAGTGCTAAAACAAGAAACAAAAAGATTCAATTGCAAGATCTAAAGATATACCTTCACTTACCTAGGCTCCCCGGCAACGGCGCCAGAAAAGAGCTTGATGTCTACTACGCAACCTTCTCCTTGTAGACGTTGTTGGGCCTGCAAGTGCACAGGTTTGTAGGACAGTAGCAAATTTCCCTCAAGTGGATGACCTAAGGTTTATCAATCCTTAGGAGGCGTAGGATGAAGGTGGTCTCTCTCAAACAAACCCTGCAACCAAATAACAAAGAGTCTCTTGTGTCCCCAACACACCCAATACAATGGTAAATTGTATAGGTGCACTAGTTCGGCGAAGAGATGAAGATACAAGTGCAAAATAGATAGTAGATATAGTTTTTTGTAATCTGAAATAATGAAAACAGCAAGGTAACTAAAGATAAAAGTGAGCATAAACGGTATTGCAATGATAGGAAACAAGGCCTAGGGTTCATACTTTTACTAGTGCAAGTTCTCTCAACGATAATAACATAGATAGATCATATAACAAGCCCTCAACATGCAACAAAGAGTCACTCCGAAGTCACTAATAGAGGAGAACAAATGTAGAGATTATGGTAGGGTACAAAACCACCTCAAAGCTATTCTTTCGGATCGATCTATAAACGAGTTCGTACTATAATAACACCTTAAGACACAAATCAACCAAAACCCTAATGTCACCTAGATACTCCATTGTCACCTCAAGTATCCGTGGGCATGATTATACGATATGCATCACACAATCTCAGATCTATCCAACCAACATAAAAGAACTTCAAAGGGTGCCCCAAAGTTTCTACCGGAGAATCAAGAACGTGTGCCAACCCTTATGCATAGGTTCCCAATGTCACGAAACCTGCAAGTTGATCACCAAAACATACATCAAGTGGCACATGATATCCCATTGTCACCACAGATAATCACGGCAAGACATACATCAAGTGTTCTCATAAAGACTCAATCCGATAAGATAAACTTTAAAAGGGAAAACTCAATTCATCACAAGAGAGTAGATGGGGAGAAGCATCATAAGATCCATCTACAATAGCAAAGCTCGGGATACATCAAGATCGTATCACCTCAAGAACACGAGAGAGAGAGAGAGAGAGATCAAACACATAGCTACTGGTACATACCCTCAGCCCCGAGGGTGAACTACTCCCTCCTCGTCATGGATAGCTCCGGGATGACGAAGATGGCCACCGGTGATGGATCCCCCCTCCGGTAAGGTACCGGAAAGGGGCCCCGATTGGTTTTTCATGGCTCTGGAGGCTTGCGGCGGCGGAACTCCCGATCTATCTTCTGTTTTGGAAGTTTTAGGGTACATAGGTATATATGGGTGAAAGGAGTACGTCGGTGGAGCTACGGGGGCCCCACGAGGCAGGGGGGCGCGCCCCCACCCTCGTGAGCACCTCCCGTATCTTCTGACGTGGGGTCCAAGTCCATCAGGTGGGTTTCCTTCCAAAAATAACGTCTCCAGTTGATTTCGTTCCGTTTTGACTCCGTCTGATATTCCTTTTCCTCGAAACACTGAAATAGGCATAAAACAGCAAATCTGGGCTGGGCCTCCGGTTAATAGGTTAGTCCCAAAAATAATATAAAAGTGGATAACAAAGCCCAATATTGCCTAAAACAGTAGATAAAGTAGCATGGAGTAATCAAAAATTATAGATACGTTGGAGACGTATCACCTGTAGACATAAACCGCCATATCATATGTAACTTGTGTTGTAAGATAAGAAAGATAGAAACCGAGCCGGAGACGTTTATGAGCCAGCCTCGGGATTCTGTAAACCGCCGGGCGTTAACCTGTGTATATGAAGGGACGACCCGGCGGTGGTTTAGGGACAACAAACAACAACTCGAGAGCCAAGCATAGCGGATTCGCTCCCTGGACATCGAAACCCTAGCAATTCCAAAACATCTGGATTAGGCCTTTACCTTCACCGCAAGGGGCCGAACCAGTATAAAGCTCTCTGCGTCCTTTGTCCGCTTTAACCCCTTTAAGCTAACCCGTCACGATGGCTCCACGACTAAGTCCTTTCACTAGGACATCTGCCGTGACAAAACCACGACAAAAATCGTGCCTTTATGAAAGAAATAAAAACAGAAAACGTGTTTCTTTCATTTTCGATAGTCACGGTCGTGCCTCTCGTGGAAGAAAAAATAAATAGATAACACGTGTTTTTTGTTTCCGAGAGGACGGCCGTGCCTCTCGCGGAAGGAAAAAACGTGATTTTTCGCACAGAAAAGAAATTTTGATTTTTTTCCAAAAGCTAAGGATGTGCGACTTGCGGTAAACGTCTTAGCCTTCCTGGCCAACGTGTTGTGTGTTAAATAGAAGGGCTGCGAGCCCAGATACGCGTACAGGTTGTTGAGAGAGATACATCTTGCAAAGGAAGTAAACTAGAGATAAGAGGAGATAAAGATACAAAAGACTTGGCTAACTAACTACTCCTCCGGCGGTGTTGATCTTCCTTCCTGTACACGCCTTGTATACACACGCAACCATATCATCATGTTTGACACCCTCCCTTAATCACAACTTCATCAAGTTGAGATTATGTTTGAAGTCTTCAAAACTTCTTGTGGGTAGAGCTTTGGTGAAACCATCTGCAACTTGGTCTTGAGAGTGAATAAACCGAATATCCAAAAGTTTATTTGCAACTCTTTCTCGAAAAAACTGAAAATCTATCTCAATGTGTTTAGTTCTGGCATGAAAGACTGGATTTGCTGATAAATAGGTAGCACCTAGATTGTCACACCACAAACATGAAGCTCTAGTGCTTTTCATACCTAGTTCCTTTAAAATTGACTGCACCCATATGATCTCTGCTGTTGCATTTGCCAACGCTTTGTATTCGGCTTCTGTACTGGATCTTGAAACTGTAGCTTGCTTCCTTGCACTCCAAGATATCAAATTAGGTCCAAAGAATACTGCAAAACCACCAGTTGAGCGTCTGTCATCTAGACACCCAGCCCAATCTGAGTCAGAGAAGGCACTAATAAGTGTAGAGGATGACTTGCTGAAATTTAGGCCAATGCTCAAAGTATTTTTCACATATCTTACTATACGTTTTGCAGCAGTCAAGTGAACAATGGTAGGTGCATGAAGAAACTGACATACTTTGTTAAAAGCAAAGGAAATGTCTTGTCTGGTCAGTGTTAAGTACTGAAGTGCACCTACCAGACTTCTGTATTTTGTACCATTTTCTGAACTCAGGAGCTCTCCTTCATTAAGAGACAATTTTTCTGTGCTAGATAAAGGAGTGGGTGCAGGCTTATAGCTTTGCAAACCTGCCTTTTTTACTAAGTCTGTTGCATACTTTTCTTGAGAGAGGTGAAGACCATCCTTGTGTTGCTTGACCACAATACCAAGAAAATAATGTAGATCTCCTAGATCCTTGAGAGCAAATTCTGCACTCAAATCCTTCAACAGTGTTGTTATTGCTTCATCAGATGAGCTTGTCCGATTGTATCATCAACATATATGAGAACAAATATGGATATACTTGACTTGTTATAGATAAATAACGAGGTGTCAGACTTTGAAGGAACAAAACCAAGTGCTTGCATCTTTTTACTGAGGCGAGAATACCATGCTCTTGGGGCCTGTTTCAGTCCATACAATGCCTTGTCAAGCTTGCACACATGAAGTGGTGCACGTGCATTTGCAAACCCAGGTGGTTGTTTCATGTAAACCTCTTCTTCCAGAACACCATGGAGGAACGCGTTCTGAACGTCTAGCTGACGTAGACTCCATCCTCTAGACACAGAAATAGACAAAACGAGACGAATAGTAGCAGCTTTCACAACTGGACTAAACGTGTCCTCATAGTCAATACCATACCGTTGTTTAAAGCCCTTTGCAACGAGTCTAGCTTTATAACGGTCAATGGTTCCATCAGCTTTCCTTTTTATCCTAAAGACCCACTTACAGTCAATAAGATTTTTACCTTGTTGTGGAGGAACCAAATGCCATGTTCTGTTTTTCCTACGTGCCATGATTTCATCATTCATTGCTTTTCTCCAACGTGCATCACCCAAAGCATCTTCAAGAGTATTGGGTTCTCCTGGTTCACCTGTTGAACACACTAGCCCATATTTTGTAACATGCTTATAATCAATAGGTTTAATTACCCCTTGTTGAAGTCGGGTTCGGCATGGAGTAGCAACAGGAGCATCTGTAGAGCACTTCGGCATAGAGGATCCCGGGTCTGGATCGGGATGATCCTGCCCTGATCTCGAGGAAGATCCGTGCAGGGCTCCAGAATCCGCAGCGTGAGTAGGCGATGTCGGGGTCGGATTTTCTGTGGCCGTGGACCGCGGTGCAAGCGACGATTTGACCATAGAGGATCTGGGCCTGAGCGCATCATCATGGCCCAATGATTGCCGCCTGGACCCCGGGCTGACAGAGCCTGCCCCTGCATCCGCCTGACAAGCAGTGGCGCGCCGCTTGTAGACGCGTAGTTGGCCGTCTTGCTGGACCCGGCCCAGACCAGAACCAGCCTGCCACCTATCGGGCGATGATTCGCGCGCGCGAGAAGAGGCGTTGCGGCCCGCCAGGCTCTACCGCGTGGCTGGCGCGGACTCGCCTGCACGCCCGCCTGAGGCTGTCGCGTTCGTGCGCCCGCCTGCATCTGTCGGGACTGGCGCGGCAGATTCGCTGCCAGGCACGGATCCCGAAGAAGATCGACTGCGTGTCTGCAACACTTGCTCCGATCCCGAGGAGGATCTGTCCCCTGGACCAGGACACATGAAATAAGAACCTGTTGGTCTGTTTTCTTCACCATTTTCTGCGATTTTTGCACCGCTGTTTTTTGCATCATCACAAGGCTCATGGAGACTTTAGTAGGGTTAGTCAACATATGATCATCACAATTTGTAATACCCCCTTGATCATAGCCAGAAAGATGAGAGGGTAGGAGCAAAATTTCCTTGCAGAGGAGTGCGCCGGCGTTAGGATGGAGATCCGCAAAGGGGAACTTGGTCTCATCAAAAACAACATCGCGAGAGATGTAAACCCTACCCGCGGAGATGTCAAGGCACTTGACACCTTTGTGTTGGGCACTATAACCAAGGAAGGCACACTGCTTTGATCTAAACATGAGCTTGCGATTGTTGTAAGGCCGAAGATTGGGCCAACAAGCACAGCCAAAAACACGGAGAGAGGTGTAGTCTGATTTTGTGTGGAGGAGACGTTCCATGGGTGTTTCATTGTTGATGACACGGCTAGGTAACATGTTGATAATATGAACGGCTATAAGAAAAGCCTCATCCCAGAACTTGAGGGGCATGGAGGCTCCGGCTAGGAGGGCCAAGCCAACCTCGACAATGTGCCTATGCTTGCGTTCGGCCGACCCGTTTTGTTGGTGAGCGTGCGGGCATGATACATGGTGAGATATGCCTATGTTTTGGAAGAAGGAATTAAGTTTCTCGTATTCCCCTCCCCAATCGGATTGGACAGCAATAATCTTACTGTCAAACTTTCTTTCAACAAGTGCTTGAAAGTTGTGAAAAACTTGAAACACATCCGATCGTCTCTTGACGAGATAGATCCATGAAAATTTGCTATAGTCATCGACGAAACTCACATAGTACATGTGTATACCAACAGAGGAGGGGGCAGGCCCCCACACATCAGAAAAGATCAATTGCAAAGGTTTGGTGGAGACACTAGTAGATATGGGGTACGGTAATTGATGACTTTTAGCACACTGACATGAATCACAAATAGTTTCAATGTTTCGTTCACCAACAAACGGGAGCTTATTTTTCCTAAGTAGTTGTTCAACCAAAGAAAAAGAGGCATGTCCTAAACGATCGTGCCATCGTGTGGACGAAAGCTTCATAGCACCACAAGCTTGTTTATTGAATCTTCTAAGCTCCGGAATCTACGGGTAGAGCCCTCGAACACATCTACCTCGATAGAGAACTTTCCTCGTTGCCTGATCCTTGATCAAAAAAATAAGGATAAAACTCAAGAAAGACATGATTGTCAATGGCAATTCTATGACAGAATCAAGATAGTCATACATGTGCTGTCGTAGAAGTGTTCCATGACATTACCAAAATTATCATCACGGAAGTGTCCACTTCCATGACGATAAATCGCGCGTCACAGAAGTGCTTTCGTCAAGGGTGACTGACACGTGGCATCCACCATAACGGAACGTCGTTAAGCTATCGGGTCCGGTTTTGGATCCGATAACCCGTTAACAGCCCAGACCAATGGGGATTTTCCCTATGTAAAATCATCATTGGCCGAAGGAAACATGTGTTGCCTCACCGTTGGGACAGATTTCATCCACTCATTGGACATGAGGCGCCTATGATAGGTCGACACGTGGCACGGCCCAACAGTGGCCCATTCCGGTGAAAAAGGTCGGCCCACTAAAAAATAGCAGGTCGGCCCATATAAGGCCTACTTGTGTCATGTCCATTAAAGCCCACGGCCCATACGAGATGTGCCAATTCGGCCTGTCAACGGCCCGTTAAAGATTTGACACCATTGCAGCCCATCGTTAGTTCGAGCCCGTTAACAACCCGCTATATATTTGGGCTCAATATTGGCTCGATGAGATTTCGGCCTGTTAACGGCCCATTCGGTGGATGGGCCATATTTCACAATGTACATCTTTCGGCCTTTTAGCGACCCATTTAAATATTGCGCTAATTTCTGGCCCGGTGTGTCTTTCAGCCTGTTGACGGCCCATAAATCAGTTGGGCCATTTGTAGTCGGACCTGAGTTTCGGCCTTTTAGCGACCCATTTAAGTGTTGGGCCAATTTCCGGCCCGGTGTGTCTTTCAGCCCGGTGACGGCCCATATATCTGTTGGGCCATTTGTAGTCGGACCTGAGTTTTGGCCTTTTAGCGACCCATTTAATTGTTGGGCCAATTCCCGGCCCTGTGTGCCTTTCAGCCTGTTAACGGACCACAAATGAGTTGGGACATTTGTAGTCGGACTTGAGTTTTGGCCTTTTAACGGCCCATGCCCTCCATGGTCCAATACCAGCCCGGTTTCTCTTTGGCCTACTAAAGGCCCGCAACACAGTTAGGCCATTGACAATACGACCTGACTTTCGGCCTCTTAGCGGCCCATGCTCTTCATGGTCCAGTACAAGCCCGCTGTCTCTTTCGGCCTGCTAAAGGCCCATAGTATAGTTGGGCCATATGTAGCCCGAACTTAGTAACGGCCTATTAACGGCCCGTGAAATCAATTGGGCCCACCTGTTGCCCGCTTCGATGTTAGCCTGTTAACGACCCAGAAGTTAAGAGGGCCGACCATTAACTTTCAGCCTGGTAACGGCCCATTAACTTAATAGGCCCACTAAAGTTCATACATGTCTTTAGGCCAAATTAGATAATTTGAGCCCATTATGACGAGCAATTATGCACAGGACCAAAACCGATCAAGCAAAGGTACGGCATAGAGGGAAAAACGTTGCACATCCAGCATATATTACAGGAAATTATATCCACTGGGCAATCAAAGATTGATGCCAGTGCAAATAAATGAACAGAACCTAACGATCTACAACGTCACAATCTGCAACCTCAGCACGGATGACGCCCATAAGCATGTGGGCAAGGTCTTGCTACTTTGCTACACTCTCTCTGAAAACATTGATCAGTTGTTGTCTCGCACGACTCTGCTCCTCTGATTCCTCCACCATTTCCATCATTCCTTCAGCCATTAATTGGTTCACAAACATACATTTTTTCCGTTGCATTCGAGACATAGGATACTGAACAGATTCAGATGACGATTTTGGCAGGCTTGTATTATTGATAGTGGAGAGTGTCTCGACCAATGCATTATAACATAAATTAGGAGGGGAACCAAACAGATTAATCATGAGTTATTGGCATATTACCTGGCCTCGATTTATTAGAAAGAAACAATGGGGTTGCCTTGTTGTTCAGAGTTTGTCTTCTTATCTTCAGCAGCCTGCACCAAATTAAGACACTAGCATTGCTATCATTGGCCAAGTCAGATAATAGGAAAGCAACATTGGCACAACAAACGTTTGGGCAACTAGCCAACACCAAATTAACACAATATGGCACAGCTATCATCAGCCAGGTAAGGTAATACGAAAGCAACATTGACACAATGAATGAATGGGCAACCAGAGCAGCACTACAATTCATTAATGTGCATGATATGAGATAGTACACTCATGCAGCTCAGTATGCAAAACTACCAGGCAGATTTCTTTACAAAAATCAACATTGGCGCCTTTAACATTTTGCTACAACTAATTTTAGATCAGACAAAGGTTGGATTCACGCCGATTAACAAAATACATGCCGATGTAAAAATATAGTGATATACAACAGGTACTTACATCAGCATTGGAGCACAGAGAATTCCCGCAATATGTTTTCCTCGAATACAATCCCAATGAAGGAAATCTTCTATTATTTAACCTTATTTTCTAAAAGAGAGATGGGTAAGAAACATGTAGAAAATATGATCAGAATGCTATAAAATTTCATGATGCGAGGATACGCACACGCTTCTTAGAATGGAGTTGACATTCTTTTGCTGGACTGGAGCGGACTAGTTCTTTGGCCACTGGAATCTGCTTATTATCAGTGGGAGTTGGGTTTCTCTATGCTGGAGCAGTATCTATGAAAAATGGAGTTGGTTTATTATGTCCTGGCGTTTGGATCTTTTGCAAGGACCTGGTTTGTAACCCTTCAGATTCTGACATAGTCGTCTTCCCCTTGCATGCCTTATATAGAAGAATGGTGCTTCAATTATAAAACATGCTACAGCAGATATGGAACAGGTACTGAAGAATAGAAAGGCATGACATATTGACATGTATTCCCTCTATCCGGAAATAAATGGATGGGTCTAGGCGTATTTCAGTTCTAGATATATCCAGTTTTATCCATTTCTGCGACATGTAATCCGGACGGAGGGAGTATGATGTAAGAGCTAGGGATACGACAGGACAACACAGTAAAATAACACTGAAAACCCACTGCAGAACCAAAGTAATCAAACCCACTGATATGAGATAGTACACTCATGCAGCTCAGGATGCAAAACTACCAGGCAGTTTTCCTTACAAAAATCAACATTGCGGCCTTTAATCATACATTTTGCTACAACTAAATTTAGATCAGATAAAGGTTGGATTCACGCCGATTAACAAAAATACATGCTGATGTAAAAATATAGTGATATACAACAGGTACTTACATCTTCATTGGAGTACAGAGAATTCCTGCAAGAATCTTTCCTCACAGACGATACCTGTGCAGAAATTCTTCTATCTGTTAAGCTTATTTTCTAAAAGAGAGATGGGTAAGAAACATGTAGAAAATATGATCAGCATGCTATAAAATTTCATGATGCAAGGATACGCACACGCTTCTTAGAATGGAGTTGACATATTTTTGCTGGACTGGAGCGGACTAGTTCTTTGGCCACTGGAATCTGCTTATTATCAGTAGGAGTTGGGTTTCTTTGTGCTGGAGTAGTATCTATGTGATTTTGGTTTAACCACCTGGAGTTTTAGTTATGTCGACCGCAGGTATGATCAAGGTCTCGGCTGGGTGTCCTACCTTTGATGGAACGGACTACCCCTAGTGGAAGAACAAGATGCGAATGCATCTTGAGGCAATTGACAATGATCTCTGGTATGTTGTGGAAAATGGTGTTCCCTCTGTCTCACCCTCACTGAACGCTACCGATGTGAAGAGATTCAAGCAACTCGATTCTCAAGCGAAGAATATCATATGTGGCCACCTGAGCAAAGGACGGTATGGAAGAGTGAGTGCTTTGGAAACTGCTAAGCATATCTGGGATAGGCTGTCCAAAGTAAATGAAGGAGTAGCAACTCAGCGTGACTCTCGAGTTGATGTTCTTCGCAATCTCTTCAACCGCTTCAAAAGACTCGACAATGAAAATGTTCAACAAAACTTCGATCGCCTCACTGACATCTCAAATGAGCTTCAAGCACTTGGTGCCACTAACATCACCGACCATGAGGTGGTGAAGAAATTGTTGAGATCGCTTGATTCCTCATTTGATACTCTGGCACTGATGATACAAGAACGTGCTGACTACAAGTCACTTGATCCCGCTGATATCCTTGAGAGGCTAAATACTCATGAGTTCCAGCTTGCTGAAAAGAGAGATCTCTATGGTTCGAGCTATGGCAAATCACGTGCCCTGAAGGCCAAGGCTGTGTCTGAATCTGAATGTGAAGATTCTGGTAGTAGCCTTGGTGATCCTGAAGAATTGAGCCAGGAGCTAGCCCTTCTCGTGAAGAAGTTCCAGAAGTTCTCAAGACGTGGTCGCTTTGGAAAATCCTCAAGGAGCAGTGATTCCTCATCAAGTGACTATAAGAGAAGGCTATGCCATAAGTGCAAGAAATCTGGTCACTATATTCAAGATTGTCCTCAGTGGGAAAAGGAATTAAAGAAGAAGAAATACAAGGATTACAGTTCTGAAGATGCTAAGAAGAAGAAGAAATCGTCAAAATCTTCATCATCAAAATCCTCGAAGTCTTCATCTCACAAGAAGAGCAGCTCCAAGAAGGCTCGGGCATTCATTGGCAAGGAAATGGACTCTAAAGCTGAATCTGAGGAGTCCGAGTCTGGTGTGGCGAGTCTGGCTCTTGCTACTGCATTCGTCAGCAAGTCCATCTTCAACTCTGAAGAAATTGACCTCACCAACAAGGCTGACGAAGATAATGATGACTACGCTCCCACCTATTGCTTCATGGCAAAGGGTGCAAAGGTACTCAAATATACCTCCTCTGAATCTAGTGAGAATGAATCTGATGAAGATCTCAAGCCCAGCTACTCTAAACTTGCTAAGATTGCTGTAAAACAATAAAGGGCTTTTGAAAAGGTTCAAAACATGCTAGACAAAAGTGATGATATGTTGGGTGAAGAAATGGATCGCACTAAAGCCCTGACTGAAAATTTTCAGAGACTTCAGTCTAGGTTTGACAGCCTTCAAGGTCATCATAACTCTCTCTTATCTGATCATGAGAAGCTTTCTTATGAATTTCTTCAAAAGAAGCAAGATCTTGAGAAGCTAAGAGCAAGTTATGAAGATCTTCAGAAGGAGCGCGATTCACTACTTGCTCAACAAATCAGCGCTTCTCAGGAAGAATTTGTTCCTCCATGCTTAAAGTGCATTGAACGTGAATCTGCTAATTCTTCACCTGAATGTTCAAATGCTTCAATTGTTACAAATTATTCACCTGCCTCTGCTATCACTAATTCCTCATCTGAGGACATTGCTAGTATCACTGACAATGTAGGGCTGAAGGAATTGTACATGACAAGCATGTACAAAATCCTCAAAGGGCATCAGACTCTTTGTGATGTGCTTAAAAAGCAGATCCTTAACAGGAACCCTAGAAAAGAGGGTATTGCCTTTGAGAGGAAACTCAATGCTGATGGAACATATTGGAAGCCTGAGCAGTACCCCAAAACATCATGGGTTGCTGCAAAGGGACCTCCAGTTGATCCATCTAACTTATCTGGCTTTACATGTGAATCTCCTCATTCTTCTAATGAGTCATTTGACTCCAACTATAAACTGTTCAAAAATCAGAATGGTGAAGTATTTGCTAGATATGTTGGCACTAACTGCAGGAACGGTTCTCCTATGAAGAAAATCTGGGTTCCCAAGAAGTGCCTTGAAAGTCTTCAGGTAAATGTCCTCATGACACCACCTGAGAAGAATAGGAACCCCAGATCAAACTCTTCATATGGACCAAATTCTTCATATGGATCCATGTCCTCATACGGACCAAAGTCCTCACGTGGATCAAATTCCTCAAAAGGATCAAAATCTTCATATGATTATCATCGTGCTAACAACTATGTTTCGCAGGGTAGAGCTAAGGGCTATGAATATGTGCATTATTCTTCAAACCATTATGTTCATAAGTCCTCGAAGAATTTCTCTGCTTATTCATATGCTTACCCTAACCCCTCTTATGTGAAATGAAATGGATTGGCCTCTATGCCACCATTCTCATATGGAGCTCGTAGAGTGATGAACTCTTTGCCACCCCTTCAGATGTGGGTGGTGAAGAAAAATAACTAATTTCTTCTGCAAGGTTAGGTCTCCAGACGTGCTTTAACGTCTGAAGAATTTGCTGGGGGCCTGACAAAAATGCCTGAAAGGACGCAGGCGAATCATGATGAAATGAACTTTCATTTCACACGTCCTCATACTACTAAATCTTATAATGGTGAAATGTTTGTGTGCCAAATATACGTTGATGATATTATCTTTGGCTGTACTGACCAACGTTATAGTGATGAATTTGCCTATATGATGAGTGAAGAATATCAAATGTCTATGATGGGAGAGTTGAAATTCTTCTTAGGTCTTCAAATTCGTCAACAGCACAATGGCATATTCATATCTCAGGTGAAATACCTCAAGGATGTTCTGAGGAAATTCGGCATGCAAGATTGCAAAGGCGTCAAAATTCCTATGCCCACAAATGGCCATCTATGCACTGATGAAAATGGTATTGACTTCGATCACAAGGTATACCGTTCCATGATTGGTTCTTTATTGTACTTATGTGCATCTAGGCCAGATATAATGCTTAGTGTTTGCATGTGTGCCCGATTTCAAGCTACACCGAAGGAATCACACCATAAGGCTGTGAAGCATATTCTTCGATATCTAGCTCACACACCAACACTAGGATTATGGTACCCCAAGGGTTCTACTTTTGATCTCATTGGATATTATGACTCTGACTATGCTGGTGATCGCGTGGACCGCAAGTCAACATCTGGTACTTGTCATTTCCTCGGACGATCTTTGGTCTGTTGGTCCTCGAAGAAACAGAACTGCGTATCACTGTCTACTGCAGAAGTTGAGTACATTGCTGCTGGTTCTTGCTGTGCTCAATTGTTGTGGATGAAACAAACTCTCAAGGACTACGACATCAACGTGAAGAATGTGCCTCTCTACTGTGACAATGAGACTGCCATCAAGATTGTTCACAACCCAGTTCAGCACTCGAAGACAAAGCACATTCAGATTCGTCATCATTTTCTTCGTGATCATGTGTTGAAGGGCGACATCTTTATTGATCATGTGAAGACTGAAGAACAGCTAGCCGATATCTTCACAAAGCCCTTGGATGAGAAGAGATTTAGCAAGTTGTTGTGTGAGCTAAATATCTTAGAATCTTCGAATGTTCTTTGAAAAGGACACACATCCTGACACTTATGCAAAATTGATGACTTAGATGTGCAACACATGAAGAAAGGTTTTTCTTCAATCAATGAAGAATAACACTCTAAGTGTGAAGAAATTAATGAAGAATTTGATTCTCAGAACCCTACGACAATTGTACGCGGTGTCTGAAATCATCATTCTTATACGGTGGGTCACGCCACCACCAAAGTTGAAAATCTTCAATTTGAGTTTTTCCTCAGTTTTGAAATTCTTCAGTTTTTCAAATTCTTCAACTTTGCAAATCTTCATTGTTTCCGTCGTCTTTCTTCATTGGCTATATATATATATATGGGTTTATGTCCTCTACAGCATTCACTTATGGCTATTTCTTCAAGTCGCTTTTTCTGCTAAGTGAATGTGATCGGACCCTT
>LR880966.1:736848567-736867105 GCA_904067115.1 Aegilops sharonensis | reverse complement strand
TATATAATAAAGATTAGTGTTGAGTCAAGGGCTTGATTATTTTTCCATGATCTTGAGGGAATAAAAGAAAAGAAAAAGAATAAAAAGAAATAAAGAGATCATATTGATCTTATGGAGAATAATGACTTCACATAGAAAGAGTATGATGATAAAAAATTGTTGAGAGTTGACAAACATAGCTTTGGTCATCGTTGCAATTAATAGGAAGAAATAAAGAAAGAGAGGTTTCACATATAAATATACTATCTTGGACATCTTTTATGATTGTGAGCACTCATTAAAATATGACATGCTAAAGAGTTGATGTTGGACAAGGAAGACAACGTAATGGGTTATGTTTTCTTATATTTGAGATAAAGTATATTGTCATGGATCATTCAACATGTTGAGCTTGCCTTTCCCCCTCATGCTAGCCAAATTCTTTGCACCAAGTAGAGATACTACTTGTGCTTCCAAATACCCTTAAACCCAGTTTTGCCATGAGAGTCCACCATATCTACCTATGGATTGAGTAAGATCCTTCAAGTAAGTTGTCATCGGTGCAAGCAATAAAAATTGCTCTCTAAATATGTATGATTGATTAGTGTGGAGGAAATAAACTTTATACGATCTTGTGATGTGGAAGAAATAAAAGCGACGGAATAAAGGTTCATATCACAAGTGGCAATATAAATTGACGTTCTTTCGCATTAAGATTTTGTGCATCCAACCCTGAAAGCGCATGACAACCTCTGCTTCCCTCTGCGAAGGGCCTATCTTTTACTTTTATATTCTACCTTATGCAAGAGTCATGGTGATTTTCACCTTTCCTTTTTACATTTTATCCTTTGGCGAGCCCAATGTGTTGGAAAGATCCTGATAAACATATCTAATTGGATGTAAGTTAGCATGAGCTATTATTGTTGACATTACCCTTGAGGTAAAAGGTTGGGAGGCGAAACTATAAGCCCCTATCTTTCTCTGTGTCCGATTAAAAATCCGTAACCACAAGTATTGCGTGAGTGTTAGCCATTGTGAAAGACTAAATGATAGTTGAGTATGTGGACTTGCTGAAAAGCTCTGACATAGACTCTTTCTGATGTTATGATAAATTGCAATTGCTTCAGTGACTGAGATTATAGTTTGTTAGTTCTCAATAAAGTTTCTGATTCATACTTGACATTGTGAATAGATTATTACTTAAGCATAAGAAATCATATGAAAAAAAATATATATATATATATATGTGTGTGTGTGTGTGTGTGTGTGTGTGTGTGTGTGTTTGTGTGTGTGTGTGTTGCTGTTATAAGAATGATCATGATGCCCTCATGTCCGTATTTTATTTTATCGACACCTCTACCTCTAAACATGTGGACATATTTATCGTTATCGGCTTCCGCTTAAGGACAAGCGAGGTCTAAGCTTGGGGGAGTTGATACGTCCATTTTGCATCATGCTTTTATATTGATATTTATTGCATTATGGGCTGTTATTACACATTATGTCACAATACTTATGCCTATTCTCTCTTATTTTACAAGGTTTACATAAAGAGGGAGAATGCCGGCAGCTGGAATTCTGGGCTGGAAAAGGAGAAAATATTAGAGACCTATTCTGCACAACTCCAAAAGTCCTGAAACTCCAAGGAAGTTATTTTTGGAAATAATAAAAAATACTGAGCGAAGAAAATACCAGAGGGGACCCACACCCTGGGCACGAGGGTGGGGGCGCGCCCTACCCCCTAGGCGCGCCCCCTGCCTCGTGGGCCCCCTGGTGGCCCTCTGGTGCCCATCTTCTGCTATATGAAGTCTTTCGTCCGAGAAAAAGAAATCATAAGCAAGCTTTCGGGACGAGACTCCGCCGCCACGAGGCGGAACCTTGGAGGAACCAATCTAGGGCTCTAGCGGAGCTGTTCTACCGGGGACACTTCCCTCCGGGAGGGGGAAATCATCGCCATCGTCATCACCAACGCTCCTCTCATCGGGAGGGAGCCAATCTCCATCAACATCTTCACCAGCACCATCTCCTCTCAAACCCTAGTTCATCTCTTGTATCCAATTCTTGTCTCTAAGTCTGGGAATGGTAGTAGTGTTGATTACTCCTTGTAGTTGATGCTAGTTGGTTTATTTGGTGGAAGATCATATGTTCAGATCCATTATGCATACTAATACTCCTCTGATTATGAACATGAATATGCTTTGTGAGTAGTTACGTTTGTTCCTGAGGACATGGGAGAAGTCTTGCTATTAGTAGTCATGTGAATTTGGTATTCGTTCGATATTTTGATGAGATGCATGTTGTCTCTCCTCTAGTGGTGTTATGTGAACGTCGAATACATGACACTTCACCATTGTTTGGGCCTAGAGGAAGGCATTGGGAAGTAATAAGTAGATGATGGGTTGCTAGAGTGACAGAAGCTTAAACCCTAGTTTATGCGTTGCTTCGTAAGGGGTTGATTTGGATCCATATGTTTCATGCTATGGTTAGGTTTACCTTAATACTTCTTTTGTAGTTGCGGATGCTTGCAATAGGAGTTAATCATAAGTAGGATGCGTGTCCAAGTAAGGACAGCACCCAAGCACCGGTCCACCCACATATCAAATTATCAAAGTACCGAACGCGAATCATATGAGCGTGATGAAAACTAGCTTGACGATAATTCCCATGTGTCCTCGGGAGCGCTTTTATCTATATAAGAGTTTGTCCAGGCTTGTCCTTTGCTACAAAAAGGATTGGGCCACCTTGCTGCACTTTATTTACTTTCGTTACTTGTTGCTTGTTACAAATTATCTTATCACAAAACTATCTATTACCTACGATTTCAGTGCTTGCAGAGAATACCTTGCTGAAAACCGCTTATCATTTTCTTCTGCTCCTCGTTGGGTTCGACACTCTTACTTATCGAAAGGACTAGAATAGATCCCCTATACTTGTGGGTCATCAGTGCACGTACTCAATGATAGAGCACGGGATGGTAGCCATGGACATGGTCGGCCCTTTTTGAAGAGAGTACTAATAAATAACTTTGATGTGTCCCGTCAACTCGCAGAACAACGGGAAGCTTGCTTACTACGCCTTCTCCCTCGCCAACGCGTGCGTGGTGGCTCGCAGCACGAGGAGAAACTTTTGCTTACAAGCGGTGGACGTGCAACAGTTCATTTGGTGTCAAATTGCCAGAAGTACTACTGTAGTACCATCATTATTGTTCGACTTCCGGAAGAGGAGAAGAGCCAAGCGCAAGGTCACCTACTAACCTAATACAGTACTACTATAGCCAAAGCTGGTCCACCTTTTTAGAGCATGGTTAATAAATATAGGCGGCTCTTGCAGCGGCACATCATTTAGAGCAAGTACTCTCTTTGTAGGAACAAAGGAAGTGAAACAAAAGTTGGAGTGGATGCTAGATTGCCAATTAAAACATGATTACATAGGAAAAAAATCCTATAGCATTCTATCCTATGAATCAAACGACCAATGTAGGAAAATTATGAGGGGGGGGGGTCTCTCCAACAGTGTTCCTTGGCTCGCACCTAACATCACGGTGGTCGAACTTGGAGTCATTCATCTGGTACACGTGGCATCTCAGATCTGGACACAAGGTGACGCGACCTCTCACTTCCTCCGCCATTTTAAGCGGCGCGCTGGTGGAGGGCTAGCATACTCCAATATTAGGTTGGCTCTATGTGATGTGGCAACTTCATATACTAACCGGATGTTGGCTATACTACTACGGTACTTACACTCCAAGAAGTGACTCGAAAACCATTCATAAATTGAGTCTATGACATGCATTTGCAACTGAAATGTACCATTCATTAAATACAACAAGTCATCAACACACAACGACAACGAAGATACATGTTGGATTATAGATTATTTCCAACAAAACATTCTAGCAAATACTAAAGTTTTCATCACACAACAAATAACAAGCAATGAAATGAACTTCAACTCAACCAATCCTCGGCGTTGGAAACAATTGCTTTGAACCATAGGTTCTCTGGGAAGGGCCAGCTATTGTCAATATCGAGAGCAACGCAGGACTGGTCATCCAGGCTGAAGCGGCATATATCAGGACCAGGGTAAGGAACCACCGAAATGTCTGAGGTATAGATACAATTACTTCTCATAAATGGTAGTAACGTTGTGTCAACAGCAGCTGGATCGCCTTTCACCATCATTGGATAGTTTGGTCCAAGGAAGAGCGAGTTTGCTCCAAGACTATCAATACTGAACCAGGGAGAAGGTGTTGGCGCTAGCACACTAGTATTCGTCCTGAATACCATGCAACGGGTGTTGGAATAGGTCAGGAGAGGGCGACCATGGGAGACAACACCTGCTTCCTCAGTAGTAACAGTCTGAGTGCACTGTATACAGACAAGAAGAGGTGATCCATCGGAATTAGTTGCCAGGCGCCACTGAGTATATAAGTTCTGCTCCTCCTCATGCTCGTGATCATCACTATCGGCATCTCCCCCTTGCTTATAAAATTTTTCAAGTATAGGTGGTGGAATGTTCACAGGACCTTGGAAACACAAGCAGAAGGTTAATTAGTAAAGGGAAACTTGCTAACCCGCATGCATGTGGATGAAACAATTATAATTACGGTGGAAGACAAACATACCGAAACTACGAGGATCACATGCAAAAACAGTGCCACGAGTGGTGGCAGCAAACACATGATCCTCGTATTCAATTGCATCACAATACACATCCGTGTATAGAAACTGATTTTTGAGCAATATCCATCCAGTCGAACCACGAAGGACGGCAACAAGCTTGTCGAAGATAGCAACAACTTCATAGTTCTTGTAATTCCAAGAGCGGTTGGGAACTCGACAAATTGCTATCTTCAGTAGACGACAGTCACCATGATCGTATTTGAACGTACGTAGATCATCTGTGTGCTCAACCTCAGGGCACTCAGAAATTTTTGGAAGTGGAATCCGCTGACGAGTGTACACATTCACAAGTTCCCACTCGCAATTGTACCCAATATAAACAACCCAATCTCCATTTGCGCCAGCCCAGGACTTACCCTTAAGCGATGGCATCTTGACATAACACGTATCATTATCAAGTGGCATCAATTTGCACAAGGCGAGGCCTCCGTCGTCCGCGCCCATGCGAACAGACTTATAGCAAAGAAGATAAGGGAGATCAAACCGCTCTTGGACCCTTGGGTTCCTTGTAATGATGTTATTAGTTGAGTCGAGAATGGGCTTGAACGAACCTCCCATGCTAGCCGAGGTGAGGACGTTGCACCGATCATGAGTTTCCCCACCACGTCATCTTTCAGATCGGGGCAAGAATAACGGGGTCGTTTCCGGCTTGTTCCCTCCATGGAGAAGACGATCGAACAATGGCAGAAGGAAGGATGAAGGCAAATGGAGGAGGAAGGAAGAGCGTGCGACAGCAGTTCCAAATCGAGAGGGAAAGGTGAAGAGTCGATGGACGGTTGCCGGTTTGCCACGGTACACGAAGAGGCACCGGCCTACACGTCCTTTCGAAAATTGTACAAAAGGACTCGTCGTCGTCTCACTGACATGTTGGAACGGGACCACATGTCAACGAAACATGGTGTGTAATTTCTCGTGCAAAATGCGATCTGGCCGCCTTGGCCCGAGGTGCCGCATTATTTCTCAACTTTATTTTTTAATGGCGTGCCGTTCAGTTTTGAAGCACGACTAACTGGTACTGTTTGTAGAGAAAATATAAACTACTCTACCACTACTCCACCTCTAGTACTAGTAGTATAAAAAAGATATATAGGCTGGAGCTTCAGAGCTTTCTTGCTAAGGGCTGCCCACTTGCTTCTCACACTATCACCCTCTCTCCAGATCTAAAAAAGACGACCTCTCTCTCCCTCCTCACCGGTGGTCACAGATCCGTCGGGGAAGAAAAAGACGTGCAGCGTTGACGCACTCGTCGTCGGCGAGCGAGGTCACGCACTGACAACAAGGTCGTCCTCTCAGACCTAGCGCCCGCGCGGGATGGCTTCCGTCCCCAAGCTCGCTGCCGTAGTGCGTGCAGAGGACGACGACCACGAGCGAAACCACTTCCCGCCGACCCTCAGGTATGCTACCTCTTTTCGAACCATAACCTTGTTCTATTGCCCCATCTGCCATGTCGATGCATGTGGATCTTTTTCCACTCCACCATCTTCCCAATTTGCTATCCTCTGCTCTGCTGGTCACGCAGACGAAAACCTTAATTTGCACTATTAAAGGAAACCCAACTCATGCAGACTAATCCATGTCTGGGCTGAATAAGGAAAGGAAGGGAGACTGTAATGTCCAAGAGAGTAGGCATCGAACCCGCATCTAGGTTGAAAAGGGGGAAATCAGTAGCTAAGGAACGAGTCTCGTGTCTCTTGGTTGAAGAAGGGTAGAAAGGCATGACAACGGAATAGAGAATGACCAGGTCGATCGGTTTGTTGTCCTCACATAGGAAAAAGATGGCTAAACATAACAAAAATGGGACGTAATCCACATATGCTGCCTAGATATTTGTTACTCTGGGCAACCATACCTCCCTCACCACTCTATGCGTCCGTGGAGGTACATCGTACTGGTGCGCCCACTGTCCGAATGGGCCTCCCATGCTCTTAGTGCAATTTTTTTGCTGTTAGTATAACGCCAGCAGTCAAGTCAAGCAATGCTACTGCTAAAGTGATGCCGCACTCAATCTAATGCCACCGGTAAATTTAAGCAATGTCATTTAATGTCACTGGATTATTTCAGGGTTAGCTGTTGATTGTGGATGTATTGAAGATTTTTCAGCTAAGGCATTCTAATGCTGTTGTACAGCCAGTATACCAACGATGAAACTTGTTAGTACCTTCAGATTTTTGCACTGTTAATGCTTATAGATTACATACCTCACTTTCATGAGATAACTTAATTTTTTTCTACAGTGTCACCAAAATGCCAAGGCACTGATGTCATTTTATTTTGGTTAAATTGCACAAAAAATAATGAAGACAAGAGGAAAGGTCAAGAGTAGGCACATCCTCCTCCGGCTGTTCTCTTGATTCGTTCGATCAAGTTTTTATGTTTGCTCGATTATCAAGATTGGGATAGCAATTTTTAAGGTCCCCCCGAGTTCGAAATGATATTTACCTTGGAGGTACATGGTTTGCAATTTTTTTATACTATCATTAGTTAATAATGCTAGTTACCTTCAGACTTTTGTATTTGGTTTAATGCTCATGCACAGCTAGTATACCAATGCTGAAACGTGTTACCTTTACATTTTGTATTGTTAATTCTTATAGAAATCTTCCAGTGCCAGAGTTTATTGAAATATGTTCAGTAAAACCATTGTACTGTACCCTGTAATAAAATAACTACTCTACTATTGCACTAGCCACTGGATTAGTGTATATTTGTAGTATTCGAAATTTCAAATGGTGTTGCATTAGCGTATGAACATAAATAAAGTGTGGCAAGCTTTCCCAGATATGTGCTCAAGAAAACTACTACCTGTTTTTCTAAATACTAGTAGACGTTTGGGTACTTTAAAATGAACCACGAAAACGTCTTATATTAAGGAACAGAGGGTGTAGAGTTCACTCAAATTATCCCGGTAAAGCTAGTCACAGCTTTGTTAAAATTAATGTTCATTATGTTATCAGAGGAGGTCAGTAAGTTTGTCTCTAATGCTTGTCGACTACATACCTGACATCATGATGTAATGTTAAGTCATTTCCTTTTGTACAGTGTCACTGAATTGTCAAGGCGGTGATGGCATTTTTTTTAGTTGAACTACACAAAATATGCTTAAAAGAAGAGGAAAGGTCAGGAATCGATCATTCTTTCAGAAAGAACTATATATGCCATTCTGACATCAGCCTCTGTTGCCTTATTTATTCCTTCAAACAGGTGGTTAGAAACAGTCTTGCTACCTTTTCCCATTAAGAAATTGGAATACTTATATTTGTGAGTCTATGCTTCAACTAGTGCCACTTTTATAGTAATCGCACTTTCAATATCTATGCAAACAGGGATGCTCAATTTTAGTGGAGCTGCACAAAAAGTCCAACTGGTTCAACATTAGGAGCATGTTTTCTTCCAAACCTTTATATCCAATTGGTGGCACTATGAGCTGTTCATTAAGAAGGTACATGGTTTGCTACTATCTTGCTACTCTTTTTATACTGTCATTAGATAGTAATACTAGTGGTTTGCATGTGAATTTATTGGCAGAGTGGACCTACATTGGAGGTGCAGGACATGATTCAATGATTGGATGCTCAATTTTGGTTGTATCGATTTCACCTCTTCCATCACTGCGAACATGGATATCCTTGGTCTGATGAAGAATAGGTGCTATATTTCTGCTCTGAACAAGCAAATCAATTCAGTATGAAATTGTCCAGGGCAAAACATGACTGTATCAAATTGTCCAGTGCAAAACATGACAGATGCTAAGCGGAAGAGACATGTTTAAACCAAAAATACAAAGGTGGGGTATATGTTTACTAGCTGCTTGATATTTGTGCAGACAGAGATGTATGCCCGTTGCTATTTGGCAAACACACAAAGTGACCGCAATTTTGATTGAACTGCACAAAAGAATAGTATAGTCACTGCATGCGGTGCCATTTGAAAATAGACACAGAAAGATTGGATAGTCGCTTCATGGACTGCAGAAAAGTAGTACTGTACTATTTATTGGCCAACACTAGGTGCTTCATTGCTTTGGTCTGATTATACAATGGGCATCATTTTGCCTAAGTTAAAGTTTGTATTCCGAAAATAGTCTCGTCATGTGATCAAGAGAAGACCAAATCATATTGCAGTGGATGTTCCTCCATCATGTGTGGTTCATTCTCATGGTTCCAGCTGTTGGTGAAACCAGTTACGTTTGCAAGAGGAATTGTAGACTTCACAAACAAATTTGTCTTTCAGTTTGTACTGAATGTTGGCCAAGAGAAGCATCCATGTTAGTAGGAAGAACATATGTTTTTTCTAGATCTTTGCTTTTGGAGCTACATATTTGTATATGATCTGTGAATCATTGAGATGCATTAACATGTTGATCTTATGTATGGGAATCGTACTAGTTGGTTTTAGTTGTGCCTGATCTTTGCTTTTCGAGCTACATATTTGTATATGATCTGTGAATCATTGAGATGCATTAACAGTTTCTTATATCTGTTCGCTCAGTGTTTACAAGTTACTGATCGATCACTAGCTAGCCTACTAATGCGCTCCTGGCTGTTTTAGTTGCAAGGCAAGATCCGAAGTGGCAGTTTTTTGAATAAAAATGCCTACCTCTGAAGAAATTGACAAGCTGCTCTGAAGAAAATGCCATGCGAATCTAAAGAACTGCCAGCGAAAACGTTCACAAATGCCTTATCTCCCAGCTAAAGTTCATCAACTAATGCCCTCGGCTGCGACTCGTTGCATGCTGCTCCGCGTACTGACTGCGAGCGATTTTGAGTGCCTGCATGCAGCCGGCCGTAATTAAGGCAGCTAACTGATGCGAAAAAAGATGCACTTTAATTGTTGCGGGCCTTTTAAATCCGTGGAATCATTATTGACAAGGAGGGAGATGATTCGAGTGCACTCCTTTGACCGTCATGCCGGCGTGCGACCCAGCACGGACGGGACGGGACGGCACAGTCAGAATTTTAGTTTCTCTAGTTTTCCACGGCAAGCTGGCGCGATAAGCCATGCCTGCTTAATTATGCATTGAATTCCGATGACCGTCGCGCTACCTTCCGCCTATAAGTACTGTTTCCCGGCCTTCTATGGCGGCACCGTGACCCAACTCGCCCTATCCTCATAAGCCCCCACCGGCCCGACGTCGCTCGCCACTTATCCTCGCTCTCGCCACGTCCGCCATGCCCCCGCCCGTCCGCGATAGGCAAGGCCGGAGGCGGTCACCGCCGGAACTAGTGTTCGGTTTTTCACCGGAAGGCAGACGGAGGGAGGAGGCATTCTATCGGTCTTTAGATGGCAATGCGGAGATCGAGGACTTGTTGGAGCGCGATCGCCTGGCGGAGGAGCAGGAGTTGTTGGAGCGTGACCGCTTGGCGGAGGAGCAGCGTATCGCCGATTTGCGCCGTCAGCAGGACATGGAGCAGCAGCGCACCAACGCTCTGAGTCGCGAGCAGAGCGCCCGCACCTGGGCCGACTACGTGGAGGCCGGCGCCTGGCAAATAGCCCCTGAGGCTGTCGGGCACGCACGCGTTCGCGACGCCGATTTTTACTACCAGCTCATCAAGTGGGTTTCCCGCTTAGAAGCCGAAGCTTCGGTGGACCACGCCGGCATGGAAAGGGCCAACGCGCGCGAGCAACGCGCCCTATCGCACCTCTGGCAAGTCCGAGGCGAGGCGGAGGACGCCGGTGCCGACGTTTAGCGTGTACCGCAGATTTGTTGTCAACGTGGAAGCTCAGTACTCTATATGTGGATCAGACCTGTTACTTTGCTCTGAATGTTGAACTTTCTGTTTGAACGTATGGAATGGGTTGTTATTTTTTAAATGGGTTGTATTTGTCCTCCACGGGTTTAGAGGCTGACTTGTGGGCCTACCAAGTTGACGCGTACACAATCAGGACATGACTGTACGTGGAGAGGATGACAGCAGGGACCGGCCAAGGTCATGGCAGTATGCAAGCAAGTGCCTCCTTATTTCAATCCAATAAAAAACTGGCTCCACCTAATGGATTTCTGACATCTGGGTCCCATGCCATTGTCAACGTAGTCAATAAACGAGAGAGTTGCACAACGAGCGGCTGACACCAGGGACCCAGCAGCTCGCTCAGTTATGTTTGTTTTGGGTTAATTTGATAAATGCCACTCCAAATCTGGTGTTTCTGAGAAATGCCACTGCAATTTCCAAACTTTGAAAAATGCCATTTCATGCCATTTCTAGTGGCATTTTTCGAAGTCTGGAGTTGCGTTTTTCAAAGTTTGCAAATTGCAGTGGCGTTTTCCAAAGTTTGCAAAAATTACAGTGGTATTTTTCAAAGTTTGGAGATTGCAGTGGCATTTTTATGAATCGCCATATTTGTTGTGGCACTTATCTAATTTGTTCTTAAGACGGAAGCAGGGTGTCAAGTGGGCTGTGCGGGGCACTCTGGCCTGTCTAGACAGCCTTCTCTTTTATGTTTGCCACAGACCAGCCCGGTAGTTTTTTTCTTTCTGAAAATGGCTAGCCCGGTTTTTTTGTGATTTGCCAAGTACGTCACTTTCTCAGGCCTGTTGGGCTGCAAATCTTTCAAGACGAGGAGAGCTTCATTCGGCTGGACGAGAAAATGGCCTATCAGTAATGAGAAATGGGATGTACATTTTAAAAACACATCAAACCGGTAATTACTTTCAAAAAAATCATTTCAAGATTTTAAATTGCATTAATTTTTATGGATGGACAATTTGTTGGATTTTATATTGATATATATTTATTTTTAAAATCAGTTTGAATGTGACCCGAAATTTTGGGATTAAAAACAGTTCGGACCGCACCGAAATATGCAACATTTCGTATAATTTTTTAACCGTGGCCACAATATGGGCTGTAATGCTAACAAAAAGAATATTTGCTCCAAAAAACCCTTAAGAATTAGAAAATGGGCTGTAAATTATTAGAAATAATGGCAGATGGGTTGTATGCTATTTTCCACAGGTTTGAGGCTTTCCTAAAAAAGGTTGACGCACAAGTAGTGACTGTTGGATATCCATCCAACGGCCTTCGTGCTTCTTCAATCTCTGTTCTTCCTGCTCCCGCCGCTCAAACAAGCGCCGGCAGGACTGTCTGCTCCCTCCTCCCCGCGGCCGGCTGTGCTGCCGCGTAGGCCTCACCGCCCCATCGTACTCCCATCGCTGGCCTAGCCATCCCTCTACTCACCCACACCTGTTGTTATTCTCCGGCGACGGCAGACGAACCAGTAAACCCTCGTACAGTCGTACTCCCCTCCGTGTGGGAAACAACTGCCGAGTCTTCCCTGCCTCCGTGTCGTTCCCTTCCTAGGCCTCGCCGTCGTCCACCGCCCTGGTGCTTTCGGTGCGGCCTGGTCAATGTGGTCAACGACCTACATGCATCTGAAGTGGACTGTACGTGGAGAGGCTGACAGCTGGGTCCACGGCCGCACGCAAGGAAATGCCTCCTTATTACGCGCAAAATAATGATTCCTCCACCTGACATCTGGGACCCACTGAAAGGGCCTCTGTATTTCGCGAAAAAAACGTTACCGCCGCTGACAACTCGGACCCACCAGCTATATCTTCGCACCCAAGGAAGTGTGTCCTTATTACGCACAAAAAAAATGAATACTCCCCCTGCTAGCTGGGACCCAGTATAGTGGCAGGCTGACTTGTGGGCCTACTAAGTTGACGGGGACGGAGGGCTTTGTCAACTTAGTCAATATGCACGATTCTAGCTCCAGTGACCGTACGATGTCCATCCAACGGCCGTAGTGCATCTTCAACCTCTGGTCTTCTTGCTCCAGCCGCCCAAACCAGCGCCGGTCGTGCCTCGTGCTCCTGCCTCCCGTGGCCGGCTGCGATGCGGCGGAGGCCTCACCGCCCCCTACTACTCCCACCGCTGGCCAGGCCATCCCTCTACTCACCCACAGCCCTTGTTATTCTGCAGCAATGGCAGCCTCACGCCGCAGCGAACCAGTGAACCCTCATACTCCTCTACGCGTGGGCATCCACTGACGCGTCTTCCTCGGCCCCGCGTTGTCCCCTTCCTAGGCCTCGCCATCGTCCACCGCCCTGGTGCTCTCGGCGCGGCGTGGTCAACGTGGTCAAGGAATGGCTTCCATCGGACGTGGACTGTACGTGGAGAGGCTGACAGTTGGGTCCACGGCCGCAGCAAGGAAGTGTCTCCTTATTACGCGCAAAATAATTATTCCTCCACCTGACAGCGGGGACCCACCGGACGGGCCACCGTATTTCGTGAAAAAAAACATTTCCCCCTGACTGATGGGACCCACCAGCTACATCTTCTCACACAAGGAAGTGCGCCCGGGCAAAAAAAAACAATTCGCCCCCCTGACTGCTGGGACCCACCAGCTACATCTTCGCAGGCAAGGAAGTGCCTGACAGTCGGGACCCACCTGGTCGAAGCGTACGTAGCGTTGTCATTCTGGTCGCGAACATGTACATACATACTGGTCGATGTAGAGGCGTGCACGTGTCGTAGTAGAGGCGCGTACGTAGCATGTACACGTACGTACAACGGCCAAGGTGCAAGAAACAAAATATGGCCACGTACGTACATACGGGCAGGGTCTCGAACGCCTACTCGTGCATACGTACGGCCAGGGCTCGTGTACATGCCTGGGTTGGAACGGAGAAACTGCGTCGTCGTCGTGTTCATGGGGAGCCAACCGGCTGGGTCGGAACGGAATGCGTCGTCGTGTTCATCGGGAGGGCTTGGATGGAACAGCCAATGGAAACGAGGCCTCACTTACCGCAGAACGGAGGAAACGGCCTTGTGTTCGACCTGCCACGTTCAAAACGGGATCCTGTTCATCGGGAGGGGTCTGGCGTACCGCAAAACAAAGGAAACGGACCTCCTATAGTCGAAACGGGGGTCCTGTTAATCGGGAGGGGTGTGGCGTACCGCAAAACGGAGGAAACGGACTTGTGTTGGAGCGCTATGGTCGAAACGGGGGTCCTGTTCATCGGGAGGAGTGTGGCGTACGGCAAAACGGGACACCACGGGATACTGTTCATCTCCACTGTCGACCCCATCCAGCCTCCACGGGCTACTGTTCATCCACCGTCGACCTCCTCCAGCCTTCACCTGCGACTGTTCATCCACGGGCTCCTGTTCATCCAGCCTCCACCGTGCGCTACTCCACTGGCTACTGTTCAACCAGCCCTCTCCACGGGCTCCTGTTCAACCATCCCTCCACGGGCTACTGTTCATTCAGCCCTCCACCGTCTATTGTTCATCCTGCCCTCCACGGGGTGGTCCTGTTCATCCTGCCCTCCACGGGGTCCTGTTCATCCAGCCCCAACCGGCTCGATCGATCGGGGTCCTGTTCATCCAGAGGCAACACCACGGGGTCCTGTTCATCCACCCTCATCGGGAACTGTTCATCCAAACCCCCCAGCAACGCTCACTGTTCATCCAGAGGCAGCATCGATTGGCTTCAGTTAGCAGCAGTAGCGAAGGAATCGCTCGATCGGGTTTAGTTAACAGCCATCGATCGATCGCTCGGGTTCAGTAACGCGTAGCCTGCAGTGCAACCTCTCGGGTTCAATTAGAGCCCAACGCCTCGCTCGGGTTCAGTTAGAGCCTAACGCCTCGCACCCACGCGCGTGCGTGTACGAGAGAAACGCGCATCGCTCGGCCCCGACCACCCACCGTAACCGAGAACACCCCGATATTTTCCTCGCCCTCGGTTCTACCACGGTTTTTTTCATCATGGACTGCCCAAAGAATGTCATGCAGCCGCGTCTCCGGCCCGCCCAGGACGAAAAGCCCATTTTTTGTCATGATTTTTTGTCATAGAAGTAGGACCCCACCACATCTATGATGATACTGGGTTTTGTCACAATTATTGTCATAGAAGTGTCATAAGTATGACAGAAAAGATTTACCTTCGGCCCAAAATGTCACGAATGTGTCCTTTTTTTGTAGTGGGGTATTAAAATTTTAGTGGCCAATGTGACGTATGCCCATACCTTCACCACTGGCCGTGTGAATTTGATCCTTGCCACGATATTTCTCCTTCATGGTGACTTTCTCGAGCTCGTTGGTGATGTGGTTGGTGGCGCCGCTATCAATGTACCAGTTTGTGTCAATTCCATAGGAGCCATCGGCCGCAGCGGCAACTTTCTCTTCATCTTGCGAGGAGTCACCATCATCTTCTTAGTAGCGACCAACAGTCCTTCGCCGTATGGCCTGGCTTGCCACAGATTTGGCAGCGGGGCAAATCCGGGCGGAATCTGTTGGAGCCGCCACTGCCACCACCGCGACGCCGTTTGGAGTTTCCCGAGCGGCCGCCGCCGCACGAGTTGTTGGAGTAGCCACCACCGCCGGAGCCGAACCTCCCCTTGCCACGGGGAGATGGGCGCGAGCAAGAGCCACCACTGCGGCCCCTGAACGCAAAGTTGGCCCATGATTTGAAGCCACCACCGGAGCCTTGGTACTGCGCCATGCATTGATCAAAGTTACTGAGCATGGCAAAAAGTTCATCAAGAGTTACCGAGGTGACGCGAGCATCCAGTGCGGAGACAAGGGGCTGATAATCTTGGTCCAGCCCGTGGATGATGTAGGACATGAGCTCGTCATCCTGGATGGGTTTGCCCGCCGTGGCAAGTTCATCAGCGAGACCTCTCATGGCGGCGAAGAAAAAGGCCACCAATTGATTTCCCTTTTGTGCATTGATCAGCGTTGTACGGATGTTGTTGACGTGGCTGAGTGACTGCGACGAGAACATGCTCGCCAGTGCCACCCAGAGTTCGCGCGCCGTGGTGATCGTGGTCACCGTGACGAGCACCTCCTTGGAGAGGTTTTGGAGCAGGTATCCGAGGACCTGCTGGTCCTCCCTCACCCAAAGTGGATGAAGGAGATTCGGCCCAGTGGTCTCCTTGCCGGCGGCGTCCTTGCTGGTGAGGACCTTGGTCGACTCAGTCGTCGTGCCATCGACGTAGTGGAAGACGCCGGCGCCCCGCAGCTGCGGCGTGATCTGGGTCCGCCACAGAATGTAGTTTGTGCGGGAGAGCTTTTCTGGGACTCCACCGCTGAGCGGCGACTGGAAGAAGGCGGAGGAGGAAGACATGGCTGCGCACTTGATGGAGATGGATTAGCAAGGGTTTTAGTGGAAGAAGAAGGCTATGTATACCATGTGCGACTTGCGGAAAACGTCCAGCCTTCTTGGCCGACGTGTTGCGTGTTAAATAGAAGGGTTGCGAGCCGAGATACGTGTACAGGTTGTTGAGAGAGATCCATCTTGCAAAGGAAGTAAATTAGAGATAAGAGGAGATAAAGATACAAAAGACTTGGCTAACTAACTACTCCTCCCGCAGTGTTGATCCTCCTTCCTGTACACGCCTTGTATACACACGCAACCATATCATCATGTTTGACAAAGGAAGACCGGTGAAAAACCAAAAAGTGAAAAAATAACAGGAAAAAATTATTTTAAAAGCCAAAAACACGTGCGAAAAAAAATCCGAAGGGAGCGTCCAGAGAGCGTGACGCGTGTCGGCGGCTTAGAGTGCGCCAAATGGTGCGCTCTCAGCCCACCGCAAGTGATCGTTGGGAGGCTCCCGAAGGAGCGCTCGTCAACTTGCTGCAACCATCACAAATAAGTCCAGAGCTCATAGAGGGCACCTGTTTCTAAGTTTATTAGTGCAAATCGTACAAGTATCTTCCCTTAATAGGACTGCCCGCCGGATACATCTTTCAGGAGTGTTCCTTCCATGATCGCAGTTCAGCCTGCACAGTATGCTAAACAGTACACACAGATTTATATACTGCAAATCTTCCCTCAAGATCCTATCTGCAGCACTGCTTATGTTGTCTGGATGCCACCTATCTCTTGAGAGACCTTGACTGATTTGCTAGGAATCCTTTTGCTTTTGCAAGAAACATAGTGATTTAACTAAACGTTCTGTGGTTGCACATTATGTCGAACTGTGGTCGCAGTTTGAGCATTGACGTTGCGAGCGTTGCTCCTCATTTGTAGATAGAAGTAACCATGACCGTACAAATCAGAACATATTTATGCAGTTTATACAAACATAGATTGGAACTTGCGACGCCAACCTTCATTAACGTTCATCAGCGTCGTTCATCGGGAGCATCAAGTTCAGGCGATTCTGAGCGGCTCACCTCGACACCGGTCCAGGAGGAGCGGCACCGCGGCATCGGTGCAGATTGAGGATCGCCTTGAAGCACCTCCGGCTTTTGCATCACAGCAGCGACCTTTGCCCAGAGACATCTTATGTAGCCCCATTTGCGGCCCTGAGGCCAGAAAATTTCATTTCATAAGTTGAAGATACTCCTAAGGCCAGAAGCACGAAGCAGAATTTCGAACAGAGGCTCGTTTTCCTTTCAACCACCAATAAACAATCATTAGGGGGGTGTATAAAAGCAGAAGTGGTATTACAAACAGTAGGCAACAGATCAAGCCACATTTTCCTAAGTCTGTCATCGACACACCTTCTAAAGGTGAGTTTCAGTTGGGAGGCATCCCACACCTTTTTTTTTTCTCGAATACGCACAAGCATGCGTATCATATATTGATAGAAGAAAGGGTGAAGAGACCCACCCACAGTTTGAGTACAATGCCAGAAGGCAAAACACACCACGCTAATCCCTGGGATTAGAACCACACCTACTACAAACGAGAATGAGAGAACTTGCTTGGCCTTATCCCTAGCCAAGAAAGCAAAGAAGACGGGGCACCGAGCAAATAGGCCGCGTCACTACCGTTGCAAGCAACATCCAAGCCACACCGACAACTACAGAACTAACTAGATCGACGTACCTCCCACCACTAGTGCCTAGAAGAGTCGGCTGGTGGATGGCAGGACCTAGCCGGGCCTGAAGAAGAAGACGTGCAGGATTCGCCGCGATGGCATACATAGCGCCCTAGAGGCCCACGTCCCAAGGGGCAACCCACACCAAAAGCAAGACCCTCCAAACTCTAGCTCCGAGGACTCCGCGAGCAGCCAAGGCGGCGCCTTCATGAAGGTAACGACGCCGTGACGCCGCCGCCGCCTGTTCCGGAGGGCCGGAACAAGGGTTTCCCCCGGCGCTTGAGAAGGGACATGATCAGGACCATGGCAGCGCCCCCAAGAAGGAAACGGCACCCACAGGCGTCGTCGCTGCCAGCATCGGCAAGCCGTGCGGAGATTTCGCCCCGTCCATGAACAAAGTCCAAACCACCGGAGCCACGACCAGGGAGCAGATTGCCGGGTGAGTTCACCGCTACAGGAAGGCGAGAGACACTCATCAACGTTGCAGAGAGGTGACACCGGACGCCGCCGGCCTCCCCTCCACCAACAGCGACCACGACCGGCCGCCCTCATAGTATGAGGCGGACCCGTCGGACCACCACCCAGAGTCGCCGCTCTGGCATCCGGAATCCACAGCAGGCCGCTTAGCCTACCGAAATCCCACCGCCGGGCGCGCCGACCGTCGGACAGAGCCAACCTTGAGCATCGCCGGCACCACGCCACCACCACCAACCATCCTCAACCACGCCGGAGAAGGGAGCAACCCAGGCGCGCAACCACCACCGCTCGGGGCCGCCGGCCGGCGCCGGAGCCCACACCACCCAAAGGAAACCAGATCTGGGCCGGATGCCCGAGATCTGTCGCCACCAGCCGCCAAGGCCGCCCCCCATGCTGCCCCTGCAGCCGTGGCGGCACAGCCACCGTCGGAGTCCCCTGGGGCCGCCGCCCCAGCATCCCGCATCCGCCGCGCCGTCGGACGTCCAAGGGCGCCGTCGCGTCGCAGCCGGAGGCCTCCTCGCGAGGAACGGAGGCGAGCCCGCCACCGCCGTCAGCCAAGCGAGCTTCGCTTGCCGGCCTCCTCCGGCGGCAGCGGGGAGAGGAGAGTCGGGGGCGGCGGCTAGGGTTC
>LR880966.1:736811990-736848058 GCA_904067115.1 Aegilops sharonensis | reverse complement strand
ACGGGACGAGGGCCTTATCTCAGGCACACGTATTTACTGTTCACCAGTTGGAGATGAGGCATCCCAACCTGAGCAACATAATGATTGTGTTGGTCGCAGATACCAAACAGTTCCCCAAAAGAAGTTTTCTTGGAGCAGTCCCCAATCCAGATATCATCCTACACATAAGTTCGTCAAGTGCCGATGAGCCTTCGCTTTCCCGCGTGCATGCGTTGCCGATAACCTGACCAAGCCCCATGTACGTCCATATCTCCTGCACATGCTTTGGTTTAACAAAACAAAAAGAAAAAACAAGTGGATTCATATTATTTACTAACGTCGGTTCGGCTCGCCCTCGTCACAAGTCACCAGTCACGCGAAAATCCATGCAAGCACACACGCTTTAGGCTCTGTTTAGTCACCTGTGGATAGCAGGAGGGATTTGTTGATTCACATCTATTTAACCTGCCTACCACGTGCTGGGAAGCTACACCGGTTGCATACACAAGAATGAATAGTTGCAAGGAGACTGGTACCTACAGCAGCGTCCCTCCAGCATCTTGCCTCGTCCACTATTCTGCTGAGAACTTGAGCAGAGCTGCATCTTGTGTTATTGAAGATCCTTCCATTCCTCTCTTTCCAAAGCATCCATATGACTAGGAGGCTGGTGGCCTTGCAAGTTATTCGCTCCGGAGGTGGCGACGCACCTTCAATTGTCATTGGTGTCATATATTATTCTTGCTCGTAGCTTTCAGAACCAAAACGAAGGCACACAGAAAGTGCGAAAGGCCAGTGCTGGATAATAACATGTTAGAAGCAGGTAACCTAACCCACCATTTCACTGAACTTTCTTTGATTTTGACGTGCTAACAGCAGGTCCATCACAATGAAAGGGTATTGCCTAAGGCTACTTGCACATAATGTATAGATTAATTTGGCTGCTTGCACACATTTTATTGATTAATGAGCTATCAAGAGTGGTTACAGTTTAGTTTTTCAGCGAGTCCAACTCAGCGGAACTTAATTATACATGGATTAGATCTGGAGTTATCTTGCCGACCTGCTTACTTGGAGACTTCTGCGTCTCATTTGCAATAGCATCTGCGGCAACCTTGCATCCGCCTAACTTCATTTGCAATAGCATCTCTGGCAACCCTTGCATCCGCCTTCCCCACAGCGCCGTTCCAACAACTCTGCTTGTCAGGTTGATCAGCCGTGTAAGTTTCAAGACAATTCCTCTGATGTTTTCACATGCTTTTTTTGGGAGAAGGAAGCCTTTTATTGAATCTTTGCAGAAGTATCTAGGTGAAGTTTTAACTAGTTAATTTTGCATCTAGAAATACTTCTGTCCGCACAAAAGATGGAAAAAAATCTGCCCTTTTTGCTGCGCTCCTTTTCTCCCTTTCAGTTTGCTAATTTATCGCTTCATATGCCCACTTCTACAGGTTTTTCATCCATTGCTGCCTTTACAACCTGTTTGGTCCTCTGGAAGCACTTCTAGTGCTCATTTTTCATTTCCGCTGATCGGCAACCTTGCATCCGCCTTCCTCGTCACGCTGCTCCGACAACTCTGCTTCCGACTTCTGAGGTCCATCATCTGTGTAAGCTTCTAGATCATACCTCTGATGTTTTCACTTGTTAGTTAGTTTTCTGCTCTATTTTCCTCTAGATATAGTTTTTCCGGCACAGAAGAAGAAACTCTACCTTTTTGGTTGTGCTCATTTTCTCCCTTTCAGCAGTTTTCTAATTTATCTCGTGGTTTCCCATTTCTGCAGGTTTTCGTTCACTGCCGCCTTCACCACCTGCTTGGCCCTCCAGAAGCACTTCTATTGCTCGATTTCATTTCCTCAGATCACTCCATTTTAACCAAAAAAAAATCCACTTCTACTGCTCGTTTTCATTTCCTCAAATCACTCCATTATACCCAAAAAAACAAAAGAAAAAAAATCCAAAAGTATGAACAAGTTTTTTGTTCCTATTTACCGTGATTTTACCTGTTAATGTCCGCGCTTGTCCCCCTCAATAAACACTTCACTTCCTCCTTCATCGCACTATCCAAGTAGCCCCCCCCCCCAAAAAAAAAGAAAGAAAAACTGTCTCCGGAGTTCTTTTACCTGTATCCCTTGTTTGGCAGTTAAAATCTTCCAAAGTTTCCTCCATTTCGTGTCTTATACAGTACACCTAAGATCTGTGCATTGTCAAAATTAGCCCAAAAACATCTCAAACAAACTGCAACTCCATGGCAGCGGTGGTGCTGGCAGCTGGCTTAAAAATGGTGGCATCGCCGATCCTGACGAAGCTCCTCGCTGATGCTTCGACCTACCTTGGGGTTGACATGGCGAGTGAGCTCCATGAACTGGAGACCATCATAATGCCACAGTTCGAGCTGATGATTGAAGCGGCTGACAAGGGCAGCCACAGGACTAAGCTGGACAAATGGATCCAGGACCTCAAACAAGCCTTCTTCAAGGCAGAAGACTTGCTGGATGATCATGAGTACAGCCTCCTTGAGCGCAAAGCAAAGAGCGGGAAGGATCCATTGCCACCGCATTCCTCCACTAGCAGCACTATTCTGAAGCCTCTGCATGCTGCGTCCAACCGGTTGTCCAACCTGCGATCCAACAACAGGAAGCTAATTCGCCAGCTGAATGAACTGAAGGCCATTCTGGCGAAAGGCAAGGAGTTCCGTGATCTTCTTTGCTTACCAGCTGGTAACGCTGCAGGTGGCCTTGTTGTAAAAGCACCCGTTGTTCCACAGATCACATCATTACCACCTCCAAAAGTTATAGGTCGTGATAAGGATCGTGACAATATAATAGACCTTCTTACCAAGCCGGTTGGTGTTGAGGCTAATTCAGCTATACATTCGGGTTTGGCTATTGTTGGAGCAGGAGGCATGGGGAAATCCACCTTGGCACAGTATGTTTACAATGACGAGAGGGTACAAAAACATTTTGATGTCAGGATGTGGGTGTGCATCTCACGCAGACTTGATGTCAAACGTCATACACGGGAGATTATTGAATCTGCGGCGAAGGGCGAATGCCCACATGTTGATAATCTTGATACTCTCCAGTGCAAATTAAGGGACATACTGCAAAACTCACAGAAATTCCTGCTTGTCTTGGATGATGTCTGGTTTGAAAAATCTGACGAGATGGAATGGGAGCAACTCCTGACTCCTTTAGTTTCTCAGCAGACTGGAAGCAAAGTTTTGTTAACTTCTCGTTCGAATATACTTCCAGCTTCTCTTTACTGCAATAAAATTGTTCCATTGAAGAACATGGAAGATGCTAAATTCTTGACACTCTTCAAAAACCATGCCTTTTCTGGAGAAGACATCCGAGATCATAGGCTGCGTGAGAAGCTAGAAGACATTGCAGAGAAGCTTGCTAACAGATTGGGACGATCTCCATTGGCAGCAAAAACTGTGGGTTTACAGCTGAGCAGGAAAAAGGATACCACTTCATGGAAGGATGTTCTAAAGATGGACAACTTAAGTGATCCCAGGAGAGCTCTGTTGTGGAGTTATGATAAGTTAGATCCACAACTACAGAGATGCTTTCCATACTGCAGCTTATTTCCGAAAGGGCATACGTATGACATGAGGGAGTTGGTTCACCTGTGGATAGCCGAGGGGTTTATTGATTCGTGCAACGAGAAGAAAAGAGTGGAAGATATTGGAAGGGATTGCTTCAGTGAGATGGTCTCAGTTTCATTCTTTCAACCGGTCTATAAGAAATATCATACATTCTATGTTATGCATGATCTTATTCATGATTTGGCAGAGTCACTCTCTAAAGAGCAATGCTTCAGATTAGAAGATAAGGGAGCAGAAATACCATCCAGTGTTCGACACTTATCTGTTCGTGTTGAGAGTATGATACAACATAAGAAAAGCATTTGCAAGCTACATCATTTACGCACTGTTATCTGTATTGACCCAGTTATGGATGATCTAAGTGATGTTTTTAATCAGATACTGCAGAATTCAAAGTTGCGTGTGCTATATTTGTCAGTCTACAATAGTAGAAAGTTGCCAGAATCAATTGGTGAGCTGAAGCATCTTAGGTATTTGAATATCATCAACACGTGGATTTCTGAATTGCCAGGATCATTATCTACTCTTTACCACTTACAGTTCCTTAAGTTCAATGATAAAGTTGAGAGTTTGCCAGACAAACTCTGCAATTTAAGTAAGTTGCGGTATCTTGAAGGGAACAAGGGTTATGTAACAGATGATAGGTTCTTCAATAATCTGCCACAAATCCCTAACATAGGCAAGCTAACTTTGCTCCAACAACTTAAAACATTTTATGTGAAAAAGCAGAAGGGATATGAGTTGCGGCAGCTGAGGAACATGAATGAGATTGGTGGCTATTTAAATGTTAGAAATCTTCAATTTGTCACTGCAAAGGGTGAAGCTTTAGAGTCAAACCTACACCGGAAAACTCATCTCGAAAGCTTGCACCTTGTCTGGAGTTATAAACATGACAGACATGTAGAGGACATTTCACACTTGGAGATTCTGGAAGGCCTGAAGCCACCGCCCCAACTTAGGGCCCTCACGATCGAAGGTTACAGATCCACGAAATATCCAGATTGGTTTCTCGAGGAATCATATTTTGAGAATTTAGAAACTTTTGGTCTTATTAACTGCACTTCGTTAGAGGGCCTACCAACCAATGCTGAACTCTTTGGGAACTGCTCCTCACTTAGCCTCAAGAATGTGCCAAACCTGAAGACCTTGCCTTATCTTCCAGCAGGTCTTAAGATGTTATCAATTGTCAATTGCCCACTGCTTATATTTGTTTCGGACGATGAATCAGAGCAGCATCATCAGGGGGAGAACATCATGAGGACAGACCGCTTGGTACCAAACCTTTCTTTGATATTGAGTGAGGGTTCAGTATCAGAAACAAGTGACATAATAGCATCGGAATTTTCATCTCTGGAGCAGTTGATGGCATCAATTGATGCAGATATGTCACGTGTTGAAAACATTAGAAGTGTTATAGAAAGAGAGGAATTTGTGATAGAGGATAGCATCAAAGCATGGATATGTTGCCACAAGGAGAGGATGAGACTCATTTATGGAAGGGGCATCGGAATGCCTCTAGTTCCACCATCAGAACTTGTCAAACTTAATCTTTTTTCATGCAGTATTACAGATGGGGCTTTAGCTGTTTGCCTTAATGGTCTCACTTCATTGAGAAGTTTGGCCCTAATTAAGATCATGACTTTGACTACACTTCCATCGCAAGAGGTCTTTCAACATTTGACAATGCTTGGTGACCTGGAAATCAGTTCCTGCTGGTGTCTCATGTCATTAGGGGGCTTACGAGCTGCTACCTCTCTTTATTATCTTAGATTGACGTCTTGCCCTTCTCTAGACTCGTCACGCGGATTGGATGAAATTCCTTCATCTCTTGAGAAACTCTTTATATTCTGGTGCGTGGTTGCAGCGAATTTCTTCAGTGGTGACCTGTCGCACCTGAAAAATCTTCAGATAGTTGGCTGCAGAAGCTCTGCGTCCTTGTCGATTGGTCATCTGACCTCCCTTGTGTCATTATCACTAGAAGATCTCCCGGATCTGTGTTTTCTTGAAGGACTGTCTTCCCTGCAACTTCAGTACGTATCTTTGAAAAATGTCCCGAAGCTCAACACGAAGTGCATCTCACATGTTCGGGTGCGGTACTCATTCTCTGTTAGCAGCCCTGTGATACTCAACCAGATGCTCTCGGCTAAAGGTTTTACAGTTCCAGGATGTCTCTCTCTTGAAGGATGCAACGAGCAATCCGTTTCATTCAAAGAATCTGCTAATTTCTCATCCGTGTGGTGCCTGAACTTAATTGACTGCCAGATGAGGTCTCTGCCAGAAAATCTGATGTGTCTGTCCAGTCTGACACAACTTGTGATCCACCAGTCCCCCAACATATCATCTTTACCTGACCTGCCATCCTCCCTCCAACGTATACATATTTGGGGTTGTGAGCGCTTGAAGGAGAGCTGCCAAGCACCTGATGGAGAAAGCTGGCCAAAGATTGCGAGTATCCGCTGGAAGGAATTCAGATGAGCTGTGATTTTAGATTCACAACAACAAAGAAATGGAAATGTAAATGTCCCACCAGCGCTCTCAAAGAAACCTTTTGTGGATATTATTTTATGATATTTTGATCATTTCAATACTTCATTGATTTTATTGTATCCTTCGTTTGTTTAATTCGGATGTAGGCTGGGAGGAACAACGCTTAGTTTTCCAACAGAAAAAAAAAGTCTCAAGATCTGTCCTCTCCAGTGACCTCGTCTCCAATGCCTGTCAGGATTTGAGTGTTGGACTGCCTGAAGCTCAGTTACACTTCAACTCTCTGCGCGCTGTCGCTGGTGCTGACCCTTTGGATCCTTTCTTCCTCGATTTATGAGTACATCACTCTTCTACTCATGACGGCTCTCCTACTGTGCTGAGACAAGCATGTCTAAATTTGAATATTGTTCTATGTCATTGTCTTCTGTTATATTGTCTTGTAGTGTGACTTCTTGAACTCCTTCTTGATTTTGCTTGGTGCTGGACTGCTGGTCATAAATATTATTTCTTGTGTGCTGAGAGGTACTTTGATATCTCACGACTTCGGGAGGGCTAAGCTCCACGATTATGTACAATATATTGTAGCTGAACTTGTGCAGTTTATGTTTTGAGTTTGCTGAAGATCTGATGTGAAGTAGCTCTGTATCACTTGAAGAGGTTCGGGATATCCACAGCTCACTGTCCAGCCTTCAAGTCATTGCCAGTTATATACTCCTTTGTCAAATACAAATCTGAATACACTACTAGCAGTTACAAGCCGTCACAGCAGGCCTTAACTTCTCCTCAAGCTATGGCAGTCACCGTGAATCTCTAAATTTTGTGGCCATTCCGGAGAAGTAACTACACTCGGTCCTGCCTGAATCACTTTTGTGGCCACCCAGGTGGGATCTTGTTTGGGGTTAATAAAAAACACTGCCGCAATCCGTTTGATTTCCTTTTGACGCGAATCCGTTCGATTTCCAATGGTGAATTTCACGTTAAATCACATCATCGGAACCGAGCGGGTGAATTGCTTGGAATCTAGTGGCTGTCTATGGTGCAGCACCTAACAGATCAGTAAACCAAGAGCTATGGTGAGTGTTAAAATTCAATAGAACAGTGATTTTTTTTAGAGATGATGGTCAGGGCGCACTAGCTATCAATCTTGACAGCATGCTTTCCGGGATAGATTTAACTTGACTACAATAGAAGATAATTTTAACCACCAAGGTCCAAGGTGCACAAGCAAATTTAGAGGATAATGTCCAACTCTGAAGTCTGAAGTAGATCAACTAAATGGGTGCGGTTCAGTACCTACCAGTTTTTGAGTTTGGGAACGGGAATAATGGGGAAAGCGCAGGAGTGGCAGTAGAGCGCCGAGCTGGGGTCGATGCCGGAGCAGCTCCGCGCGGCCGCATACCCGAGCTCCAGTGTGTGCCGTCTAGCGGTGACCACGACCTGCAATCCAACAACGCAAGCCCAAAATCAGGAAGATTAGATTAGGGAGCTGGAGCAGGCATCAATCCTCGCTCGTCGGCGCCTCTGATGAGGAGGGCAGAGCAGAGCTGCGTCGAGCAGAGCAGGGCCAGCCGGCGAGCTGGGTGGCGTGCTGAGCCACGGCTACGCGTCCGCGACGGCGAGGACGAGCGGGTGGGCGGCGTACGCGTCCGCGACGGCGACGACGACACTAGTCCGGCGCTCAAGAGCGGAAGGAGGCATCCCGGAGCGCCCGCCGCTAGGTGTTCGGCATAATGCCACCACTCTAGTAACGCCTGTCGGTGCGCGCCGTGTCCTCCTTACAACGTGGCCCTGACGATTGGGTTCGACTCGTCGGCGACACTGGTGGTGACTCCAACGCGGTTCACCAAATTATATAGCCATCCGACGGCCGTAATTAAAATTGTCTAAATCAATCGGGACGCTTGAAGTCCAACAAATTGACACGTCTAAAACCCTTCTCTTTCTGAGTCGTCTCAGGAACCTTCCATGCAATCTGAGGGGTGTGACCGGCCAGCTGCCCGAATTCACGCTGGCTAACCGGTCCTCCGCCTATCGGCATTCACACCAGAGCGGAGTTCGAGAAGCCTACTTCCGTGCTATCGGCCTGCCCAGATATTTAAGCACGCATCCATGACCCCAAAACCCTATCCCTCAGAGCATTTCTCCCACCGTCGTCGTTGCCATCAAACCACCCTCGTATTCTCGTTCGTCATTCGCCATTGCCATGTCACGCTCCTTTGCCATGTGGTATAGGAGCCTCATGCCGACACGCCACACACAAATCACGATGGGATCCACAACAATGCAGGGCAACCTCTAAGCTCTTCACAACGCTCAGAGGGGATGGATGAGGGCGCCCCCATGGAGAAGGAGCATGCATCTGTGTCGCTGCTGGACGAGCATGGGACCACGCGGGGGAAGGAGCCACCAATGTTCGGGTTCAATATGCTTCAGGCACCGGTACTAGTGGAGGTGGAAGAGGCATAGGGCATCCATCGATGAAGGAGTCATCGGTGTCCGCGCCATGCATCTGTTGGCAGAGTAGCACTACAACTTTGATCTCTTGGAGGAACACCAACAAGAGGTGTAGCGTGCGTCTGAAGTAGTCGATGTGGCAATGATGGAGGTGTACCAATCAACTAGATACACAACTAAATATTGGTGAAAATCTATTCATTAAGTGTCAAATATCAAGGCAGAATTTTTTTATAAAGAAAAGTATCAAGGCAATAAAAAAACATCAGAAGTAATATAAATTTGCCCATCAACAAGTACTCCCTCTTTTCCGGTTTATAAGGCTCAATTAAAAAATCTCACCAACCGAGATAGATGGTGAGTGGTGGAATATTTTTGGTAGTTTGCAAAAGCACCCAATTAATGCTTTTGTTTTTCTCAAAAAAGTATGTTTACCAATGCATTAATTGCAATGCATGCATGCATAAATTACATGAATTGGTCAATTTTCTCTTAATACTTACATGCAATGATTTAATGCACCTTGGAATCTGAACATGTGATGAGAAACAACCAAATTGAGCCTTATAAAATGAAAAAACTAAAATTTTGAGATAAGCCCTATAAACCGGAAAGGAGGGAGTATTTACCTCAGCTAGGAATCAAAGTTGTCAATCCAGTATGAGTCACCTAGCAAACAGCGTGAACAACATCTACACACAAAAAACGCTTGTCCCCAACACAGCAAGAGGGTTGTCAAGCCCCTTGTCTCGCTAGTCACAAGATTAAACCGAAGTGATAGAGATAATTGATAGCAAGGTAAAACAATTTCGCAGTACAAATGGTGACATTTTTTTTATGTTAGGATAGCAAAAGAGGGGAAGAGAATTGTGCAATCGGCACTGATCCAATCAAATCGGACGGCCCAGACTTCCCAGCGTAGCGTCAACGGAAACCCCACCATAAGTAAGGCCCCATCGAAGCCCACATCCCTTGGCCTAAACCCTAGCCCTCTCCCCCGCCCCCGCCTCCGCCTCCCAAACCCCTCGGCCGCCGCCGGCGAAGCGCGCGGGACGAGATGGCGCTCTACCTGCTCTTCGAGTCGGCGTCGGGGTACGCGCTCTTCCACGCCCACGGCATCGACGAGATCGGGCAGAGCGTGGACGCCGTCCGCTCCACCGTGCTGGACCTCAAGCGCTTCAGCAAGGCCGTCAAGCTCGCCGGCTTCACCCCCTTCCTCTCCGCCGTCGACGCCCTCAACCAGTGCAACGCCATCTCCGAAGGTACCGTGTTCCCGCCCCCCTCCTCTCCCGGTGGAATCCTCGTGTCAAATCTCCCGTGACGAGCGAATGCTCTTTTGGTGGCCCAGGGATCATGACCGACGAGCTGAGGAACTTCCTGGAGCTCAACCTGCCCAAGGTCAAGGAGGGGAAGAAGGCCAAGTTCAGGGTCGGCGTCATGGAGCCCAAGGTCGGGTCCCACATCACCGAGGCCACCGGAATCCCCTGCGAGTCCAACGACTATGTCCAGGAACTGCTTCGTGCCGTGCGGCTGCACTTCGATCAGTTCATTGACCAACTCAAGGTGATGGATTTTTGCATTTGCGTCTAGTTTCCATGTTTTACATTGTTCCGTGAAGATTGAGCTGTCAAACATGGGTCCTAAAGCTCTGTAGTAGGATAATAAATCACATTGTGGTCTGACTTGGGTTGTGGCTGGTGTATTTGATTTTAGAGGATTGTGCAGCAGTGGGAAAAGTTTAATGTTTTGGTGGTATGAACTACAGTATGATTTTGCATCAAGTCGGTGCAGAGAGTTGGACAATTACTACCTTATGCTTGACACATCATTTTTACTAATTAAGTTTACCTAGATCATACAGTGAATTGCCTGGAGTTTCACAAATTGGTTGCTGGCATGTTGATCCTTCTTCATGGTTTTATTCCATCACTGCTCTTATCCCATACATACTTGTTTGTAAACTTTGTTCTGTTTATTTTTATTGCAGCCATCTGACCTGGAGAAGGCTCAGTTAGGTCTGGGGCATAGCTATAGCAGGGCAAAGGTCAAGTTCAATGTGAATCGTGTGGATAACATGGTGATTCAAGCCATCTTTCTGTTGGATACACTTGATAAGGATGTCAATTCCTTCTCCATGAGAGTGAGGTTGGTTCCTCATCTTATTCTTAATTTGCTTAATTTATTAACTAGTATCTGGTTCTTTGGTTTGGCTGTCGCGATGAGACTTGGATTATCTCAAAAAGAAAAGTTGATGCCCACATAGAAGTCCTGGGAAAGTTCTAGGTATAGGCACTAGAGTTGACATTTGTTCAGTACTTTTCCAGTTTAGTTGTCGGTATATGCCACCATTTTTTGATTGCAGGAGTTAAAAAAAAACAGCTGAAATTTGATTAATATCGTTTGTATGCCTCTTCTTTTGTAACCACATATGCTTTTTTTGGGTGGAAACGCTGTATGCTTTCGGTGGGTGTAATGACATTTTCCTTTTTCTTTTTACCCTTGTTGACGCTGTAACTAGTTTTGAACATTTGTCACTGTAGCTGTGTTAGTTGGATGGGTGTATTAATTGTTGCTTAACCATGATGCAGGGAGTGGTATGGATGGCATTTTCCTGAGCTGGTCAAAATTGTGAATGACAACTACCTTTATGCTAAGCTTGCCAAGTTTGTAGTAAACAAATCTGATTTGTCAGAGAAAGACATTCCAGCTTTAGCAGATCTGATTGGAGATGAGGACAAGGCAAAAGAAATTGTTGAAGCAGCAAAGGCATCTATGGGTAACAACCATGTCCACAATTGGTATGCTTCTTAGTAGTTGCCACGGTAGCTTAGTTTACGTAATCTTCTTTTTATTTTCAGGCCAGGACCTTTCACCAGTTGATTTGATCAATGTCCAACAGTTTGCTCAAAGGGTCATGAATCTATCTGAGTACCGTAAAAATCTCTATGAGTATCTGGTGACAAAGATGAATGATATTGCACCAAATCTGACGTCATTGATTGGTGAAATGGTTGGAGCTCGGTTAATCTCTCATGCTGGCAGTCTTTCAAATCTTGCAAAATGCCCTGCCTCCACTCTCCAGATACTAGGTGCCGAGAAGGCGCTCTTCAGGTAATTGTGACTGAGTGGACTTCTTATGCATTCCCACACCCTATTTCCAACCTGTGCTTTCTTATTTGTAGTTGCCCTTCTACTCAAATACTAACTGTTTTGTCAAGTATTCAGGCTTTGTCCTCTATGCTTCTGAAATGTTGTGATTGATTTCCTAATTTTACTGCAGAGCTCTTAAAACACGTGGAAACACACCGAAGTATGGCCTCATATTCCACTCGTCTTTTATTGGTCGTGCATCGACCAAGAACAAGGGAAGAATGGCTAGATACCTGGCAAACAAATGCTCAATTGCTTCACGCATTGACTGTTATTCAGGTTAGTTGAAGGACTTTGTTTGCAAAGGTTAAACATCCTGACTGCTTTTTCTGTTTGTTTTCCTCACTGGGTTATGAATTCCAGATATGAGTAGCTCCATTTTCGGTGAGAAACTGCGTGAACAAGTCGAGGAGAGATTAGACTTTTATGACAAGGGTGTTGCACCACGCAAGAACCTTGATGTAATGAAAGCTGCAATTGAGGAGGGTCTGACCAACACAGTCTCAGAGGAGGGTAAGGGTACTTCTCTTTATACGTTGGTCTCTCACAATCACTTAATTTCAAGTCTTTCTGTACATTTGTATATTTACACCTTGCCCTGAACAATTCTTTTCGCAGACAAGGAGAAGGTGAACGGTGACACGACTGCCAAGAAAAGTAAGAAAAAGAAGTCCAAATCCGAGGCTGACGGTGACGCCATGGATCTTGATACGCCTGCCAGCACGGCCGCAGCAGAAGAAGGGACAGAGAAGAAGAAAAGGAAAAAGAAGCACAAGCTAGAGGAGCCCCAGGATGAAGAGATGGCGGCAGCCAATGTCGACGGCGAACAGGACGGGACTCCCAAGAAAAAGAAAAAGAAGAACCGTGATGCCGCAGAGTCTGTTGAGCCTAAGACAGCCACAGAGGGGAAGAAGAAGAAAAAGAAGTCCAAAACAGAGGCCGATGACTAGACTAGAACCTCTTTGTTGTGCTTAATGAAATTATAAACATCTAGTAGTGTATAATTTATGTACAACCATGGATCTAATCGGGCCTCAACTATTGAATCTTTGGTCCTATTGGTGGTGCTGATCACATTTTGAGGTCTATAACGTGGAAGAGCATGGATTGAGGAGGCTGTTCAACTATTGCTGTTTCTTGATTAGCACTTGGGATGTTTTGATTGGATGTGTGTTCTTGAGGGTCTTCTTTTTATTGCCTGGTTCTTGTTTCCAAGTTATTTCTCTCTCTCTCTCTCTGCACTTGCACACATTTTGAGGTGATAGAAGAGCATGAATTGAGGGGGTTCAGCACGAGTTCATTTTTTGAACAAGATGTATGTTAAGTTGACATTACTGTTGCCTTGAGCTACATACACTTACTAACATAGATCCTGCCTCTTGTACGTCAAAAAAAAAAAAAGATCCTGCCTCTTGTGGTTACGGGTTACTCATGATTGTGCATGTGATCTCTGGAAACATATTGTCATAATATGAATGCTAATGGCACTGGAGTTACAAAATAAATCACTTGAGTTGTTGCAGAGGTAATCGACCGCCCCTTTCGTCTGGACTGGACTGAAATGCTGTGATTGCTCGTTCTGCCTCTTGGTCCCTTCCTTGAGGAGTGAAACACTCTGCTTGCTCTTGCTACTCTTACCCACTTCCTCCAGGACCTGCTCCACTTGGTGAACCACCCTGAGCGAGCCTCCTGAACCATGCCGCGACGGCTCTTGGCCCGCTCTCTTGGAGCTCCGCCAGGAACTCCAGTGCTCCATCCAGCCTGTTGGCATTGTCGTACGCGCCGAGTATCCTCATGTTTCGGGTCACGCAGACAGCCTAGCCTTGCCTCGCCTCGTCCATCTGATCGGGGAGACAGCACACCTTCACCAGGAGCGCACACAGCTTCGTGTCCCCGCCAACTCAACTGTACCGTGTCGAAAACTCGCTGCGCCCCCCGCCAACTGAACTACGTATATCAGTTTGGGCACATTCGCTTCCAAAGAATCCTCCAGCACTGCATACTCTACCTAGCCAACACACGGTCCATTCGTAAGGGAGGTCACATTGCCGTTCAAATTAGTGCACCATTGATGCAATTCACAAGTTCAATGTTGAGTAAAGAGCTGAGATCAGAAATTCATTCACAAATTATAGATATGAAACCCGGTAAACAAGATGCGAGTAAAAATTATAGAAATGTTCATCCTCCAAGAAAGAAAAATTATACAATCTTTTTTTTGAGCAGCCCGCTTCGGAAAAACAAGAAGCACGAGTTGTAGGAAATTACACTCGATTGCCCTCCCCAAGTGCAACCTCCAACCGTTTTTGCCTTGCCCCAACAGAGCGAGCCTCTCCTCTCGCAACCCTAGCTGCGCCGCCGCCAGCCCCGTCACGCCGCCGCCGCCGCCCCGTCGCATCTCGGCCTCACCCCGCAGGACTCCGTCCATCACCGCCCGCAGTCGCCGTGCGGTCAAATCCCGCGTTTGCGGCCACTGCCGTTGGTCGCCGCCGCCGGCAGCCGGACGACCAGCTCCGTCCACCCTCCAGCAATATCCACGCCAGAGCCTTCCCCCAGCTCAAGGTGAGGTGAGCAGCCTCCTCCCCCTACTGCACTACCACTTGGGCCCCTAACTGTACCACTTGGATTCGGTTAGGTTCAGCAGCGTGGCCAGATGCAACTTTTTGCATGATGCAAGATGTAATTTCTTGTGTGTTGCCAGTTCAGTCAGAAGTTCATCATACCTTTCGCTACAAGTTTATCAATGTTATGGTTTGGCGTCTGTATTTATGAACTGAGCTTTGGCCGGCCTCAGTTTTTGATCTGCGCAGTCCCCGTCAACCCGCTGGCCGCCACCCATGGCAGAGACCACCGAGAACGAGTGCCGCACCGATGAAGAGGAAGACCTGGTTGGAGAGGAGGAAGGAGGCACTGGGGTCGAAGGCGAGGAGGGTGGACGGGCCGGAGAGAAGAGGAAGCGGCGGCCTCTGAACAAGAAGAGTCTGGGCGGCTTTAGCAAGCGCGGGGTGTGCTACCTCAGCCGCGTCCCTCCCCACATGAACCCGTCGCACGTCCGCCAGATCTTCTCCAAGCACGGCGAGGTGCAGAGGATCTACCTCGTCCCCGAAGGTAATCAATCCCCCTGTCATGAACTGAAATGGTGGCTGCGTTTTTATGTTTGATTTGCGATGACATGGTACCAAAGCTAAGCGTTCATTTGAGGAACACAAATAAGCTGAAAGCCCTACTTTGTTTTTTCGTACGATTATGCAGAGGGCAATGTGATGATGTTAGCTAGCCTAGAGAAAAGCAAAGAGAACAAACCATATTTATCTGATTTTGAGATGCGTGTATAACAAAGGAGAAGCGTGTGCAGAGTTTCTGCTGCAAATAACATGCCTCAACGTGTGTAACTAGGCTGTATTTCGGTAGCAGAAGGCTGTTGATGGAGTTCTAGGTTTGTTTGTCTTGCTTGTGTTTGTGAAAACATTTTCATTTCTTCTAGGGGAAGGGGAAAATTCAAATAGAACATGTCATCAAATGATATAATCATGTTTTGCATGCTGATTGCACATGTTGCAGCGGCAGTATACCGTGCAGTGACAGCGAGTTGTTTTTCCTGTCCCTCGTGGTTATACGTCTTAGAATGTGAAGTGCTCTACTGCTCTTTATAATGCTTACATATTTGTACATGAAAAGAACCCAACTTCTTAACTGTTATGTACTAATGTCATCTCTTTCCTCCAGGTCAAGGTCATCGCAAGCATTGTAACGTAAAAGCGAAGGCTTACTCCGAAGGGTATGTTATGAAAAATACACAGATGAGCTGCTCTGGAGAGACTTGCTAGATCCCTTTTTTCGGTTTTATGCTGAAAGTCAAACATGGAGCAATAGTTACCACTGTCTACTTATTGCATTTCTGGAGTAGTCATGTAAAGATATGGTAGATGATGTATAGTATTTCACAATTGTGACATATTTTTATTGTTGTACTTGTTACTTGTATGGCCTTAATAATGTTCCTAAATTCTTTGTAGGTGGGTTGAGTTTGCAAAGAAAAGTGTCGCCAAGAGGGTGGCTAATCTGCTTAATGGTGAACAAATAGGTGTGTTCTCGGCTCTATGTTTCATGTATTTTATTCTTTCTATGTTACCGTTGGTTTACATTAGATATACTGAACATGGATGGTCTGTTCTTCCTTTTTATTGCTCAACCCTCAAGCCCCTCAAATTTTTGGCCCCAAAAGGGTTGCTTTTGTCGGCCCTGTCATGTTTGAAGAGCTATACAATGTGTGCGTGCTAGAGAGCTCAATTATTCTTGTCTGACAATTATTGATGACCATCTGTGTTAATGATGTATTTTATTAGGTGGGAAGAAGAGGTCGTCATTTTATTATGACATCTGGAACATAAAGTATCTCAGGAAGTTCAAATGGGATGATCTGGTTGGTGAAATAGGTATGCCTAAAGTACAAAACTGTAAAGTAGCTATAAACTTGTCAGTAATGTGAACTGTTATTTACGTAGTCTAATCCTTGGAGTTTAATGCAGCTGAGAAGACTCATATCAGGGAACAGAAATTAACATTGGAGATAACAGCTGCGAAGAAACAACGTGATCATTATCTCTCTAATGCTGAAAAGTCTCGTACACAGAAATTTATTCGTGAGCGCATAAAAAAGGTATGCTCTATTGTTTAACATACTTCTGCTAGCATAATTCACGCTGGGGATTTTCTTTCTGTCCTGTGTCATCTTTTTCAGACACTTGGTGACACATGGTTTGGTTATAGCAGGAAAATCATTTCAGTTACAAGCTAGCCCTAACACCGGATATTTTCTCCCTTATTTTGCCGTTCACTGCAAGTTTCATTACTAAATTCTGTATATACGTTGGTGACATCCTTGAAACAGAAGCAAAAGACTGAAGGAAAAGAATCCAATGATGTCGGTGAGACGAATAACGATTGCCCAATTCCTCGACAGAATAGAGCAGTTGAGGAGAGAGGCCCTAATAAAAAGGCAAAGCTCTCAAAAAATATTCTGGCCGGAGTAAGTGTGCAGCCCTCTGGCAGTTAATCTGGTGGTGCTTTTACGTTAGCTAGCTAGTCATTTGACCTGCTTTCATCGCACTTGCAGGTATTCGGTGGTTCATCATGATCGATTTTGGTTCCTGGTGGATTGGAGCATTGCAAACTGAATGTTCTAGCACAAGATCATTGCTGTCTTCGCCATCTGCTCCGCCTTTGTAGATTAGGCTGTCGTTTTTTGTAATGGAGGGTGAATGGTTTGGTCGTTTGGTGATTCCGGATTGCCAAATATGTATTACTTTTGCTGTAATACTGGGATGGATGTGCACTGTTGTTAATTTGAAACAGTGAAGTAATATTACCCTGTATTGGCCATAGCCCATATGACTGTTCGTTCTGTTGTGATTCTCATGGCGTGTCTTACAGTTCGCTGGAATGCTGCAGACAGTTTTATTTTTATTTCTATTTTAAACGAGGTAAGACTGTAATCCATCTAAGAAGGTTCTCAATTTTCAGATCATGCTTGTTTGGAACATAAGAGTTTTCACAGTAATTGTTCATTTTTTGCAGGAAAAGATTGCCAAATAACGGAAAAATAGACGCCCTGCATAAAACATAGAGATCTAAATATATACACCGTGGCCGACCTGGGTTTTTTTATGTACGTCGATGGTGGACTGTCTGTTCTTTAGAGTGTTTATTGGGAGATGGCATCTTCAACGGCGACCTGCATACGTGTGGACGACGAAAGCCATCCAACGTGGTCCTTCCCCCTTCCATCTACAGTATTACAAGGTACCATAAAAAGTACACAGTGCATACTAGCATTTGGGCCAATGCGCTTTGTTTTTTATGCGGTAGAATTGGATTTAACTCTCTTGGCAACGTTGCTCGTGGAACCAAGCCAATTCTGGACAAACGCATGTCAACTATAGAGGGTATCACGAAGAATGCCCATAGAAAGTGGGAAATGTTTGTGTGGCGGGTTTTTCTTCAGCTAGGCATATATTGCTTCATGGAAACCATTATGCAGTAGTGGTAAGTATCATGAATAGATACACCAGATGTTTCAATATTCATTGATCCCTTGCAACTGGCGCTGTATACGAGTACTCATTTCAGCAAGTTCCCAGATCTGACATTCTGACGTTCACTCAATATCCAGGTCCCAAATTAGTAGGGTGGCTCGAAGAACTTGTCCATTGGTGCGAGCCCAGCGTCTATCCCGCTGAGAACATGAGCAGAGCTGCATCTTGTGTTAGTGAAGATCCTTCCGTCCCTCTCTTTCTAAAGCATCCAGATGACTAGGAGTCTGGTGGCCTTCCAAGTTCTTCGCTCACGAGGTGGTGTCGCACCTTCAATTATCATTGGCGTCATATATTATTCTTGCTTGTAGCTTTCAAAACAGAAACGAAGGCACACGGAAAGTGCGGAAGGCCGGTGCTGGACAATAAAATGGGAGAAGCAGGTAACCTAACCCACAATTTTACTGAACTTTCCTTGATTTTGACGTGCTAACAGAATGCCTATCACAATGAGAGGGTAGTTTCTCCGAGGCTACATGGTATTGCAAGGCAAGCACAAGGGACTAACACAAACAGGGTTGTTTCTTCTATTCACTGGCTGTTGGCCCACATACCACTAACTGCTGAGTAATTCTATGTCAGCATGTTTGTTGGCGAGTAATTCTATAACATGAATGGGCTGTCAGTCATGTATATTTTGGCGGTACAGCCTATGCTACTTGCACATAATTCATAGATTAATTAGGCCACTTGCACATGTTTTATTGATTAATGAGCTATCAACAGTGGTTAAAGTTTAGCTTTTCAGAGAGTCCAACTCAGCGGAACTTAATTATACAAGGATTAGATCTGGGGTTATCTTCCTCACCTGCTACTTTTGGAGACTTCTGCGTCTCATTTGCAATAGCATCTCCTGCAACCTTGCATCCGCCTTCCTCGCTGCGCAAACAACTCTGCTTCTGAGGTTGATCATCCGAGTAAGCTTCAAGACCATCCCTTTGATGTTTTCACATGCTTTTTTTTCTTTTTGGAGAAGGAAGCCTTTTACTGATTCTTCGCAGAAGTATCTAGGTGATGTTTTCACTTGTTAGTTTTGCATCTAGAAATACTACTGTCCACACAAAAGATGGAAAAAAAATTCTTATAATGAGCTATCGAGAGTGTTACAGTTTAGTTTTTCAGAGAGTCCAACTGAGCTGAACTTAATCATACAGGATCAGACCTGGGGTTATTTTGCTGACCTCTGCTATTTGAAGACTTCTGCATCTCATTTGCAATAGCACAACACTAGCTCGAACCTGCATCTCCGGCAACTTTGCATCTGCCTTCCTCGACACGCTGTGCTCTGACAACTCTGCTTCAGAGCTCCATCATCCGTGTAAGCTTCTAGACCATAGCTCTGACGTTTTCACTTGATAGTTTTTTGCTCTATTTCCCCCTAGATATACTTCTGTCGGCACAAACGAAGAATGAAAGAAATCTGTCTTTTTGGCTGTGCTCCTTTTCTTCCTTTCAGCGGCCTGCTAATTTATCTCGTCGTTCCAATTTCTGCAGGTTTTTCATCCACTGCTGCCTTCACCACCTGTTTGGCCCTCCATTATACCCAAAAAAACAAAAATAAAAATAGTCCACTTCTTTGTAAGCACTTCCAAGGTTACCTAAGATCTGTACATTGTCAAAATCAGCCCAAAAACATCCGAAACAAACTGCAACTCCATGGGGGCGGCGGTGGTGGCTGTCTTACAAATGGTGGCATCGCCAATCCTGAAGAAGCTCCTCACTGATGCTTCGAGGTACCTTGGAGTCGACATGGCCAGTGAGCTCCATGACCTTGAGACCACCATCATGCCACAGTTCGAGCTAATGATTGATGCGGCTGACAAGAACAACCACAGGGCTAACCTGGACAAATGGATCGAAGAGCTAAAACAAGCCTTCTTCAGCGCAGAATACTTGCTGGATGATTATGAGTACAACCGCCTTGAGCGCAAAGCAAAGAGCGGGAAGGATCCGTTGCCACCGCATTCCTCCACCAGCAGTACTATTCTGAAGCCTCTGCATGCTGCATCCAACCGGTTGTCCAATCTGTCCTCCAAAAACAGGAAGCTAATTCGCCAGCTGAATGAACTGAAGGCCATTCTGGCGAAAGGCAAGGAGTTACGTGATCTTCTTTGCTTATCAGCTGGTAACACTGCAGAGGACCCTGTTGTACAAGCAGCCGTTGTTCCTCTGGTCACATCAATTCCACCTCCAAAAGTAATAGGTCGTGACAAGGATCGCGACAAAATAATAGACTTTCTTACAAAGCCGGTTGGTGTTGAGGCTGATTCAGCTATACATTCGGGGTTGGCCATCGTTGGAGCAGGAGGCATGGGAAAATCCACCTTGGCACAGTATGTCTACAATGACAAGAGGGTACAAGAACATTTTGATGTCAAGATGTGGGTGTGCATCTCACGCAAACTTGATGTCGAACGTCATACACGGGAGATTATTGAGTCTGTGGTGGAGGGTGAATGCCCACGTGTTGGTAATCTTGATCCTCTCCAGTGCAAATTAAGGGGCTTATTGCAAAACAAGAAATTCCTGCTTGTACTGGATGATGTTTGGTTTGAAGAATCTGGCACTGAGATGGAATGGGAGCAACTCCTCCGTCCATTAGTTTCTGAGCAGACTGGAAGCAAAGTTTTGGTGACTTCTCGATCGAGTATACTTCCTGCTTCTCTTTACTGTAACAAGATTGTTCCTTTGGAAAACATGGGAGATGCCGAGTTCTTGGCACTCTTCCAAAACCATGCTTTTTCTGGAGCAGAAATCAGAGAACATAGTTTGCGTCAGAAGCTAGAAGAGATTGCAGAGAAGCTTGCTACCCGATTGGGACGATCTCCTTTGGCAGCAAAAACTGTGGGTTTACAGCTGAGCAGGAAAAAGGATGTCCCTTCATGGAAAGATGCTGTACAGAAGGACAACTTAAGTGATCCCGCGAAAGCTCTGTTGTGGAGTTATGATAAGTTAGATCCACGTCTGCAGAGGTGCTTTCTTTATTGCAGCTTATATCCAAAAGGCTATCGATATGACATGAGGGAGTTGGTTCACCTGTGGATGGCAGAGGGATTTATTGATTCATGCAGCGAGAACAGGAGAGTGGAAGATATTGGAAATGATTGCTTCAGTGAGATGGTCTCAGTTTCATTCTTTCAACCAATTGACCACAGGTTTCGTACATACTATGTTATGCATGATCTTATTCATGATTTGGCAGAGTCACTCTCTAAAGAACACTGCTTCAGATTAGAAGATGAAAAGGTGGCAGACATACCATGCACTGTTCGACATTTATCTGTTTGTGTTGAGAGTATGATACAGCATAAACAAAGCATTTGCAAGCTACATCATTTGTGTACTATTATCTGCATGGATCCAGTTAAAGATGATGTAAGTGATGTTTTTAATCAGATATTGCAGAATTCCAAGTTGCGGGTACTATATCTGTCATTCTACAACAGTAGCAAATTGCCAGAATCAATTGATGAGCTGAAGCATCTTAGGTATTTAAACATCATCGACACGTCAATTTCTGCATTGCCAAGATCATTATGTACTCTTTACCACTTACAGTTCCTTAAGTTCAGTCTAAGAATTAAGAGTTTGCCCGACAAACTCTGCAATTTAAGTAAGCTGTGGTATCTCGAAGGTCATGAAGTTAGTCTAATATATGATCCATATAGAAATGCTCTGCCACAAATCCCAAACATAGGCAAGCTAACTTTGCTCCAACAACTTTATAACTTTTCTGTTGAAAAGCAGAAGGGATATGAGTTGCGGCAGCTGAAGGAGATGAACGAGCTTGGTGGCTGTTTAAATGTTACAAATCTTGAAAATGTCACTGCAAAGGATGAAGCTTTAGAGTCCAACCTACACCGGAAAACTCATCTTGAAAGTTTGCACCTTGGTTGGAGTTATATGGATGACATAAATGTAGAGGACAGTTTACACTTGGAGATTTTGGAAGGCCTGATGCCACCACCCCGACTTAAGAGCCTCACAATCAAAGGTTACAGATCGGCGAAATATCCAGGTTGGTTTCTTCAGGATTCATATTTTGAGAATTTGGAAACCTTTGAGCTTGTTAATTGCACTGCGTTAGAAGGCCTACCAACCAATGCAGAAATCTTTGGGAATTGCAGCTTACTTAGCGTCAATAATGTGCCAAACCTAAAGGCATTACCTTGTCTTCCAGCAGGTCTTAAAAAGCTATCAATTGCAAAGTGTCCACTGCTTATATTTGTTTGCAGCGATGAACCAGAACAACATGATCAGTGGGAGAACATCATGAATACAGACCAACTGGTATCAAACCTTTCTTCGGTCGTGAGTGGGTATGTATCATACACACGGGACATAATATCATCAGAATATTCATCACTGGAGCAGTTGATGGCATCGATGGATGCGGATATGTCACACATTGAATACATTAAAAGTGTTATAGAAAGAGAGGAATTTGTGATGGAGGATAGCATCAATGCATGGATATGTTGCCACAAGGAGAGGATGGGACTCATTTATGGAAGGAGCATCGGGTTGCCTCTGGTTCCACCATCAGAACTTACCCAACTTCATCTTTCTTCATGCAGTATTACAGATGGAGCATTAGCTGTTTGCCTTAATGGTCTCACTTCACTGAGAGGTTTGCACTTAGATGAGATCATGACTTTGACTACACTTCCATCGCAAGAGGTCCTCCAACATTTGACAAACCTAACCTGGATGATTATCAAGTCTTGCTGGTGTCTCAGGTCATTGGGGGGTTTACGAGCTGCTAACTCTCTTTCGGATGTCAGATTTTATTCTTGCCCTTCTCTAGACTTGGCACAAGGAGCAGATGAAATGCCATTATCTCTTGCGATGCTCATTATATCCTGCTGCGTGGTTGGGGATAATTTCTTCAGTAGTGGTCTGCCGCATCTGACAGACCTTCAAATGGATGGCTGCGGAAGCCTTGCATCCTTGTCAATCGGTCATCTGACCTCCCTTGCATCATTATCATTATCAGATTTCCCAGATCTGTGCTATATTGAAGGACTTTCTTCCCTCCAACTTCACCGTGTATATTTAAATGATGTCCCGAAGCTCAACGCCAAGTGCATCTCACAGTTTCGGATGCAGAAATCACTCAGTGTTAGCAGCCCTGTGATACTCAACCACATGCTCTCGGCTAAAGGTTTTACAGTTCCAGAATTTCTCAATCTTTATGATTGCAAGGAGCCATCCTTTTCATTTGAAGAATCTGCAAATTTCTCATCCCTGCGGCACCTGACATTACAAGATTGTGAAATGAGGTCCTTGCCAGGAAATCTCAAGCGCCTGACCAGTCTGACACGACTTGATATCAACGACTGTCCCAACATATCATCTTTACCTGATCTGCCATCGTCCCTCGAAAATATACGTGTTCTGCGTTGTGAGCGCTTGAAGGAGAGCTGCCAAAGACCTGATGGAGAAAGCTGGCCAAAGATTGCAAGTATCCGCTGCAAGGAAATCGACTGAACTGTGATTTCAGATTCACAACTATGAATAAACGTAAAGGTAAATGGCATACATCACTCTCACAGAGAACCTTTTGTAAACATTACTTTATGATATTTGGGTCATTCATTTCATTGTATCCTTCAGTGATTTAATTCGGATGCAGGCTGGGAGATTGAAGCTTCGTTTTCCAACAGTCTCAAGATCCAGTGACCCCATCTCCACTGCCTTAAGGAGTTGAGTGTTGGACTGCCTCAAGTTCATTTACACTTCAACTCTCTCCGTGCTGTGGCTGGTGCGGACCCCTTGGCTCCTTTCTTCCTCGATTGCTGCGAGCATCGCTCTTTCACTCTTGATGGCTCCATTGCTGTGCTGAGACAGTGTGTCTAAATTTGAATCATGTTCTGTGTAGTTGTGCTTTATTATCATGTCTTGGAGTGTTACTTTTGATTTTGCTTGGTGTTGGACTGCTGGTCATAAATATTATTTCTTGTGTGCTGAGATGTACTTCGATATCGCACTACTAATGGAGGGCTAAGCTCCACAATTCTGTACAGTATTGTAGCTAAACATCCGCAGTTTACGTTTGGAGTTCGCTGAAGGTCTGATGTGAAGCAGCTCTGAATCACTTGAAGAGGTTCGGGATATCCACAGCTCACTGTCCAGCTTTGAAGCCATTGCCAGTCATAACCTCCTTCGAGAATACAAATCTGCACACACTACAAGCGGTTACAAACCCTCGCAGCAGGCCTTAACTTCTCATGGTGGTCACCATGAATAGCTTGATTTTGCGGCCATTCTGGAGACGGGGTGAAGTAACTACACTCAGACCTACCCTGAATCACTTGACTGTAGGCCGTGACTTTGTGTGGCATTGTCTCCCTTCTAGAGGTTGCTCAGGTGGGATCTTGTTTCGGGACTATGATGAGTGATGACTCTTAAATTCAGTAGAACCAAGTGTAAATGATTTCTTTTTTAGAGATGATGATGGTGGCGCACTAGCTATTAATCTTGACAGCATGTGTTCTGGGATAAATTTAAGCACAAGGGTCCAAGGTGCACAAGCAAATCCAGTAGTGTAGAAAACCACACCACAGTGGAAAATGTCTAACTTGATGTCTGAATTAGATCGGCTAGATGGGTGCACTTCAGTACGTACCAGTTAGAGTCGGGGAACGGGAATAACGGGGAAAGCGCAGGCGTGGCAGTAGAGCACCAGGCCGCGGGTCTACGCCGGAGCAGCTCCGCCGCGGCCGCATCCCCGAGCTCCGGTGCGCGCCGTCTAGCGGCACGGCTGCGTCCATGACCTGCAATCCAACAAGGCAAGCACAAAATCAGGGAGATTACGGAACTGGAGCAGGCATCAATCCTCGCTCGTCGGCGACTCTGATGTGGAGGGCGACCTGTGCAAGCAACACACGATGCATTCGGCCAGCAATGCCGCGTCGGCACCCACGCGGAGCAGGCGACGGAGCCCCCGCACGGCCATGGCCTCGACGTCCGCCACCATCTGCCTCTCCCGCCACCTCCATCGGCTCCGCGAAGCTTCCCAGAGCACGGCACGCCACTCGCCGGAGACGGCCCCACCTTCTTCCACGAGAGCGGAGCAGCCCCAGCCGGCAAGCTGGGTGCTACACGTCCGCGACGGCGAGGACGAGACCAGTCCGGCGCTGAGGGGCGCAAGGAGTCATCCCGGAGCGCCCGTCCGCCCGCCCGCTAGGTGTTCGGGATAACGCCAGCACTCCAATGACGCCTGTGGGCGTGGCGTGCGCCGTCTCCTCTTGCCATGTGGCCACGAGTGGGTTCGACTCCTCAACTACACTTTTTTCGATAGAGGTATATTTTATTGACTCAAAATAAATCATCAACAAGATACACCCACAAAAAGCACACACACCCCACCTCTATCATAGGTAGAATGCACACAACCAACACCAACGCACTCACACTAAAAATAGCCGACGACACTTAGTGCTAAAGACATCTTCAATCATCAAACAGATATCACTAAATGTCTGCAAAAGTCCATGAACACAACCGTCCTCGTCTGCGGCATCGTCCCATCCGCCATCCGCCGTCATTATCGTCGCACCGGTGGCAGAATGCCCGCTAGGCGTCGTGGCATCCCTACCCCGGCCTATGCGACGTGTTCACGGCATAGACGCCCTGCCGCATCCTCCATCACCTTCCGCCGATTTTCTTTGATGATGTCAGTGGCTCAGATGAAGAGGGCGTGCTCGGACTCCATGAACCCCACTTGGAGGAGATGTGTGTTGAGTCGGTGCCAGCCGACTCATTAGTGGTCTTGGACCGGTCGATGGCCCAGCCTCCACGAGCACCTAGGCTGGGCCTTGGCCTTGGCGAATGCCGCCTTGCACCGCGCGTTGCGCAGCACCTCTGCCTCAGGCTGGTCACAATGGGCAAAAACATAAGCTAGTAACTTACACACTTCCTAGACTATGTTACTACCTTTATAGTGGGTAGGAACATCTACGTAGTGTCATGCAACGATGTATTTATTAGGTTATAGACTCATTGTTTTTTGGAGTGTGTGATGTTCCGGTAACTTAGCTAGTTACCACAAGCACCTCTCTTTTCATTAAATATGTGCCACATAAGCAAAGTTGTATTGAAGTGTGTGATGTTACTCTTAAGTTCCTGCCCATTGTGACCAGCCTCAGTTTTGCACTTGTAAAAGCACTCAGAGTCACATTTTATGTGTCTAAAATAAATATTAGCCGGTGCAAAGACACTGACAACGAGCTGCCCCTGGGTGAGTTTTCAACCCGGCCGGCCTGCGACGGTTTTTGTCGGACTTTATCAGGCGTTGAGTGAATCAGATTCTTGGTCTAGATAACTCTGTCACTTTTGGTCCGTGAATCAATGGCTCGACCAGCCTCTCGCGAATCACTGACGTGACAGAAACGAAGAAACCATCGGTGTTCGGGAACTTGACCCGTTGGTAGAGCGGATCAAGGCCAATGCGAAGCTGTGGCACAAAAGGCAGCAAGCAGCGAGCGCTGATTTTCATTGATGAAGTAGGATAGTAGGAGCAAACAATTTACAGTGTAGCTAAAGAAAAGGAAATGGATATTAGACAAGGGTTTTAGGGTTTGTGGCACACCTCTAAACATGGGGTGACCTTTTCATTATATAGATAGGTACATAATGATGTACAACACAATTACAAGTGGGGCCCAGTATATACAGAGTCTAACACCCTCCCTCAATCTTAACCGTGCTCAGAAGAATTCACCAGGTTGAGATTGCGCCTACACCCTTCAAACTGAGGAAGAGGCAGTGGCTTCGTGAAGATGTCAGCAAATTGATCTTTTGAGGAGATGAACTTGATAAGAAGCAGTTTCTGGGCAACACGTCTCTTGACAAAATGGTAATCAACTTCGATGTGTTTGGTGCGAGCATGAAAGACTGGATTTGAAGACAAGTACGTCGCCCCAATGTTATCACACCAAAGCACCAGCGGCTGCTTCTGAGGAATCTTCAACTCTCTGAGCAAAAACTGTATCCAAATAAGCTCTGCGGTGGCATTTGCAACTGCTTTGTACTCAGCTTCAGTACTACTACGGGACACCGTTGCTTGTTTGCGAGCACTCCAGGCGATCAAGTTCGAACCAAGGAACACTGCATATCCCCCCGTTGATCGTCTGTCATCCGGACTCCCAGCCCAGTCTGCATCAGAGAACGCAGGGAGAACTCCAGAGGGGGCCGGTTGCAGATGCAAGCCATAAGAAGAAGTGAACCGGATGTAGCGCAAGATGCGCTTAACCGCAGCCCAGTGAGAGTCTCTAGGAGCATGAAGAAACTGGCAGACACGATTGACAGCATAGGAGATATCAGGACGAGTGATAGTCAAGTACTGCAAGCCGCCAACAATACTGCGATACTCAGTAGCCTCATCAGCAGAGAGGAGAGAACCATCGAGAGCAGATAGTCGGTCAGTGGAGGACATAGGTGTAGTAGCTGTCTTGCACTGGAGTATACCAGACCGCCGAAGAATATCGAGAGAATACTTATGCTGAGTGAGAGTCAAGCCAGAACCAGAGGATAAAACTTCGAGACCAAGGAAATAGTGAAGCTGCCCAAGATCCTTAACCGCAAAGTCAGCACTCAAGGCAGAAATCAAGCGATCCGCAACATAGTCCGAGGAACTGATCAAGATGGTATCGTCAACATAGACCAGTAGGTACATAGTAACTGTAGGTCGCTGAAGAAGAAATAACGAGGTATCGGCCAGAGAGGGAACAAATCCATGAGCCCGAAGAGTGGTGCCAAGACGCGCATGCCAAGCACGCGGAGCCTGCTTCAGACCATAGAGTGCCTTAACAAGACGACACAGATGCTGCGGACGAGCTGGATCAACAAAACCGAGAGGCTGACACATGTAAACCTCCTCCTCAAGGACACCATGAAGGAAAGCATTCTGAACATCAAGCTGACGAAGAGACCATCCACGGGTAATTGCCAGTGAGAGCAGAAGCCGGATCGTGGTAGGTTTGACCACGGGACTGAAGGTGTCCTCATAATCAAGGCCATGGCGTTGTTTGAATCCTTTAGCAACCAGTCGAGCCTTGTATCTCTCGATAGAACCATCAGCATGTTTCTTTACCTTGAAGACCCACTTCGAATCAATGATGTTGACACCAGCCTTGGGAGGAACCAGTCGCCACGTTTCATTCTTAAGAAGAGCGTGGTATTCTTGTTCCATCGCAGTACGCCAGTGAGGGATACTCAGGGCAGCCTGAAAATGCCGAGGCTCAGCAGTAGGGTCGGACTGGGCCTGCGCCATGCAAGTCGCAAGCCAGGCCACCGTGCCATCCTTGCGTTCCTTAGGACGAAACACCCCACTTTTACTGCGTGTATGAGGACGTAACACAGGGGGTGGAGCAGGTGGCGAAACCGACGGTGAGGATGATGAAGTGGACGCAGCATCTGTCATGGCAGAGGCTGATGCAGTCGGTGGCGGTGACGAGGAAGACACAGCAGGAGACGCCGACCCACTCGAGGGCGACGCCGATCCAGGCGAGCAGGACAAGTGCCGCACAGGCGACGAGGATGACGGGGGACTCCCAGGAGGGAACAGCCCATGCGTCGGTGCAGGTGACGGCCCAGGCGGCGGGGGACTCCCAGGCGTCGAGGGCGGGGACGCCAGCGCAGACGAGACGGCCTGCTGGGCCGACGCGCCAGTCAGCAGAAGCGGCGGCTGGGCCGGAGTGGTGACGCGCGGTGCAGCAGCCGCGGTCACGGGCGCAGGCGGGCTCGTTGCATGGGACATGCATGAAGCCAGCTGATCGACGTGAGCGGGCGGGGATGACGTAGCCGTCGGGGACAAGGGAGTCGGAGTGTCAACCTCATCCAGGAGCTCCAGCCGCGCACATGTCCCAATGCCTGCACCATGGTTAGACAACAAAGAGGGCGAGTGTGCAACATCTACAAATTGATCAGGCAATATAGTGGATGGGTGCACTGGCGGTGTGGAGCTTGTGTCAGGTGAGGGCAGAGCAGCAAAGGGAAAAACGTGCTCATCAAAAACAACATCTCGGGAGATATACACATGATTAGATGGGACATGAAGGCACTTATACCCTTTGTGAACAGAACTATACCCCAGAAAGACACACTTCTTTGAACGGAACTCAAGCATGCAATTATTATACGGACGGAGATGCGGCCAACACGCACAACCGAACACTTTAAGAAACATGTAATCAGGAGTCTGACCAAGTAAGAGTTCAATTGGAGTTTTCATATGAAGGAGCCGTGAAGGAAGCCTATTTATAAGAAAATAGGCTGTAGTAAAAGTATCACTCCAAAAACGAAACGGGATAGATGCATGAGCAAGCAAGGTTAACCCAGTTTCAACAATATGACGGTGCTTACGTTCAGCTGAACCATTCTGCTGATGTGTATGTGGGCAAGAAACACGATGAGCAATTCCAAGTTTTTCAAAGAAAGTACTGAGGTTGCGGTATTCACCGCCCCAATCTGACTGTACATGAATGATTTTATGATCTAGGAGTCTCTCAACATGTGCTTGAAATTGTAAAAACACATTAAACACATCAGACTTATGCTTAAGAAGATAAATCCAGGCAAAGCGACTGTAAGCATCAATGAAACTGACATAATATTCGTGCCCACTAACGGACAGCTGGGTAGGACCCCATACATCTGAAAACACAAGCTCAAGAGGAGTTTTGACTATATGTGTAGAAACAGAAAAAGGTAACTGATGACTCTTGCCTTGCTGGCAGGCATCACAGACGGCGGCATCTTTATTACTAGACTCGGACGGTAGCTCATGACGATGGAGGACATGGCGAACAATGGGAGATGCTGGGTGACCAAGACGAGAGTGCCATAGTGATGGAGACACACGAACGCCACTGAAGACTTGGAACGCAGCAGCAGGAGCAGGAACGTCGATGGGGGCATCAAGAGCATATAAACCATGGCGGTAGCGACCTCTAAGAAGTATGTTCCTCGTAGCACGATCCTTAACAAAGAGATGAAACGGGTGAAACTAACAGAAAACATTATTATCCTGTGTAAGTTTAGGAACAGAGAGTAAGTTACGTGCAACTGTGGGAACACGAAGAACATTTCTAAGATGCAATGTCCTAGAGGTGTTTGTGAGAAGTGATGCCTGACCAACATGCGAAATGTGCATACCTGCCCCGTTAGCTGTGTGAACCTTATCATGCCCACGGTAAGGCTGCTGAACAGTTAGCTTGCCCAGCTCGTTCGTGACGTGCGTGGTTGCTCCAGTATCCATGTACCAAGAAGGATCAACAGGATAAGAAGGAGTGTGACCCTGTTGCGCCATGTTAACTTGACGCTCGTTGCCCTTGCCATTATTGCCGAGGCCAAGGAAGTCCGTCTTGAACCGGCGATGACAGCGAGAGGCGACATGACGAGGCAGGCCACAGAGCTGACATGGCTGAGCCGCACCACAGGCGGTACAGCAGGCGCAGGCGCGGCCGTCGACGACAATGACCGGGGCGCCAGGACGCGGGGCCTGCTGCTGTTGTGCCGAGGGCGCACCACCACCGGACTTGCCCCCTCCTCCCGAGGAGGAAGCTGCAGAGGGGCCACGGCCACCGCCTTTGCCGCGGTACACGACGTTGACGGAGGAGTCGATGGAGACGTCGGGGCGGCGCGCGTTGAGCCGTTGCTCTGTAGATAAGAGACGGCTGTAGAGTTCCTGTGGACGAAGAGGCTCCTTGCGTTCATTAATCACCTCGGCAAGCGAGTCGTAGTCGCTGTCGAGGCCGGCTAGGATGAAGGATGTGAACTCGATGTCACGAAGGGGCTCTCCAATGGAAGCAAGAGTGTCGGCCAACTTCTTGATCTTGTTGTAGGAGGTGGTCACCGTACTATTGTCCTTGCGGGTTTCACCAAGCTTGAGGCGACGGCGGCGGAGGTGGAGCGGAAGACATTAGATCGTTAGGTCTGATACCATATTAGACAAGGGTTTTAGGGTTTGTGGCATACCTCCAAACGTGAGGTGACCTTTTCATTATATAGATAGGTACATAATGATGTACAACACAATTACAAGTGGGGCCCAGTATATACAGAGTCTAGCAATGGACAAAGTCCACGGCGGGAAAAATAAACCCCAGCTTGTGCTTATTACTGAAAAAGGCTTTTGCCCCGCTTTATAGATAAAGCAAAAGCTTGTGCTTATTTGCAATCAAATTAGATTGATGAGGAAATTCCGGTTTCACCAGCTGGTATTAATCTCAATGAGAGGGACAGCAAACTGAAGAACTTGTCCATGGGTGCAAAAACCCCAGGGTCTCTCTCTCCACTTCAACATCTTGCCTCGCCCACTATTCTGCTGACAGAACTTGAGCAGAGCTGCTGCATCTTGTGCTATTCAAGATCCTTCCGTTCATCTCTTTCCAAAGCATCCAGATGATTAGCTAGGAGGCTGGTGGCCGCTGAGGAGGTGGCAACGCGTTCAATTGAAACGAACTGAAACAGGGTTAGCCCAATATCATATACTCCCTCTGTAAATAAATATAAGAGCGTTTAGATCATTACTTTAGTAATCTAAACACTCTTACGTTTCTTTATGAGGGAGTACCATTCTTGCTTGTAGTAGCTTTTAGAACTTCTTTTTCGAGAGTAGGCCTGGACGTACTATATTTTTATAGAAGGCAGAAATAAATTACAAGAAGACTACACTCGTTGCGAACTAAAACGAAGGCACTTGTAAGTGCGCGCGAAAGGCTAGTGCTGGTGACGGGGAATAAAATGGGAGAAGCAGGTAGCCTAACCCACCATTTCAATAACAATCCTGCTTTCAACGTGCTAACAGCAGGTCTATCACAATGAGAGGATAGTTCTTTTGAGTTCTTTGACTCCTATGTCAGTACGTTGAAACCTTGGTATATTCCCTCCATGTCACTGTGTTTCTTGGCCGAGTACCTTTACAACATGAGTGGGCTGTCAGTTGTGTATATTTTGCCGGTACGGCTCAGCCTACTTGCACATATTGTATGGTTACAGTTTAGCTTTTCAGAGAGTAATTACAGTGGATCAGATCTGGGGTTATCTTTGCTGACCAACTGCTTTGGAGTTGGAGAGTTCTGCATCTCATTTGCAACACCACAGCAATAGCTCTCGAGCGGACGTGGAGTTTCTACACCCAGGAGCAAATGCTCCTGGTGTGAACAGTAGAATAAAAAAAATTAAAAAAATGTCAAAAAATTCTGAATTTTTTTGTGGCATACTTATACAAATGTTTGTTGTGCACGTAAAATTTCGTCGCGGAATCACATTGGTGGAAGGTGTGGTAAAAATACAAAATCGATGCTCTGAAAATGTTACTTACAAAAGCATTTTGCATCTCTGATTTTGTTTTTTTCGGCACGACTTCTACGGATGTGATTTCGTGATGAAACTTTTTGTGCACAAGAAACACTAGTGAAAGTATGTCACCAAAAAATTTCAGAATTTTTTGAATTTTTTTTCTATTTTTTTGATTTTACTGTTCACGCCAGGAGCATTTGCTCCTGGGTGTAGAATGGTACTTTCGCTCTCGAGCCTGCATCTCCATAAGCCTTGCATCCGCCTTCCTCGCCGTGCTGCTCCGACAACTCTGCTTCTGAGCTCCATCTTCTGTGTAAGCCAGAATACCGCCGCCGCCCTTGGTTCGGCCTGTAGCCATCTTTCCCTCGCCGCTGCCGGTGACAGCGCCGCCGGGCAAAGCCCTGACGGTGTTAGGCGGCGGCGGGGCTCTTCTACAGTTCCTCTTCTTTCCTTCACGCTCGTCCCGTCGCCGCCATCGCCCGGCCCTGCCGCGACGACGCACGAGCTCTCTGGCACCGCCCCGGCCTTCTCCTTCACGGATCCAACGGGTGGCAGCCAGAATACCCTGGCGCAGCGCTCGACGGGGCCTCATGCATCCCTTGTTGGGGTCCTCTTGCCCTGCTCGTGATCCAGATCTACCACCAGCGGGCTGGGCTCCTCCACGCCCTGGAGCGTGGTGGCCGGCATCAGGTGGGATGCGTCCTCGCTACTGGAGTTGGGCGCTGTCCATATGGATCAGATCTGGACCTAGTAGGCGGCTGGGGTTTGTGTACCTCGAGGCACGACGTTGGTGGCGGTGGTGCAGGCGGCTCTCCCGGCGGCTGCTCCGTGAGGTTTGGGGCTGAGCGTTCCTCTTCTCGGTAGTTGTCGCATCTGATCAAATCGACGAACGCTGTCGGGTGTTGGATTTGCGTGGTTTTCTCCTTGTGACAAAACCGGCCGGTCACTCGAGCTGCAAATTGTGGTGGACATCGAAGAATCTCTTTAGATTCGATGACTGCTACCGACGCCTTGTACCGCCAAAACTGTGGGATGCAACCAGAAGGCCCCGTTGTGGGTTTTGGCGGCTCTCCCTCCTACCAGTTCACCTTTGATGATGTTGTAAGGCAATTTATGGATGCAACTTGATGCAGAGGCTACAGATGTGCAGTGCAGGCTCGATGCGGGTAGCTGCTGGGATCGCGGAAAAGTGAGGGCGACAACACATGTTTGACTTCGATGTGGTGCTGCTGCTTGAGTACCTGGTCTTGAGCTCCGGGGTGAAAACCCTATGTCAGACCCGAGTTGGTTATACCTGGCAATGATGATGTTCTTGCATCGACTTGTTGAAGGCGTTGCTTGGATATGCTCGGAATTGTTCTTCAGGGTGAAAACCTAGAGTCTAACCTTTGGTGGTTGGATCCGGTAACGGTGGCGCTTGAGCGTCATGTCCTTCTTGAAGGCCTTGCTGTTGAAGAATCTCGTTGTCACTGTGGTGTCAAGAGAAGGCTGGTGCAGATATGGTTGTTTTTGTAGTTTGTCGACCGTTGTTTTTATCAATTCGGGTTTTTTTCTCGCCAAGGCATAGCTTTAGTCTTGTATGACTTTGCTATTTGCTGGTGTGTTTTCTTGTGTGTGTGCGTTGGTGTTGGCTATGTGCATCCTAGTTATGTAGAGGCCGGGTGTGTACTCATTGTGTTTTGTATCTACTTGATGCTTCACTTTAAATCAATAAAATCCATCCTTTATCGAAAAATCATCCATGTAAGCTTCTAGATCATACCTCGGATGTTTTCACTTGTTAGTTAGTTTTCTGCTCTATTTTCCTCTAGATATACTTTTGCCGGCACAAAAGAAGAAGAAAATCTGGCTTTGTGGTTGTGCTCATTTTCTCCCTTTCAGCAGTTTGCTAATTTATCTCGTGGTTTCCCATTTCTACAGGTTTTTCATCCACTGCTGCCTTCACCACCTGCTTGGCCTTCCAGAAGCACTCCTATTGCTCGATTTCATTTCCTCAGATTCCTCCAAAAGCACTCCATTATACCAAGAAAAATTTAAAAAAATCCAATAGTAGGAATAAGTTTTTGTTCCTGTTTACCATGATTTTAGCAGCTAATATCCACTCGCGTAAGTGGATCTCACAGTTTCGGGTGCAGAAATCACTCACTGTTAGCACTTAGCAGTACTGTGATACTCAACCACATGCTCTCGGCTAAAGGTTTTATAGTTCCAGAAATTCTCTATCTTCATAATTGTAAGGAGTCATCCATTTCATTCGAAGAATCTGCAAATTTCTCATCCCTGCGGCAACTGACATTACATGAATGTGAAATGAGGTCCTTGCCAGGAAATCTCAAGTGCCTGACCAGTCTGACACGACTTCTTATCTGCGAGTGCCCCAATATACTATCTTTAATCCCTACAGCATATACGTGTTCGGGGTTGTGAGCGCTTGAAGGACAGCTGCCAAGCACCTGATGGAGAAAGCTGGCCAAAGATTGCGAATATCCGCTGCAAGAAATTCATATGAATTATGATTTCAGATTCACAACCACAAATAAATGCAAAGGTAAGTGGCATACCAGCACTCTCACAGAAAACCTTTTGTAAACATTACTTTAAGATATATTGATCATTCATTTCATTGTATCCTTCATTAAATTTTTTTTAGAGGAAAAGGGCTCAAAGCCCCGGTTCCAATTGGATTGCCAAGAGAAACCAAACAAGGTTCAGTACGTTTACAAGAACGCGGGAGGAGAAAACAGCACACGCGCTGCCCCAGCAAAAGCGACAGACCAAGACCACAGGGCCTCTGCCACTACTTAAAAATGAAAAAGCAATGCAGTGAAACTAAACAAGGGGAGCTGCAACCAAACAGATGAAACTATAGAATCACTCGCTCATAGCCCCTCTTGAGCACTTCTTCAGTCCTAGCCAGGATCCGGCCATAGTAGGAGGGGCGGAGATCTTGCTATCTGTTCCAGCTTCCGCACCATGTGCAGCACTTTTTCTTTGACAGGATCTGAGCAACGGACTGCCCAGCTGTCCAAGGTAGCAGCTATCTTCCTCCACAACACCTGCATCCCAGACCAAGAGGTATGATTGAAACACATATCGTTACGATATTTCCATAAAGCCCATAAGGCAGCAGAGTGTAAAAGGCAATCTGCTGGGTGATTTTTATTGAGGGACCACCATTCTAGCATGTCATATACAGACATCCTAGAATGATTGTTAGAAATGTCCCAAATCACTCTCCAAAGCTCTATAGAAACAACACAACCAAAAAATAAATGATCTATATTTTCAGGGTCACTACAAAAAAGACAGGAAGCATTATCTACTGTTTGTCTTTTCTGCAGATTATCTCTAGTTAATAGCTTGTTATTGGACATAAGCCAAAGAAAAATATGGATGCGGAGAGGAACTTTGATATTCCAGATAGATACACTGTTCCCAGGGGAGACCCCTCTAAAATTGATAATGTTGTAAAAGGACTTGATAGTGTAAATACCTTTAGTGTCAAAATCCCAACAAACAGTGTCTCTCTTGTCCACCAGAACAGTATTTTATTATCATTGAATAGATCATTCCACTCAGCCAACATATCAAGAGAAAAACATCTCCTAAAAGAGATTTTCAGGGTTGTACCATCCCAGGCCTCACATACAGTGATGCTCTGATCATTGGCAATACTATACAGATTCCAATATTTAGTGGCTAGGGTGGTATGTCCTATCCAACGGTCACTCCAAAACCTGATACTTTTACCATCTCCTATTATCCAGGAGTAGTCTATGTTGGCAGCTTTAGCAGCCCATAGGATGCCTTTCCAGAAGGGGGAAGCCCCAAGATTAGAGCAAGCAAATATATTAGGATTATGTGTGTTGTACTTGGCATCAATGACTTGTTTCCAAATCTTGCCATGATCTAAGAAATATCTCTTAACCCAGGAAGCTAATAAACATAAGTTCATATCTGCAATGTTAGGGACACCCACGGCCTCCATGTTGTTTTTGTTG
>LR880966.1:736796229-736811395 GCA_904067115.1 Aegilops sharonensis | reverse complement strand
AATTTGAAAATACCCATCAGGTAACTAGGTATAGTGGCCAAGCAAGTTTTCACTAGAGTGAGCCTCTTGCCAGAGGACATGAGTCTGCCTCTCCATCCAGCTCCCTTTTTAATGATCTTGTCCACAGTAGGCTGTAGCTCACATTTCTTCAGCTTTCTGTGGTGGAGAGGGGCTCCTAAATATTTGATGGGAAAATCACTAATTTTACAACCAAGGATTTGAGCAAATATGTTTGCTTCCTCCCTATCTACATTAATGGGGACCAGTTCGCGTTTACGAAAGTTAATGCGCATCCCAGAAATTTGCTCGAAGCAGGATAATAACCATTTAATGTTTTTGGCTTGAGCAGAGTTATTACTCAGGAAAAGTAAAGTATCATCAGCATACTGCATACTGATGATACCAGCTGGGTTGGATCTAGGGAACATTCCTTCTAGGATGTTATTGCTAGCAGCTTTAGCAAGAATTCTGGTAAAGACATCAGCTACTAAATTAAACAAAAGAGGGGAATATGGGTCCCCCCGTCTGACTCCTTTACCAGTTAAAAAGTAATTATTGTTGGTATTGTTTATATTAACCCCAACAGAGCCTTTATTTAGTAGAGAAGAAACCTTCTTCATCCACTTTGGGCTAAATCCTCTCTTGCTCATCATGTGAAGCAGGAAATCTCAGTTGATCATGTCATAAGCTTTCTCATAATCTAGTTTTTAAATATAAAACCAGATTGTTTACTGGAGTACACAGAGTGAATAATTTCATGAGCTGTGATTATACTCTCAGCAATATATCTACCTTTTATGAAGGTTGTCTGGTTTAAAGAAATTAAATCTCTACAGATGGGGCCAAACTTATTAGTGGCACACTTGGCAAAGATTTTGAAGCTGCAATTAATCATAGCAAGAGGTCTAAATTTCTCTATCTTGCTAGCATCAGCCTCTTTAGGAACTAGGGTTAACAGAGAGAAATTGAGTCTATATAAGTCTAACTCATCTTTCTCCCAATCACGAAATAAAGCAAATAGGTCCCCTTTAACAAGGTCCCAGAATTGTTGGTAAAATAAAAAAGGAAATCCATCCGGCCCAGGGGCTCCTTCTGCATAAGAGCCGAAGACAACCTCTTTAATCTCTTTTTCAGAGAAGGGGATATCCAGGATGTTATTATGTACATCAGACACCTTCTCACCATCTCCCCAAAAGTCATCTTTTAGATTGATGTTGATTTTCTCTTGGAAACCAAACAAGTTTTTGTAGTAACTAACAACAATATTCATAATATCATTCTGTTCAGTCACATTACCTGAATCTCCTTCCAGCATCAGAATTTGCTTCCTCCTTCTCTTCTGATTTGCTATGGCTTTGAAGTAACCAGCATTCAGGTCTCCTTCAAGTATATCCCTTTCTCTAGACCTCTGCCTGGCCTTGATTTCTTCTTTCCTCCAAATATCCTCTAAATCACCTGCAATTTTTTTAATTGTGCTATTAGTGTTAGGGGAAGGAGGGTTAGTTTCAGAAAGAATATCAAGGCAGTTATATTCAGCCACCAGAGCTTGTTTCTGCCTGTTTTGATCAGCCTCATAATTGGCCATCCAGCCTTTGATGGCTTTTCTAGAATTTCTAATTTTGAACTGCCAAATATCTATGGCCTTACTAAAATGGCATTTGGCAGTCCAGGCTTTAGTCACAACCTCCCTAAAGCCCTCAACCTCCAGACACCATTTCTCAAATCTAAAATGTTTAACCTTGGGAATGAGGAAGGCACAAGAATCAAGAACCAGTGGGGTGTGATCACTCCCCAATCTAGGAAGAGCTTTGAGATGAACTCCAGGGAATTCAGAGGCCCAATCAGTGGACATGAAAACTCTGTCAATAGTAGCCATCACTAGATTGTCCTGGTTGTTCCCCCATGTAAACTTCCTTCCATTAATGTTTAATTCAATCAGTCCAAATTTGTTAATCCAATCATTAAAGAGGTCAGCTCAGTGCTGATTTATAGCACCAGAGCTTTTCTCACTAGCCTCTCTAATTATATTAAAGTCTCCACCTACCAGAGTGGGTCCTGCCCCGCCAGCTAGGATGGAATGAAGTTCATTAATAAAATCCATCTTATACTGATCATATGCAGAGCCATATACATAAATTAGTCTCCAAACAGAGCTATCTTGTTTGTTCCTAATTAGACAAGAGATGCTGTAATTGTGCAGATCACATTGAATAATGTCAAAGGTGTCTAGCTTGCAACCCAACAGGACCCCTCCTGCAGTGTTAATAGCAGGCAGCCATTTCCAGTGGAAATTGGTCCTGGGGTCAAAGGCTTCAATTTGAAGAATAGAGAAATCTTCTTTTTTGGTTCCAGAAATACAAATAAAGTCAGGGTTGTTGGCTCTAATGAGCTCTTTTAACTTGTCTACCTTAAAAGGACTGTTAAGTCCTCTAATATTCCAGAAAATACCTATCATTTACAATCAAAATTAATTTTTCTTCTTCCTTTACAAGAAGATTTTTTATGAACCTCTATCCAGAGGGAGTCTAAAGTAGTGAGCTCAGTACTCTGAGCCCCCACTTCTTTCTCACTACTATTCCCATGGACAAGTTCAGCACCCAAGAATTCATCATCAGTAATATCTATACCGGGAGGCAAAAAAATATCAGGATTATCAGCATTAAATTTGGAAATTCTATCTTATTCCACATTTTTAATAATGCATATATTTTCCTGAATGTTATCACTGCTGTTGCCCAGGCTAAATCCTGAACATTCTGCAGTTTTCATCAGAAAATCATTATCAAGACATGCAAAGGAATTTTGAGTACCTTTCCTCAACACAGGTTTTTCCAGGTTTTTAATTTGTTTCAACTCTTGAGCTTTCTGGATAGCAGGCCTGTCATCTTTCTTGATCCTGGTACTAACCCTAGAGGCCACCACAGGACCCCATTTCTGTTGAGTACTTGTTTTCTTCTGGATCTTAGATATAGGTCCAATAGAAGCAGCTTCAAATTTCTCCAATAGTGGCCCACCCAAGTTGATATTTTGGTTCTTCTTTGTCACCTCCAAATAGCTTTTGGTCATGGGGGCACCAACTAGCTTGGAGGAGCCCATACCAGAGTCATTGGCCATAGGGGCAGGGGTGGAGCATTTTTGGATAGTGCCACTGTGTCCAGCAGTAGTAGATCTATCCTTGGTGGCTTGATTGCTATTGCCAGTGTCCATATCCTCTCCAAGCAAATTATCTTCACTAGTGTCAAACTCCTCTTCAGTGTGCTTTTTCTGGGATGGGTTGTCATCAGGCCCCGGAGGTATATCTGATTGTCCACTTCCTAATCCAGCTTCCACAGAGAATTTCAGCAAATATATCTCATGGTTTATCTCCACCACTCTATCTCTAGGAATTTTTGTAGCATCTCTCACAGCAACCTGAATCCTCACCTTCTCATAAAAGCTCCTGAAAATGGTATGCCAGTCTACATTCACAAGGACCCCAAGGATAGTAGAAACCTGAGAGATAGTACTCCAAGAGATCCATTTAGGTGGTATTCCTTCAATCACCACCCAAGTTTCCTCCAGATAATCATAAGCTGGCATCTCTCCCATCCAATCACTGAAAGATATAGTCACACCTTCCTTTTTCAGATTAATGGAATGGTATTCCACTAGCTCCTTGATCTTTTTATTTGGAGGGAACCTGACAATGAATCTCTTGTTATCATACTTCCTGATCTGCCAAGGCCAATTGGTCTTCCACATCTCAGAAAAGCATTTTCCCAGTTCTGTTTCAGTTATCTCTCCTTTTTCAACTAAAATTAGACCCACATTCCCAAGGTTCAGCCATTCATTGTCTTCTTTGCCACTAGCCTCTATGTGGAAAAAACCCAGACCATTGTTGGCACTCCCCCGGTACATAGCTGCAGGATATGGTTTGTACCAAGTAGGGCATGAGTCCATGTGATGTCCAGGAGTTTTGCAAATGAAGCAGGCTTTGGGGATGGGGCACATTCCCACAAAATGACCAGGTTGTCCACAGTTATAGCAAATTGCACCAATATACTTCGAATCAATATTGAAAGGAGCAGACTCTTCACTGTTAGAGCTAGTTTGCACAACAGTTTGTCTATTCTTCTGATTTTTCTTCTTTTTGCTCTTGCCAGGCTCCGACTGACTGCTCTGCACACTGCCCCCAGCAGAGGATCCACTCCCTACATACTGATTCTACTGCATCTGAGGGTTGAAGGGCTGTGGGAATACCTGCGTGGGGGGCATGTACTGGAACGGAAACTGCTGTTGATTAGGCCACTAGGGCATTTATATCTGCTGCATCTGCAGGTTCCATCCACCTTGATATCCATACACCTGCCCACCAGATTGCATCATGGCTTGTGCAGAGCCAACCGGAAACAAAGGGGGCTTGGCGTAGATCGACAGTGGGGGAGCAGACTGCGCCGTTTGAGGGACCGGCGGCGGCGCAGCCCCCACCTGTTCCGACAACGAAGGAGCAGGAGGGCGACCATTGCGGCCCCTCCCTGAGCCGTATCTTCCACCCCGATTGCTGCCATCTCGACCTCCTCCAGCCATCTTGATCACATCAGCAAAAGGGATCTTGCCCGACTTTCTAGCCCAGTAATCTCTAGAGAACGAGAACTGTTTTGGAGTTGGTAATCGATCTGACCTTCCGACCGGGTGGCAATCAGCTTCCGCAAATTCTCTAGTAACGAATTTGTCCTTCCGAATCCACACTAGGTTAGAATTTCTAGATCTCTCTCGGGTTAGGGCTCCAACACCCGATCCAAAAGAGGAGACGCCTTTTGAAGAGGTGCAACCACCTCTCCAGCAAAAGGTGTGGGGGCAGGGCCAGCGGGGTCCGCCGTCCTCCTCTCGCTGACCCGCAGGGCCCTCCTGGCATTGGCACTCCGGCCTCCACCGCGCCTCATCGGCGATTTGAACGCCATCGGCGGAGGGGAAGCATCTCTCCTGAAACCCATGGGCGAGCCGGGGGGAGTGGCAGCATCCTCAGGGCTCAATCCAGCGAAGGCGGAGGCCAAATCGAGATCCCCTGAAGTGGCGCACCCGTGGGGATCACACCAAGCATGCACTCCCATCTCAACGCTCTGCGAGGATCGTCGGACTTCGCCTCTGCCCTCGCCCACTTCACGAAATCCGCTGACATGGAGTTTCGGTACGGAGGCATCCTCTGCCTCTCCACCACTGTAGCCTCGTCGTAGATTCGCTTCGCCAGCAACCTCTGGTGCTCTTCTGCTCGCCGGCGGCAGGAATCTGCATAGCTGCTCGCCGCAGCTCGCGTGACTGGATCTCTTGCCGCCTCCGCCGCCTGATCTGCCGCCTTCCACTCCTGAACCCGCCTGATCCACGCCGCCACAGCATCGCGAATCCTTGTCGCCCGATCTACCCAGCTTCGACTCCTCGCCCCCATGGATACAGCCTGCGGGATCGGTGAGATAAATCTCCCCAACACCGTGAGGCCTTCCTGAACCTGGGAGGGGAGACAGGTGAGGGAGAGGGGAGGGGGGCGTCTACGGTCGCCGGCGCCGTCCTTCGACACCGCGGAGGCATAGCGTGGAGCCGGCGCGGCAAGATCTGAGGCGGAGGCAATGGCGGGTGCGGGGCGTGAGGTCGCCGTGGTTGGCGAGATCTGGATCATCTATCAGCATGAATATTTCTTCTTGCAATGCATCGCCATACTTCCTATTTCAAGGCCATAAATGTATTTTCAGTAACAGTGCAACCGCCTTTGAGTGTGAATGAGTTCGTTCATTAATTTGGATGCAGGCTCAGACTGCCAGATCGCGCAGACGTCCTCTGATGTCCTCTCCGGCAGGCTTCAGCTCTCGCCGGCTCCACGTGTCGCGCAACTGCACCTGGAACCGTCCACCTCTACCGACGACCTCACCGGTAGGGCCTCGGCGACGTCGGCTCCATTACATCTCAAGCCAAGGACCATTAGTCGTATGTACAGCAGGAAGGCAAGATGGGATGCGGCCACCGGAGACCTCCGTGGTGATCTGCTGCGGCACAAGGACGGAGAAGCCACCATCGAGAGGAGGACCACGAGTCCACGACCCTCAAAGGAGAGCAAGGAGCTGCATGGATTTTCCTACGGATCCAAGTCCAGTGGAGTCATACACTATTCCTGCTCATGGCTGTCATCAGAACTGATGGCACTAGGAAAGTACAGTGCTGGTAATGGAGAATAAACCTTTTTTTTTTCAAAAATAGGACCCCGCGGGTTCATAGTGATCGGGGTAATAACAGAGTAGGCACTATGCAGCCACCGAGAAGTACGATCTTCTGAACTCTGATACAGGCCAGCAAACGGCGAGCAAGAGAGCAAGCGACAAAAGAGCCCTTAGTTAGCAGACTGCACCAAACACTCAAGCTGACATCAGTGATGGATGGAACCGGCTGGTGCAGTTCGCCAGGGTGCACCAGCCGGTTCCATCCAATTTGTGAACTTTGTTAGTCTGATTTTCAGTAATGAAAATCGGAAGGGGGAAGCCCTTCTTTGATCAAAAAAAAAGTTCGCGCCGAGTGCCGTGCACCATGAGAATCAAGTCCAGGTGATTCTGAGCTGCTCGCATCGACAACGACCCCCCTGCTCGGATCGGATACAAAGGTCAGTGCAGGCGACGAAGAATAAAATGGGAGCATGTAACCTCACCGACATTTCATTAACATTCCTGATTTTCTTTTTAACGTTCCTGATTTTGACGTGCTAACAGCTGGTCAATCACAAATTCACAATGAGGATAGTTCTCTAGTCCTTTGACTCCTACTACATGGTACACAAGCCGAAGGGATATCTATGTACTTGTACATTCTCGAGTTCACGATGGGAGGATGGTTATAACTGCTGAAGTTTCAACGGCTAATACAAGCAGGGTGTTGCCATTTACTGGCTGTCAGCTAGCGTGCTACAAACTGCCGAGAGATATCTCTCCTTCGCCGACTGTTCAAAAACCTTGGTATATTCCCTCTATGTCAGTATGTTTCTTGGCTATTTCTTTTAAAAAAAAGAGTATGTTTATTGGCCGAGCAACTTCATAACATGAGTGGGCTGTCAGTCGTGCATATTTTGCCGGTACGGCTCAGGCTACTTGCACATATTGTATGGTTACAGTTTAGCTTTTTCAGAGAGTCCAGCTCGGCTCAACCTAACTATGCTGGATCTGATCTGGGGTCATCTTTGCTGACCTGCTACTTTGGAGAGTTCTGCGTCTCATTTGCAACAGCACAGCACAGCACTAGCTCTCGAGCCTGCATCTCCGGCAGCCTTGCATCCGCCTTCCTCACTGCGCCGTGACTACTCCGCTTCTGAGCTCCATCATCCGTGTAAGCTCCGAGAACATACCTTTGATGTTTTCACTTGTTAGTTTCCTGCGCTATTTTCTGGCTGTGCTCCTTTTCTCCCTTTCAGCAGTTTGCTGATTTATCTTATCGTTTCCAATTTCTGCAGGTTTTACATCCACTGCTTGCCTTCACCAACTGTTGGCCCTATAGAAGTACTCCTATTGCTCGATTTCATTTCCTCATATCACTCTATTATACCAAAAATATAACAACAAAAAATCATCCGCTTCTATTGCTCGTTTCATTTCTTCAGATAGCTCCATTATACCCCCAAAAAAAGTCCAGACGTAGGAAAAAGTTTTTCTTCCTGTTTACCGTGATTTATCGGCTAACATCCCACTCTTGTCCCCCTCAATAAACACTTCTTCATCTCCTCCTGCATCCAACTCTCCAAGTAACCTCCCCCCCCGGCCCCCCCCCCCCCCCGCCCCCCGCCCCCCCCCCCCCACCCCCCCCCCCCCCCCCCCCCTCCCCCCCCCCCCCTCCCACCCCCCCTCCAGCCCTCCCCCCCCCCCCCCCCCCCCCCCTCCCCCCCCCCCCCTCCCACCCCCCCTCCAGCCCTCCCCCCCCCCCCCCCCCCCCCCCTCCCCCCCCCCCCCTCCCACCCCCCCTCCAGCCCTCCCCCCCCCCCCCCCCCCCCCCCTCCCCCCCCCCCCCTCCCACCCCCCCTCCAGCCCTCCCCCCCCCCCCCCCCCCCCCCCTCCCCCCCCCCCCCTCCCACCCCCCCTCCAGCCCTCCCCCCCCCCCCCCCCCCCCCCCTCCCCCCCCCCCCCTCCCACCCCCCCTCCAGCCCTCCCCCCCCCCCCCCCCCCCCCCCTCCCCCCCCCCCCCTCCCACCCCCCCTCCAGCCCTCCCCCCCCCCCCCCCCCCCCCCCTCCCCCCCCCCCCCTCCCACCCCCCCTCCAGCCCTCCCCCCCCCCCCCCCCCCCCCCCTCCCCCCCCCCCCCCCCACCCACGCACAGACAAGGAGGAGAAAAAAAAACCTGTGTCCGGTGTTCTTTCAACTGTTTCCCATAGTATGCCAATTAAAATCTTCCAAAGTTTCCTCCATTTTGTATCCTTACACTACACCTAAGATTCCTGCATCCTCAAAAGTAACTGAAAAGCATCCCCAAAAAAGGAAAGAAAAAAAAAACTGTGTCTAGAGTTCTTTTACCTGCTTCCCATCGTTTGCCAGTTAAATTCTTCCAAAAAATACCTACATCTTGCGTCTTTTACACTAGACCAAAGATTCCCGCATTCTCAAAATTACCTGAAAAGCATCCCCAAAAAAAGCAGTGATTCCATGGCGGAGGTGGTGCTGGCTGGCTTACAAATGGCGGCATCGCCGATCCTGAAGAAGATCCTCACTGATGCTTCGACGTACCTTGGGGTTGACATGGAGACTGAGCTCCATGAACTGGAGACCTCCATCATGCCACAGTTTGAGCTGATGATTGAAGCAGCTGACAAGGGCAACCACAGAACTAAACTGGACAAATGGATCCAAGAGCTCAAACAGGCCTTCTTCAAAGCAGAAGACTTGCTGGATGATCATGAGTACAACCTCCTTGAGCGCAAAGTGAAGAGCGGGAAGGATTCCTCCACCATCAGCACCATTCTGAAGCCTCTGCATGCTGCGTCCAACCGGTTGTCCAATCTGCGCTCCAACAACAGGAAGCTAATTCATCAGCTGAACGAACTGAAGGCCATTCTGGCGAAAGGCAAGGAGTTCCGTGATCTTCTTTGCTTACCAGCTGGTAAAAATGCAGAGGGCTCTGTTGTACAAGCAGCCGTTGTTCCTCAGGCCACATCAATTCCACCTCCAAAAGTAATAGGTCGTGACAAGGATCGCGACAATATAATAAACCTTCTTACCAAGACGGTTGGTGTTGAGGCTAATTCAGCTGCACATTCAGGTTTGGCTATTGTTGGAGCAGGAGGCATGGGGAAATCCACTTTGGCACAGCATATTTACAATGACAAGAGGGTACAAGAACATTTTGATGTCAGGATGTGGGTGTGCATCTCACGCAGACTTGATGTCAATCGTCATACACGGGAGATTATTGAATCTGCGGCAAATGGAGAATGCCCACGTGTTGATAATCTTGATACTCTCCAGTGCAAATTAAAGGGCATACTGCAAAACTCAAAGAAATTCCTGCTTGTGTTGGATGATGTCTGGTTTGAAGAATCTGGCGACGAGATAGAATGGCAGCAACTCCTGGCTCCTTTAGTTTCTGAGCAGATTGGAAGCAAAGTTTTGGTGACTTCTCGATCGAATATACTTCCAGCTTCTCTTAACTGTAACAAGATTGTTCCTTTGGAAAACATGGAAGATGCTGAGTTCTTGACACTCTTCAGAAACCATGCCTTTTCTGGAGAAGAAATCAGAGATCATGGCCGGCGCAACAAGCTAGAAGGGATTGCAGAGAAGCTTGCTAACAGATTGGGACGATCTCCTTTGGCAGCGATAACTGTGGGTTCACAGTTGAGCAGGAAAAAGGATATCACTTCATGGAAAGATGCTCTAAAGATGGACAACTTAAGTGATCCCACCAGAGCTCTTTTGTGGAGTTATGATAAGTTAGATCCACGTCTGCAGAGATGCTTTCTATATTGCAGCTTATTCCCAAAAGGCCATAGCTATAACATCAGGGAGTTGGTTCACCTGTGGATAGCAGAGGGATATGTTTATTCCTGCAACAAGGACGGAAGGGTGGAAGATATTGGAAGGAATTGCTTCAGTGAGATGGTCTCAGTTTCATTCTTTCAACCAGTTACTGAGAGGTACTCTGGTACATCCTATGTTATGCATGATCTTATTCATGATTTGGCACAGTCACTCTCTAAAGAGCACTGCTTCAGATTAGAAGATGATAAGGTGTCAGAAATACCATGCACTGTTCGACACTTATCTGTTCGTGTTGGGAGTATGATACAGCATAAGCAAATCATCTGCAAGCTACATCATTTACGCACGGTTATCTGCATTAACCCCATTATAGATGATGTAACTGATGTTTTCAATCAGATACTGCGGAATTTGAAGTTGCGTGTACTATATTTGTCAGTGTACAACAGTAGCAAGTTGCCAGAGTCAATTGGTGAGCTGAAGCATCTTAGGTATTTAAACATCATCAACACGTTGATTTCTGAATTGCCAAGATCATTATGTACTCTTTACCACTTACAGTTCCTTAAGTTCAGTGACAAAGTTGGGAGTTTGCCTGACAAACTTTGCAATTTAAGTAAGCTACAGTATCTTGAAGCGCATAGTTATTTATCTGATGATCCGTATGAGATTGCTCTTCCTCAATTCCCTAACATAGGCAAGCTAACTTTGCTCCAAAAACTTGGTTATTTTTCTGTGCAAAAGCAGAAGGGATATGAGTTGCAGCAGCTGAGGGACATGAATGAGCTTGGTGGCTGCTTAAATGTTACAGATCTTGAAAATGTCACTATGAAGGATGAAGCTTTAGAGTCGAACCTGCATCTGAAAATTAATCTTGAAAGCTTGCGCCTTGTCTGGAGTTATATGGATGACATAGATGTAGAGGACAATTCACACTTGGGGATTCTGGAAGGCCTGATGCCACCACCTCGAGTTAAGGGCCTCACAATTGAAGGTTACAGATCCGCGGAGTATCCGGGTTGGTTTCTTAAGGATTCATATTTTGAGAGTTTGGAAAGTTTTGGGCTTGTCAATTGCACTGCTTTAGAAGGCCTACCAACCAATGCTGAACTCTTTGGGGATTGCTCCTCACTTAGCCTCGAGAATGTGCCAAACCTGAAGACATTACCTTGTCTTCCAGCAGGTCTTAAAAAGTTATCAATTGAGAATTGCCCATTGCTTATATTTGTTTCCAATGATGAACCACAACAGCATGATCAGGGGGAAAACATTATGATGACAGACCACTTGGTATCAAACCTTTCTTTGATCTCTGGTGAGGATTCAGTATCAGAAACATGGAACATAATATCATCGGAATATTCATCTCTGGAGCAGTTGATGGCACTGATGGATGTGGATATGTCAAATGTTGAAAATATCAGAAGTGCTCTAGAAAGAGATGGACTTGTGATAGAGGATTGCGTCAATGCATGGATATGTTGCCACAAGGAGAGGATGAAGCTCATTTATGGAAGAGGCATCGGGATGCCTCTGGTTCCTCCATCAGAACTTGTCCAACTTGATCTTTCTTCATGCAGTATTACAGATGAAGCATTAGTTGTTTGCCTTAATGGTCTCACGTCACTGAGAACTTTGTGCTTAACTGAGATCATGACTTTAACTACACTTCCGTCACAAGAGGTTCTCCAGCATTTGAAAAAGCTTGACTACCTGTTCATCAAGTCTTGTTGGTGTATCAGGTCATTAGGGGGCTTACGAGCTGCTACCTCTCTTTCGGAGGCTAGATTGATTTGCTGCCCTTCTCTAGACTTGTCACATGGAGATGAAATGCCATCATCTCTTGAGGAGCTCTGTATATACTCGTGCGTGGTTGCAGCTACTTTCTTCTGTAGTGACCTGTCGCACCTGACACGGCTTTCCATGGCTGACTGCAGAAGCTCTGCGTCCTTGTCGATTGGTCATCTGACCTCCCTTGTATCATTATCACTAGGTGGTCTCCCGGATCTGTGCATTCTTGAAGGACTGTCTTCCCTGCAACTTCACCATGTACATTTAAAAGATGTCCCGAAGCTCAACGCAAAATGCATCTCACAGTTTCGGGTGCAGGAATCACTCTATGTTAGCAGCACTGTGATACTCAACCACATGCTCTCAGCAAAAGGTTTTACAGTTCCAGCATTTCTCTCTCTTGAAGGGTGCAAGGAGGCATCCGTTTCATTTGAAGAATCTGCAAATTTCTCATCCGTGCAGTGCCTGAGATTATGTGGCTGCGAAATGAGGTCCCTGCCAGGAAATCTGATGTGCCTGTCCAGTCTGACACGACTTGAGATCTACGAGTGCCCCAACATATCATCTTTACCTGATCTGCCATCCTCCCTCCAACATCTATGTGTTTGGGATTGTGAGCGCTTGAAGGAGAGCTGCCATGCACCTGATGGAGAAAGCTGGCCGAAGATTGAAAACATCCTCTGGAAGGAATTCAGATGAACTGTGATTTCAGATTCACAACTACAATTACAAAGAAAATGAAAAGGTAAATGTCCCACCAGCGCTCTCAAAGAAAACCTTTTGTAAACATTAATTCATGATGCATTAATCATTCATTTCATTGTATCCTTCACTAATTTACTTGCAGGCTGGGAGTAATGAAGCTTTGGTTTCCAACAGTATCAAGATCTGATGACCTCGTCTGCACTGCCTGTCAGGATTTGAGTGTTGGACTGCCTCAAGCTCACTAAACAATTCAATTTTCTCCACACTGTCGCTGGTGAGGACCCCTTGGCACCTTTCTTACTCGATTGCTGCTCGGATAGCTCTTCTATTCTTGACGGCTCCACTACTGTGCTGAGACACGCGTGTCTAAGTTTGAATCTTGTTCTATGTGGTTATGCTTGTTATCCAGTCTTGAGTGTTACTTTTGAGTTTTCTTGATGCTGGACTGCTGGTCATAAATCTTATTTCTTGTGCGCTGAGATGTACTACTTCAATATCTCACGACCTCTGGAGGGCTAAGCTCCACAGCTCTGTACAATATTGTAAGCTGAACTTCTGCATTTCGTTTGGAGTTTGCTGAAGGTCTGATGTGAAGCAAATCTGAATACACTACTAGCAGTTACAAGCCCTCACAGCAGGCCTTAACTTCTTATCAGGTTATAGCCGTCACCATGATTCACTTGATTTTGCGGCCATTCTGGAGACAGGGAGAAGTAACTACATAAGTGTAGAAGAATTTTTTTAGGGATGATGGTCAGGGTGCAGTGGCCATTAAGCTTGACAGCATGTGCTCTCGGAAAAAATTTAACCACAAGGGCCCAAGGTGCACAAGCAAATCCAGTAGTGTAGAAAACCACACCACAGTAGAAAATGTCTAACTCTGAAGTCTGAACTAGATCGGCTAGATGGGTGCGGTCAGTACCAGTTAGAGTCGGGGAACGGGGCTAATGGGGAAAGCGCGGGAGTAGAGCACCATGCTGCCGGTCGACGCCGGAGCAGCTCCGCCGCGGCCGCGTAGCCGAGCTCCGGTGTGCGCCGTCTAGCGGCGCGGCTGCGACCAGGACCTGCAATCCAACAACGCGAGCACAAAATCAGTGAGATTAGGTAACTGGAGCAGGCATCAATCCTCGCTCGTTGGCGACTGTGATGAGGAGGGCGACGTGTGCAAGCAACACACGATGCATTCGGCCAGCAACGCCGCGTCGGCACCCACGCGGAGCAGGCGAAGGAGGAGGGCGACGGAGCCCCCGCACGGCCATGGCCTCGACGTCCGCCACCATCTGCCTCTCCCGCCACCTCCATCGGCTCCGCCAAGCCTCCCAGAGCACGGCATGGTGGTCGGGACCTGCAGCCGTGCCGCCACTCGCCGGAGACGGCCGCATCTTCTTCCACGAGAGCAGAGCAGCCCCAGCCGGCGAGCTGGGTGGCTTGCTGGGCGACGGCTACGCGTCCGCGACGGAGAGGACGAGAGGCTGGGCGGCGTACGCGTCCGCGACGGCGAGGACGACACCAGTCCGGTACTGAGGAGCGGAAGGAGTCATCCCGGAGCACCCGCCCGCCCGCTAGGTGTTCGGCATAATGCCAACACTCCATTAACGGGCAGAAATCACATATCTGACCTGAGGCAGAAATCAATTCACAAACTGACCTGGTCGTGAAAAAATTTCACTTTCCTGACCCTTTTGTGTGGCGCCCGACAGCTGGGCGTCGCACTCTACTATGCAGCGCCCTTCCCTTAGGCGTCGCACGTCCTGCCAGCGTGGCAGCCCTGGTCCGGTTGCGGCCCCACAGATAGCACTGCAGCGCCTAAGGCTTAGGCGCCACACCTGTAATATGCAGCGCCTAGCCCTTGGGCGCTGCACAGTCTGTGTTCCACTTGGGCTGGCCCCACCCTCTCTCCCTCCCACCCCCACCTCACACACCCCTACCCCACCCAAACCCTTGCGGCCCTCCTCTCTTCCCCTCTCTCTTTCCCTCTCCCCCCTATCAAATCTTGCAAATCCGGAGTGTTTGACCGTGGATTTCGAAGCCAACCCCTCCCTTAAGGTAATCTCCTCCGATCCCCTCGTTTTCATCCATAAGAACTGTCACATTTGCTCAAATCTTGCTAGTTTGGGGGAAACCCTAGTTTTTGCTTGGATTTGCAAATTTGTGTTGAATGATGTTATATTTCTTTGCTAATTTGGGTTGTTTAGGCTTGCATAGTATGCTAGGGTTAGGGTTATGTGTGTTTGATGTTGGTGTTAGGGTTATGTTATGGTTAGGGTTGTGGTAATTGTTATGTGGGGGTTAGGGTTATTAATTCATATATATGTTAGGGCATATGTGTGCAAATATTTTTCTTAAGTATTTACTTGATATATGTGTGTTTTTGATTATTGTAGGGATGGGGAGAACATGTGTTTATGTTCATCATGTGGATAAAGAGGCCTTTTTGAAAGGCAATGTTGAGACGGACCCGGATGAGCTTGACATGGTGTTTGAGAGTAGTCCTAGCTATGCGGAGCTCTTGGAACAAGTGAGGAAAGATTTGAATTGGATTGACCCAAGTGACGTTGTTGAGTTCGAGGGAAGGCATAATGTTGGTTTTGGAATGCACATCCGTTGGAAGACAATGCGTGTGAACTCCGAGCAACGTTGGGTTGCATACAAGGAGACGGTTGCCGAATCTCTAGACAAGGCTCTTGAGTTATTTGC
>LR880966.1:736689016-736700432 GCA_904067115.1 Aegilops sharonensis | reverse complement strand
AGAAATTAACAATATATGCCATGGTTGAAAAGTTATCACAAGTGAATAAAAATAAAAATATGTGTATCCATAATTTTGTACAATTTAAATATAAGCCACTAGGGATATTTCTTTTGTACATTTACTATATTATTAACAGTTTTGTATTTACTAAATATTTCCAATATAATCCGCATGTAAATAAGTGAATATTTTTAAAAATTACATTGACATTTTAAAAATAAGGTATTTTATTTTTATGTATAATATTTATAACACATAAATACTCAAAATTCATTTAACGTGATGTTGGTTTACCTACTTTTTATGAATTTCTAAAAAGAAAAACAAATATGTGCGAAAGCCCCATTTACGAGCCACGAACGTGTTCCTATGCTAGTCATTCAAAAGTGTGCATCGTACTGGCTGGGGCATGCCTTTGCTAGCACCACATCGCAAGTTCGAGTCCCAGTTGTTGCATTTTTTTTACGTTGATTTTGCTGACATGTGAGGCCTACTAGTCAGAGAGACATATGTATATATAGCAAGCCATCCGTTGAAAGGGAGTCTATGCCATGTGTGCATGCTAATCAAAAGACGGTGTCACGTCAGCATATTATATGTCTGCAAATTGCATTAGCACCGTATTTGCACGCTCGTGGCAAGTTCTAGAACCATTTTAGCGTATTTTTCAAGTTCAGGCACTGAAGTGAATATTGATGGCAAGTTTAAGCACCACTAGTGATATTAAGGATTAGTGACTAGAAACCCTCTGGCCTTTCACAAGATTCGTGGTTAGCTATATAGTCCTTTTGATTGCCGAGGAAGAATGTGTGCTTGCTCTAATTTGTTTGGATGTATTCACATTTTAGTATGCCAAGTAGGGGACTTGGCTGGCAGGGACATGACGTCGACACCTTGCTTGCTCTAAAAATTTTTGGCGACGAGTTGACGAACAATTTGCATGCTTATTACTCAGCGGCCATAGAATTTATTCCAAATTGAAATCACATATCCCTATAGTATTTTGAGACCTTTTTTTAACATGAATCTTATTTTGCCTGCACCATGTAGGTGCACTTAACCAAGGCTACAATGTAAAAAATCACAATGTGCCAGTTACCAGTAGGTTTGTTTGAACTGTAAATATTGTTCAGCTGATGTAAACAAAAACGACAGGTTATAAATTTGGCTTCTTACAGTGTGTTTGGTTCGAGAACGAAGTAGAATGGAATGTCATGGTTCCATTCCACTGGAATGGGTCGGTTCCATCCTTGTGTTTGGTAGGGGCAATTCACAGGAATGGAATGGTTAAATTTCGGTGTTTAGTTTCTGAGATGGAATGAAATGAATTTGTTGTTTGCATCACTCGAATTATTGACTTTGGCATCAAATACAAACAGGATACATGTAATAAAAAATTGTCAAATAAATGCTAATTATTCAGTCATACACATGTCAAGAGTCTGTCAAAATACATGTATCTATATGTCAAAAATCTGTAAAAATATAAGTATCTACATGTTTAAATCGGAGGTGCGAGTGCGTTCCGCATCTCACGCGAATATTTTATTTGAGGGAATGGGTAGGTTTCAATTCTTCGCTGCTATCGAATACAGGAATCAGGCCTAGGAGCGTAATGGACCCGTTACATTCCACCCCATGACCTGAATCAAACACACCCTTATATGATGATTGGGTGGTCTACAGGTTAGGCTCGTCAGGACGGTGAACAACAAGGCATAGATGACATGGACATGTTCTTCACCCTCGATGACGGCAACATCGTGAATCACATACTTTTAATCGAGTTCCAGATGTATATTAGGGGTACAATTTTCAACTTCTGTATTTTGGGTGCCATTGCTGGATGTCAACTTGGCTGTGAGATTTATCAAATGGTCCAAGTTTAATCTTTACTAAAGTAAATAATGTAGGCTGTTACTACAGTTCAAGCGCCAAGCAAAATTTGGTAATGGGAAATCTGCAAGTTCTAAACCATCTCTGATTTGATTAGGTAACTATTTGAAAGATAATAGGGGGAGAATACAGTGTTGGAATTTGCTGGTGGGCTTTTGGCCCAAAGCCCAACTAAAATTCTGAAATTCTCTTGACCCATTCATGCACACATGTGAGTGGAGTGAGTGAGGCTAAAATTTAGTCCCACCTCATAAGTTGAGAGAGAGTTGCACCTTTTTATAAGGTGAGCTCTCCTACCACTTGTATGAGCATGAGAAGAGGAGACCTACTCGCTCGCCTCGCCACGCCACGCCTCGCCACGACACGCCGCGGGTTGCGGGATTGAGCCGAGCCGAGGACAGAGCTATGCACGTTGTCTATATTTTTGCTGCTCGGGAAAAATTAATAAGTCATTAATTAATAATTAACGGATGCGTTAATTACTGAACCGTTTCCGATTCTTTTGGATCGTGACGACTCGGACGTGGGGTTTACTCCCACGACCTACCCGGCCCGCACTATATAGTCAGGCAGACGTCTACCCTAGCCGCCGCCGCTTCGTATGGTTTCTCACCAGCGCTCCAGATCATTGCGCCGGCAAGCAAGTCTTCTCCATCCCTCCTTTCGGCGTGCACCGGGAGAAGGGACAGCAGGCCTCCGGAACCCCGCCTCTCGTGATCCTGTACGGGAGAGGGGCGATCAGGTTTTTGGGGAGCGCACTCGCGCGACTGCTGGCAGCGACGACTTCGCGAACGACGACTTCTTCCCCGACCTCGGCAACCTCATCCTCGACGACATGGGCGACAACGTCAACGCCGGCGGTGCTGCTCCCGCTGCACCGTATGTGATTCTATCCTTCCTGTTCGAGATCGTGGCAGAATTCATGCTTCTAGTATGTGCCCTAGATGTGATCTGTTCATCTGCTATGCTAGTTCGCATGATTAGTTTAATCTCTGCTATTGCTGTCATGATCTATTTTCTATTTATTCGGATTAAATCTCGTAGTAATTTGCTCATATTTTCAACATACAGTAGGTTTTTTTAGTCTGTAACGCTAGCTAATCATTATACTTTAATATACTTTTTGGCTCCTATCACAGTTCAAGCAATTAAATGATTGGAGATCTGTAACTACATTACCATCTGTGACTAATCAACCATTTGAAAGACATTACATACTCGTGGAGGTACATTACTCTGAAACACTTCAGTTCTTAGCTCTGGCTAAGCATAACAGTATGTTACTTTACTACATGCGTTTGGCTACTAATGTGATGTTACCATAGTTTTTGCCGTCTATGAGAGTATAAAATACTTAATGTGCATCAGCTATCATTGCTCCTGTTTGGCAGAAGATTTGTAAAATACCAGTAGTGTGTAATGTTGGCTAGGATTAATATATTCATATAAGTAGGGACAATATCCATGTTTATTTATATTAATATAAATTCAGGACTACTTTTTAGGTAAGATCTTTGTAGCTAATCATAATTGATCATGTTTTCTCTCACCTTAGTCACCTATAGGTATCTGTTTCACATATTTGTCAATTTTGATATGTTTTACAAGGTGAATGATGCTGCATATTCCGCTGAACCTGCTGCTATTCAGTACGTATCATCAGTATAACCTGCATTTATGCTTGTCATGCATACATTATCTTCATTTTTTAGGAAACTTACCGCATTCCTCTCTGAAAGATCATATCCCTTTTCTAATACTCATCTTTATGTTGATCGAGTGTGAGTGCACAAAAGTCGGTTGGAGATTTATGACTGTGAGGCATGCATGTGTATTTGGTCTTTTTATTTTTCTCTTTGCTCAGCTGTGTGTTTTGTTCAATCATTGGGCAATGGCTCATCGCATGGATGATATCCAAACTAGTCTAAGGAAGAAAGGATTCATCCAAAAAAGGGGGACACTTTTTTTTCATCTTCCTTGTGGATAAAGACACTGCCTTCATGGGCCTCACTGAGGACAGCCAAGCTGATGATGTGCACACCGGTAGAGGAGTGTCTGCTTCCCATGAGTGGTTACGGTATCAAGGTCGGAAAGGAAGAATCCGTGAAGCCAAATGAAGGATGGGAAAAGGAGTTGACTATGTTGCTAACATAACTGAAGGTGAATGTTTAGGCTGTCAGCTCATTTGGGTTCAAATACCTGACCGAGATATTGTATTTTAACGGTCAAGCTACAACAGGACGACTTGATTTGAGATCTCATCTCATGGCGGGTAAGGACATTTTTGTGTTGCTTTCTCTTCCTATTACGTTCACCTTATGACTGGTCCAACACATTCTTCATCTTAATGCATTTTACCAAGAACACAAGCCTTTCAAGTTAAGTAGCATAAAGTTATTGTTTGTTCCTGATAATTCGTATTCAGTGGACCTCGGCATTCTTTGGAAGAAAATAAGGTGTGCGATTCTCACATCTCTCTACCATTTCTCTTATATGAAAATTCATTTTATTGGTGTGACCTGTATGATTTGGAATTTCCGAATTTGTAAACTAAACCTCATCCTCATGTATGATGTAACAATGTTTCTTTTTGTCAAGTTGCAGCTTGTCCGGATTGTCAATCACCATTAAATGCACCAAACACAATTTTATATTCACCGGAAAGTATGGGTTGTATTTTGCAGAATTAAAATAAGGAAGAATACTCAAGTTAAGAAATCGGGTTAGTTTGTATTTAAAAAGAATTTGCCTTAGTTTTTGTTGCCCGTTGTTGCCCTTAGCAAATGGATAGGCAATCGTATGTTCCCATGCTTAAAAGCTATCAAACACACACTTTAATGGATGTTAAAAAATCATTCATCTTCATATTAAGTTCTGATGTGCATAATATATTTATAGGAAATGAATAATGCTGACTCTTGGATGAAAGCTAACACCATAGTTTCTCGTCCTTTCCACGAGAATTAACCAAAACAGGGCAAGTCTGTTGAAGTGTTTCTGAGATATAATCTTCTTTGGATGTAGTAGCACCTTAGAACGTTTTCTTGCCCTCGTCTCTATGTAGTTCAAAAGGACATATCAGTTCTAGCAGTTCATAGGATAGGATCGCGGCTGCCTTGACGTTGCCATTGTCATCTCTGAGGTGGCAGCAGTACATCTCAAAGATGGCGTAGGGGTCGTTATCCAGGGGTGTCTGAGTCGGCGGAGGATCTGGAGGAGGAGGGGAGCCCGAAGAGACGTCAGGCGGTGTGGGCCTGCTCTATGGTGAGGCCACGGGCTTTGGAGGCGGTGTCTGCTTTGCTCATCTGCGAGCCACTCCGATGCCTCAATGCCCTGTTGCAATGCCTTCGTATTCTTGTAGCGGGTGTCCGTCTCTATGCTGGTCAAGGAAAGACGCAAGTCACCGTGAAGCAACAACTCTTTGTCCGACTCAGTGCAGGGACGGCGTGGACCGTGAGGAACTGCCCGCAACCATGACCAGAGCAACAGGATCCTACCCGGGTTGCTTGCTTGGCACAATGAGCTGGTCGTGCTTTGGACTCATGGAGCCACTACGGGCTCGAAGGACAAGGGACCAACACCTAGCGTGGGTAGGTAGTTCGGGCCGGTTGTGACGATCTGGGGCTGCAAGAGCCCTCCCAGGTCACCAGGGATGAAACAGACCTCAATGACCTGCGATAGTCGATCACAGAGCTGGAAGAGACCTGTTGGGTCGGCGGAGAGGCCACGAAGCTCGACGGCGACCCATGCCCATCCGGGAACAGCAGATGGCTACGCAGAGGGAGAGCTCCTCATCAGACTCCGCCGCGAGTGTCCCAGTCAATAGGGCCTGCCTCGGATCTGGATTCGCTGTCAGAACCGGACATGATGGTGAGGATAAGACCGGAGTGGAGCGAGAGGATAGGACAGATCTAGGAGCAGAGCACATAGCGTGAGTTACGGTTTTATCCAGGGTAGGGTGGCGGTGGGGTTTTATGGGGTCGTGGTGGGCTGATCTGACGTGGCAGACGCATCCAAACGTGTCTAGGCAATGCCAGGAATGGGGGTGTCGGATGGCCCGAACATATGGACTGAAAATGAAGTGTTCGGTTGTAGAATGTTTTTCTGTCCAAGACCCTCTGGGCTGTCCGTCTGGACAAATGTGGGGCCGGCGGGGTGAATGGGTGTCCGCTTAGAGATGCTCTTACGAGGTGAATAGAAGGACATTGAGTTTTCGATACGCTTGATGAGCAGTAAAAAGATAAAAATATTATTTAAAACATAAACTGATATTTTTTTCTTACAAACATTGGTGAGTGTTTCGCGTGTGTGTAAAGTTTCGTGAAGCGAAACATTTGAAATGCTCTGGGCAAAAAAGTGATGCTCCTAAATTGCTGGGTTTGAAAGCATTTTGGAGCACTAACCCTAGACCTTCACAGTGTCATTCCATCACGAAACTTTGCAGCCATGTAGAAAACTAAGCAGTCTTTGTTGCCAAAAAAAAAAAAACTTCAGAAGTTTTTCTATTTCGTTTTTGATTCTTTTTGCGGGCGACGTTTTTTGATTTTACTGTTCTCCCCAAGTGTTTATGCACCTGGAGCAGAATGACACTTTCGGTGAGAGGTGGTATCTTAAAGTTAATAGAGTATATCAATATATACTATATTGAAATAAGTGCTGAGTAGCAAGCTTCTGCATTAGCTTGGTTAATTATTAGACGGAAATAAATGTGAGTATATTGAAATCGTTATAACAAAGGGTGTGGTTAAGTCTAAATCGACTGAGCTTTAAACAGTTTAAATCAATTTAAACAAGTCTCAATCAAGTGACATAGTATATATGAAAATAAATGCTAAAAGAAAATTTTGCATGAATTTTCATGCAAGATCGAACGAATATAGCATCGACCAAGACATAACCAAGTCTCAGTCGACTAAGACTTAGCAAAACTGTATAACAAAAGAGAAATAGCTTTTTTGCGAAAAAAGAGAGAATTAGCTAGCTGCCGGCGGTCGTGACCAAGTCCACAACTATTAGACGGATCAACTGAGAACCCAATGCAAAAAGCTTGGTACCCGCACAGTGTGCGAAACAGCTTGCGTGCGGCTTAATTAAGCACCAACATTATAAACATAGTTGTAGTCGACAACTTTATAGCACGTAACGAAATGAAACAAGGAATCAACCTTGTACAGGACCGTCGTCGAAATAACCCTAGCTACCTCGTATGCACACACATTATATATATGTATACATAATAAGGTTCTATAGAGCATCAAAAGCCTTGCTTAATCTCGTTAGGAAAACCTAAATATTTTGTTTTTGCGAGGGGTCAGGAAATTAGAGCTGAGAGAATAGAGTCGGCATATTTTGGCTAGAACGATGGGGATGACGAAAGGCATGATGGCGGCATGCGCCGCGGTGGGCGTCCTCGGCCTCATCACGGTCATCTTGGGCATCGCCGGCGCGGCCTCGTCGTCGTGCGACGCCTCGCCGGCGGTGGGCTGTGGGGTCGTGGCGTCGCTGCTGGCGCTGACGACGCAGATCGTGGCCACCGCCGCCACCGGCTGCTGCGGCTGCTGCCGGACGTGGGGCATCCCCAACGAGGCCAAGCGCATCGTCGCCGTCGTCCTGTCCACCGTCTCATGGTACGTACGTCTACCGCGGGCGGATGCATGCATGCATGCTTCGCAGTTTGTATACATGCATACATGACATCCGTATACGAATACTTGCAGGGTCCTCGCCATCATAGTGGTGATACTGTTCATGGTGGGCGCCATCCTGAGCACGGGCGGTGGCCTCCCGACGTACAACGACGGGAAGTGCGTCCCGCCGGGCACCGGAGCGTTCGTGGCGGCCACGATCTTGTTCTTCATATCGATGGTCTGTCAGATCACCTCGTACATCCTATTGCAGGCTACATCGGTTGCAGGCTCTACGAAGTCGCCGCTCGCGCAGGAGTCGGGGATCGCCATGGGACAGCCGGCGGCGGCGGTGCCTGCGAGTAATGCTGAACAGAAGGCAGCTGCCGCCGGTGACCTTCCTCCCTCGGCGCCTACCGCAGCTGCCGCCAGTGAACTTCCTCCTTCGGCGCCTACCGCAGCTGCCGCCCGTGACCTTCCTCCTTCGGTGCCTACTGCGTCGTCAGAAGCCAACGTTGACCCTCTTCCTCCTTCGGCGCCTGCCATGTCGCCCAAGGCCAGTGCTGACCCCACTAGCCATGTTTGAAGCTCATCTATCATGTCGCTTGTTTTTTTCTTTTAAGAAAAGTCGATTGGATACTTAGAGTATCTTGTATCACTTTATTTGTTTGTTTTATAATTACACTTTTGCATTAGTCACCTTTGTTTTTTAGGTGCTTCGAGATTTTTGTTATCTCTAACTCTTTTCTGAATCACGAGCTTTATTGATTACTCAGCAGGAATAAAAAAAGTTAAATTCAACACTACAAATAGTTCAACGTGACATGAACTTCAATGTCCACCATATGACAACCCAAAAGCGCCGATTTCAAATTCAATAGCGCAATAATAATAAGAGTAAAATGATAGTATTTGAGGTGTGTCAACTAAGTCTTAAAAGTTTAAAATGCAAATTTGGGTTCTAATTGTATTAAGTGATTCACCGCGGGTTCTATGCGCATCTGATAAGTACACGTGGCAAGTTGATTGGCGTCAGGTAGACAACATTTTACATGAACACGCCCTTGGTAGGCTTCTCCCTCTCATTTATCGCCCCTCTCTCCTTTTCTCTACTCTATAGAACACCTATGGCGACATTATGACAGGTCGTAGGGCTGGGTTGTCATCTTGTTCAACCGTGCCAACTCGCCCATCAGCAAAGGTCGGTGTGGATATGACGATGGTCCATGGTGAACGGACCAGGCGTACCTCGGAGGTGTTGAGGTTCCTATGCAACGATGGGGTCGAGAACCCATAGTGCCAAACGACAACAACCTATGTGTCTTTGTTGGTGGCGCTGGCGTGGCTCTCGTCCGCGAGCAAGAGAAACGACTTCTCGCTACAGCTCAGGCTTAGACACACGGCACACGACGCATTCCTTGGCACGCACCTCGCCTAGACAACCATCAAAGTGGGGAGGCTGCAACCTCTGCGAGGCCTGACTATTTGTTGGTCCTGATTATATAGAACGGCGACACACGTTGGACACCAATCACGTTTTGGGCGATCGATTAGGGTGTTGTTGTTGCGTGTTGCTCTGGCACCTAGCTACGTGGCACTTGTCAACTCGGCATGTGGCCTGGTCGGATGCAAATAGCATCCACGATGAATCACTTATTATAACCGTGTGGATTGGCATTTTTCATGGAAAGTATGCATGGGGATTTGGCTTATACACCGCTTTGGATTAGCTGGTTTATGACTTGTGTCACGTCGGTGAAATTTGCGATGCGTTTGTATGGCTAGTTGTTGAAGGCATTTTCCCTTTTCCGTGGTCTCAGGCAGGGGGTCCATTATCCTCGTACTTATTCTTGGTTGTGACTGAGGCACTCCCTTTGTTGCTTAATAGTGCTTGTGAAAGAGGGGTCCTTTAGGATTTCTGGTTGAACGTGCATGCTCCAGGTATTTCACACTTTTATTGGATCTAGTACTCTGTGAAAAGTCAGAAATTTTGTGTATTTGGACCAATGTAAAGTGAAAAAAAGGGTTGTTCGCTGGTAAAAGTCTGCTATTTTTGAAAGGTTCCACTGATCAAGCACTAACGATTAAAAATATTTTGATGAATTATGAGAAGGGGATTGGGAAAGTTTTAAGTCCCAGTAAGTGCTCGATAATGTTTGAAGAAAATTGTATTTTGGAGTATCAAGTGTCCGCCATGGTAATTTTAAAAATTATCGTTGATGGATTTGAGGATAAATATCTTGGATTATCGATGCTAGAAGGTAGAATGAAGGCGGGTAAGTGTAAGTCAACCAAATATAAGACATTGAAAAGGCTCTCAGACTGGATTTAAAAAAATATGCTTACTTGATGAAGTCAGTTATCCAGACACTCCCGTTTATGCTATGAGTATTTTCAAATTTCTGTCTTCACTATGTGAGGAGTTATCCTAGCTTGTCCAGAATTTTTGGTGGTTGATGAGGTGGACAGAAGGAAAACTCATTGGTTAGCTTTGGACAAAATGACCAGGCCGTAAGGCAAGGGCGGTATGAAATTTCGTGATCTCAGGTTATTTAAAACTCTTCTGGTTAAACAGGCATGGCACATGTTGGTTTACCCTGACTCGTTGTGTGCCAAGTTGTTGAAGCCAAAGTATTAACCCCAAAGAAATATTCTTGACACTGTTTTTTTGTAGTCTACGTCCATGACTTGGCAAGGTATTATGCATGGACTGGAGTTGCTTAAAAGAGGAGTCATTTGGAGGCTGATTGATAGCTCTAATATTACGATTTGGTGAGATAATTGGCTGTCCAGGAGTTCCGGCATAAACATTTCAGCTAAAAAGCAATATACTAGCCTGAAGTAAGTGTTTGATTTATTCATGAGTGGACTGACATATTGGGATGAGAATTTGATTAGGAACATTATTGTGTGGCGCTATGAAAATGATGGTATGTTTTCAGTTAAAGGTGTGTACAATCTTGCGCTCAATCTGAAGGATAGTAAAGAGGATATGGGGCTGAAGGAAATATTGCCCTAGAGGCAATAATAAAGTTGTTATTTTACATTTACTTATTTCATGATAAATGTTTATTATTCATGCTAGAATTGTATTAACCAGAAACTTGATACATGTGTGGATACATAGACAAAACATTGTGTCCCTGGTAAGCCTCTACAAGACTAGCTTGTTAATCAAAGATGGTTAAGTTTCCTAACCATAGACATGTCTCATTTGATGAACAGGATCACATCATTAGGAGAATGATGTGATGGACAAGACCCATCCGTTAGCATAGCATATTGATCGTTCAGTTTTATTGCTATTGCTTTCTTCATGTCAAATACATATTCCTTTGACTATGAGATTATGCAACTCCCGGATACCAGAGGAATGCCTTGTGTGCTATCAAATGTCACAATGTAACTGGGTGATTATAAAGATGCTCTACAGATATATCCGAAGTTGTTTGTTGGGTTGGCATAGATCGAGATTAGGATTTGTCACTCCGAGTATCGGAGAGGTACCTCTGGGCCCTCTCGGTAATACACATCATAAGAAGCCTTGCAAGCAAAGTGACTAATGACTTAGTTGCAAGATGATGTATTACGGAGCGATTAAAGAGACTTGCCGGTAACGAGATTGAACTAGGTATGAAGATACAGATGATCGAATCTCAGCCAAGTAACATACCGATGGACAAAGAGAATAACGTATATTGTCATAACGATTCGACCGCTAAAGATCTTCGTAGAATATGTGGGAGCCAATATGAGCATCTAGGTTCCGCTATTGGTTATTGACCAGAGAGGTGTCTCGGTCATGTCTACATAGTTCTCGAACCTGTAGGGTCCGTACGCTTAACGTTCGTTGATGCTTTGTATTATGAGTTATGTGATTTGATGTACCGAAG
>LR880966.1:736621792-736632003 GCA_904067115.1 Aegilops sharonensis | reverse complement strand
GCAGAAAAACATCTGGGGGCAGGTAAATAAATAGGTAAGAAATCATCTTTTAGTTCACCGACCGAGTATTCCCTTAAGAACGCTAGCTTTCGGCTTCACCCAGTCTGAGGTACACATCCGGCTGACCCGGCAGTAACAATCGCAGAGGTGCTCCCTTTACCACCTAGCCGAACAATCGGGAACGTAGGGGTAAGCACAGGAGCCAGGCAACCCAGCTTGGCCCAAACTTAAGTCATATCGATGCATATAATGGTGAATAAAAGGTACATGCGGAAGTGTGACACATGTGTTGGGCACAAAGCCCGTATTAATAAGCTTCCGTTAAAGAAGCCCCCAGGTATAATGAGCGCGGGTAGCGCGTCAAGTATGTGCGAACAAAGTTTGTACAAGGAAAATTTTTATAAGCAACTTTTTTTCCAAAAAAGTATAATGCTTGGTCGAACCGAACACAAGTTAGAAATTTAAAACTTTGAGCATGAAGGCAACTTAGCTGGTTAATGTGTTCGGTATTGACGACGCGGTCCGAGCTTGATGCGGGACAGGGTTCCATCCCCCAAGCCGGTCCCGAGGTGGCGGAGCAAAGAGCTCGGCACTCCGAAGTGGTGACATAGCACGGTCAATGCAGGACGGCAGAGTGATGCCGAAGTCCCTGGCATGGGGTAATGAAGTGTTGACGAAGCCCCCCGTCCAGCCGAGGTGACGTCAAAGGATATAGTCCGGCTGGATCATTTTCCTGTGCACAAAAAATAGTGCAAACCAGAGATAATAGTAAAAAAAATCGTTACATAATAAATAATTTATGCAAAGTGAGTAATAAAAGAAATATGGCCTGGCACCAAAGTCAATGTTGATGCAGGGCGGCGGCGTGATGCGGTAAAGGCATGGCAAGGCCGGAATTCACAGGTCGGTTCGAGTTCCGGATGCGGCGTTCGCCGGACTATGTACGGAAACTGACCGAACCACCATGCGACCGTCGTTAATGCGGCCACCATTTGATAGACCTGTGTACATATGATGGACAAACCAGAGTAATAATTCGTTGGGAAAAATGAACCCAAACAAGCAAAAAATAGTAGGATTAATAGCACCTGGTTTATTTGTTGTAGCAATCCGAAGGAAGGTGATTCCCAAAATTGGGACTTGATCTGCGCACCCATTGCCTGGTCGGCTAGTGACGTCGAAGTGTCCGGAGTAGGTTCATGAAGAGATGGCGAAGCCCCCGGTCCAGCCGAGATGTCGAAGTAGGTCGGCGTGATGGACACCAGCTTGAAGAAGCAATAGTGTGGCCCTGCCGATGCAGGTCATGACGTGGTCGATGCCGGCTTGATGAAGCGACCGTGCGGCGATGACGGTATGCCCGCTCCGTGTAATCCGTGGGGCGGCGATTTTGGTGATGATTTATCCTTCGCGATGCCGGACTCTTGTTCGGCTTGCCGAGATCATGATCCGAACAAGTTGAGCTCGGCTCAACAAAGTGACGACGTGTCTAGCGTAGGTAGGCAGCCGTGGAGCAATATTGCCGGACTGGTTTGACACCAGCATGATATTGAACATAGTGGGATGTGTTCGGAAACAAAACACAACACCCCATACAAAACTTCCTTCAAAAAGGATGTCCGAAATCCCGTTCATAAAAAAGACGAACTCGGGTCAGATTCGTTTTCGCGCAGAAAACAGATCCAAAAAGTGATGCACTAATCGAAAGGTTCCCGGAGTTTGGACGGTCGGATCGAGCTGAAATTTTGAGGGGTGGTAGATATAGGAATTCCGCAGCCGATCAACGGTTGGATATTCTAAAGGAAGTCCGAGCTAGAAGCTGGACACCACTCCCTAAACTCGTCCAGATTCTCGTCCAGATTCAATGTGGCTCCGGTATATCGGAGATTGCCAGAGATTCCTCCATCGAAACTCGACGAAATTTTCCAGGGTTGTTGTAGACTCAATTCCGCACAATTCCACTGAAGCAATCGTTAAAACGACGCTTGAGGAGGCGGTGGCGGCGGACACAAGTCCGCTGTCCAGAAAAACAGCACGGTCGCCCGAGGGCAATGTTGACGTTGAGCCCCCGGGCTCCCTGGATGATTCCTCCATGATCTTGATAGAGATCGGAGTCGATGTTGATGAAGGCCCTCATACGAACATGACGATCGGAGGTAGGGCGCAGTCCTTGGTCGAACCAAGGTGACCAGTCGAGCTGGTGACGAAGATGCCGAAGTCGCAGTTGATCTGCAGGCAAGCCATCGACCTTTTGCCGAACACACAACGGAACTCTCAATGAAAGCACCAATGTCGGTGTCAAAACCGGTGGATCTCGGGTAGGGGGTCCCGAACTGTGCGTCTAGGCGGATGGTAACAGGAGACAAGGGACACGATGTTTTTACCCAGGTTCGGGCCCTCTCGATGGAGGTAATACCCTACTCCTGCTTGATTAATATTGATGATATGGGTAGTACAAGAGTAGATCTACCACGAGATCAAGGAGGCTAAACCCTAGAAGCTAGCCTATGGTATGATTGTTGTATATCTATCGACTAGCCTGGCCTCGGTTTATATAATGCACCAGAAGCCTAGGATAACAAGAGTCCTAGCCGAATATGCCGGTGGGGGAGGAGTCCTTGTCTTGATCACCAAGTCTTGTGGAATCTTCCTTGTATGCGGCAACTGTCCGGACTGGCCCACGAGTATACGGCCATGGGGATCCTCGGCCCAATCCAACTGATCAGGAGACGACGTGGTGAGTACCCCCTAGTCCAGGACACCGTCACCCTCGTTGTCCAGCTCAGCCCCCACCATCGCGTGGAGACGGCTCAGCTCCTCGGAGATATAGGTGAGGAAGGAGACCAGGTCAGGAAGCCGCAGCTCATTGAAGTCGACCGGGTGGTCGAACGGGTTTAGCCCGACGGCCGGCATCGTCGCGCTGGCACGACGGTAGGCATCGCGCAGCCGCAAGACATGCGTGGCAACTTGGTTCACCAAGTGGCTGAGGCGATCCTGGACCTCGTCACGATCGGCCCGCTCGCGCTCCAGCCGGCTCCCCTAACAGCCTATTGTATCTCCCGCTTTCTGCAGCAACGCCGCCGACGCCTCGAGCATCTTTGTGGTGGACGCCTGCCACTTTTGAAGCTCCGTGAACTCCCGCACATAACGGAGGAGCATGGCACTCCTCTCCTCCTTGAGCTCACGGAGCTCCACGTCCTTGGCCCTGAGCTTCGCATCCTTGGCATGGAGCTCCTGTGTCAGGCGCCTCACCTCGGACTCCGTGATCTGCTGCGCCGCCATGGCACCAGGTAGAAGCAATGGGGAGAGGAAGCAAAGGGGGTGAAACGGCTGAAAGGCAATGCAATCTACAGGAAGGCGGAGGGAGCCAGCCGAGGAGCGGGGAATCTTTTGGTTTTCACCACGGTAAAACACCAGTCGACGACTTCTCACATCAGGGAGCAGTGAGTTTTTACAGGCGGAGTCATCGTGACTAATTGCTACCGCGCCTGCTCCCGTCAATCAAAAAATTAAAAATCCTGCCGCGCCTGCTCCGGTCAATCAAAAAATTTAAAATCCTGCCGCACCCAAACACCAGAGCAACGCCGCGGTGGATATTTAAATTTACCTGCCAGCAAGTCGATAAAAAAGGGGTGAAAAAACAAATGTGGCGGCGGCCTAGCTAATCGGTCGAACTAGCCCAACTAGCTAGCCACCGTGCTTCACTTATGTACTCGGCGGGAAAGGTGGTCTTTCGTGATTTGACGACTCATTTACTTGCTTCGGCGCTACGACCGAGGAGGACCCAGAAAACGCGCGGTAGGGCATCCCACGTCAGGAAGAATATATGCGTGCACCACCCGGGAGGACCCCGAAACCGCGCGGTAGGGTGTGCCACGTCTCGGCACGGAGGAAAAATGTGCGTGTAAAAATATACTATATCAGACGTAGTACCTATGGTTCGACCTCGGGACCCAGCCAGTCGGTCGAAAACACCCCACTAGCCACACAGCTTCATCATGCAAACGTGGCACGGTTAGCTCCGTCTCGACCAGCCGCAACGTCTCTTGTTCTAGGCGATTCTTCTATTTTCCAAGCTTTTTTTAGTTGTAATAACACCACGGCAAGCTAGCGCCGCTCTTCGTGTGTGCCCGTGCAAAGGTTAGACGATGGAGAGAAGAGAGATCGAGATCGCAGACCTGAGACCACCCGTAAGTGAGACAACGGTCATGCACGTGTTGACGAGGCACTCCCTCTACTCTACTCAACGCAAGTACTGTATAAAATCAAGTTATGGGACAAAGCCAACAACCGTTCGTTTTTTCAGGCTATCGACTTACACTTTGTAGTCCAGGTTGCTAGTTCGAATCTCGTCTTTCAGACTTGTTAGTTTTAGGTCCAAATTTGATTAATGACAAGTGGGACCCCCGTGTGTTGTTCCGATATTTCAGTGTAGGATGGTTTTTTTAACAAACACTTTGCGCGGTTAGACAAGTAACGGCACGAGTTACACGTATTTTGCAAGTTTACGAACAAAAATGACAGCGGCATAGAATATCACATCCACCCCGCGGCTTAGATACTATGGTGATACGAGTTTATACAACGTTGGAAGTGAGATCCAATGGCTTGGGAGTAGTCTTTGTAATTATGCGCAATTTCCAAACCCTCCAAAGTTTTTTTTTTGCAAATAAAACATTCAGGCCTCGTGTGTGCCGCTGCATCTTCGATCCAACGGCTCCCCGGTGCTAATATTAGGTGCTCCAAGTAGCTTAATTACCTGCTACGGTGATATGAGCATCTAGGTCGTATGATCAGTGATCAGATGGCACATGCATAGTACTTGTACTTTCTGCGCATTTCCCAAACTCTATCAGCTGTATATTGCAAAAACATTCAAACCTCCTACTGTGGGCCTTTAGATCTCAGTGAACTCGTATCACCATAGAATCTACGGTGCGGGAGCACCTCATACTCTCCCGTGCGAGAAAACATAAGGTGCTATCGCAGCTTGGATGCTACGGTGGTACGAGCTTGGAGGTCGTTTGATCTGAGATCCAATGGCATCTGAGCAGTCTTTGTGCTTGTAAGCAGTGGCCGAACTCTTTTGGGGCTTTTCTGCAAAAAACCATTCGAACCACCGAGGAGGTGTTGGGTCACAAATCCAACGCCTCCGAAGAGCTTGTATCACCAAAGCATCTAAGGCGTGGTGGCACATGATATTCTTACATACAGGAGAATATGATGTCCTCCTTCATCTTAGATGCTACGGTGATACGAGCTTCGAGGTCGTTGGATATGGGATCAAAGGGCATCTAAGTAGTTTTTGTATAAATTGTGTGCAATTCTCAAACTCATCAAGGTTTCCTGCAAAAAAAATAAGACACATCATGTGAGCTGCTATATCTCAGATCTACAAGCTCCAAGCAACTCGTATCGGCATATAGCATGTAAGGTATGTGGGCACATGATATTCTCCCGGGGAGGAGGGGTGGGGAGTGCACAACCGATCGGTGGTTGGGAGGGTGGGAACAAATATAATCTAAACAACCCTAAACAGAGCTCCACGGTTTTATCTAAGGTCGAGGGGTTGACCCCCGACAATCATAGCTCCGCCTAAACACAATATTTGCATGTACTGTAGTACTAGACTTAATATTCATGTTTCAGTTTCATGTTCGTTTTAAATATTGAACTGAGGACCATGGATGTCTTACATTTTACTCCCTTCGTTCCTAAATATTAGTCTTTTCAGATGCTTCAAATGGACTGGCACATACGGATGTATATAGACATATTTTAGAGTCTAGATTCACTCATTTTGCTCCTTATGTAGTCACTTGTTGAACTCTCTAAAAGACTAATATTTAGGAATAGAAGGAGTATTTTTGAACTCGTGTCATACATGCATGGGTTGGAAAAATAGATGCACTATACTTATTGGATTGTTGTTGTGTTCGTGCGTGTGTGTCTGTGTGTGTGGTCATATGCTTGATACATACAAAGTTTTCTCACCTCCATATTGTTCATCTTTTAAATTTGAATTTGCATTGGAAAACTCACTAGGGATACCATGAAATGTGAAATCCACATTGAGATCACTAAATCGCAAATTCACACTAATTCAACGACTCGTCATAAATCAATTAACACGTTGAGATTAGTATTTGCAAGGAAAATACGGGTATTGTAATACACATAGATTCGTTCGGCAAATTAAAAGGTTCCTTTCGTATTCTCAAATGGTAGGACCCAACGGCGTACCAGCCAGACCTTGGCTCGTGTTGATCCTAAAAAAACGGGCTCGTGTCCTTCGGTGGCGTGCGTGGTACGCACATTAGGAAACCCCAACCAGTCGAGCCTCGGCGTTTCAAGTCGAAATATCTGGCGGCCAGAATTCCAGCCCTAGGAAATTCCCCTCATGTCCCCGGTCCATAATGACTATCGATGAACAACGGAGGGATGCTTTAGTAACTAGACAATGTTACCTACTGTGCCGAGCACGGTTCAATTCCCTCGGTCGCCGCTCGTCAATGTCACCCGTCAACTGCATTGCCTAGTACTACTACTACTACACCAGGATGAGCACAGAATTGAGCCCGTTTGTTCGTGCCTAGTACTTTTTTTGTTCGTGCCTAGTACTTGAGTTAATATATCAGGCAATGCACTGGTCCGGAGGGATTATCCTTTTACTCCCTCCTTTCCGGTTTATAGGGCTTATCTCAAAATTTTAGTTTTCCCATTTTGTAAGTCTCAATTTGGCTGTTCCCCATCACATGTTCAGATTTCAAGGTGCAATAAATCATTACATGCAAGTATTAAGAGAAAATTGACCAATGCATGTACTTTATGCATGCATGCATTGCAATTAATGCATTCGTAAACATAATTTTTGAGGAAAACAAGCGCATTAATTGAGTGGTTTTGCAAACTACAACAATTGTTCCACCACTCACCATCTACCTTGGTTGGTGAGATTTTTGAATTGAGCCCTATAAACCGGAAAGGAGGTTTAACTAAGCAAAATGTTTGACCAAATCCTTTCTTAAGAAATACAACAGGACAGATGTACGGCTTGAAAATTTATTGCATGATGCAGGTTATGATATTGTTTCGAATCCTGGGTCTTAAATTTCAGAAAATCCAAAAGGGAGCATAAATTCTTGAAACTGAGCATGGTCACATGATATGGCACAAATATTACTTTGTAAGTTTTTTCTTCAATTCGAGACAAGCTGCTTATGACAAGTTGCACAAATGAAGAGCCAAGGTATTTTGGAACAAAGACCTGTCATGTTTTTTTTTCGAGGGAAAAGACCTGTCACGTTAAGGCGAACGCTTTCACTATTGAAACCATGGGCGTTTACGTGCCGCCACGAGTCCCCGCTTCTCATCAGCAGGTGTCGTCCCAGCAAGCGTGTGAGTCGACGGGAGGCGTGCGAGCAGACCGCTGCGCCGGCTGTCAGGGAGGCGTGTGAGCAGACCGCTGTGCAGACTCACCGGGAGGCGAGCCCTTTGACCAGGCTCCGCCGCCCACCGTCGTCCCAACTGCTCCCACTTTTAATGTCGTCGGCGCCGCAGTTTAAAATTAACCCCGCACTACCCGGCATCGCTACAATCCTCTCTCTTCCTCTCTGATTCTCCTGTCGTCTACCCCCAACTAGCCTGACCTAAACATACGCCATGCCGCATCACGATGGTCTGCCCTTAGTGTTCCCGTTTCATGAGGAAGACACCTAGCCGGAGTCTCAAGAACATAAGGCGCTTTGGGACGAGCTTGAACTGGCATTGCGGGAAGACGCCGCGCCTGTCCCCGCTCCCGTTCCGGCTCCCGTCGCCGCGGCTGTGCCAGCGCCCATCCCCGTGGCATTGATGGGCTGGGAGCCACACATTGTCGACGAGCTTGATGCCACGGGGTTCCACGAGGTCCCCGCCGACTTTCACGCGCCCGTGCACCTGCCAGCGCATGCGCCTGCGCGTGCACTGACGCGCGCGCCCGTGTCGGTGCCCGTGCACCTGCCAGCGCATGCGCCTGCGTGTGCACTGACGTGCGCGCCCGTGCCAGTGCCCATGCACACGAACGTCTCCGCCGCGCCGTTGACAGCGCCTGTCCCCGCGCGGGTGCCAGGGCCCCCCTCAGCAGCATGGATGGCCGCCGTCGACCGCTTCCTTGCACCAACGCCAGTCGCCTCCTCCCGCCAGTTGACTCGCTCTGAAGTCCAGAACATTTTGGCCTTCCTTGAAGCTAGGCCAACGTCTAGGAGTACGCCAACAACGGCGCAAGACGCCGCCGTCGCCGTCGGCCAGTGGCCCGACGACACACAGAGCACGGCAGAGGATCCGCTTCCCACCACGAGACGCCCCTGCCACCGCCGCGTAATCTAAATTTGCCATGAAAAACATTCGGATTGCCATGCTTAAAATCCGAACGTTTATTATTTCCGTTTATTTTATATCTATCATCGTATAATTTAAAGTAGGAGTCAGACTGAACGAAATGTATGGTTTGATCGATTGAATGTTCTGCTAGAGTCGTATCAAATTAAATATAAAACGTCATCAAGCCACATGTATTCCTTGTCATCCAACGACCTAGACTGCTTCAATGTCGAGTGCTCAACACGTTTAGCGTGCAGTTAATTTCATGCCAAAAATAGTGCTAATCACATGACAACACGCAAATAATATCCTAGTAGTTAATATCCGCATGCACTTAATATACTTCCAAATTAACGTGCATTGCACGTACACACTGACTAGTGCTGCTAGTATGTGAAACTGGTGCCGTGACTTGTGAGTTGTGAACGCGTCCAGATATGGTCAACGGCAACATCGCCCGCGAGTTCTTCCTGTTTGCCCGTGCGTCTAAACGCAGAAGGGGAGGAGAGAGAGAGCACACATGGAACCCACCAGTAAGTAAGGCGAATAGTACTAAAAATAATATTACATGTTATCCGTTAATTAGCCTGTGGTAATATAAAAACATTATGTGAACAAAGGGGATACAACAAACATTGCTATTCTATGTATGTTGCCTATTGACGTGCGGCTTGAAGGCCCGGTCACATGTTCGATCCTCGTCCTTTATTTTTTAATTTGTATATGGGTCCAAATTTGTTTCATGACATGTGGGCCCCTTGGTGTGTAGTTTGTAGCACTTTAATTTGTGGGTCGAAATTTGTTCCATTCCAAGTGGACTATCGGTGTGTAGTTTTGTAGCTTATTTATAATAATTAAAGAGAACAACATAGTTCTTTCAATAATACCATGGTGCGACGTTGAAGGTGAGAAAGGACGTGCGAGAGAGCGATGACCGAGCAAGAGGGAAATCAACTAGGGGAGTTGTGTGGGTTGCAACGGCGTTTCGAGTAGTTGTGGGCCGAATGCTACGAAAATATAATCTAAACCGACCAGAATAAATGCCTACACAAATTAATCCAAGGTTGGAGTGCCCCTCGCAATGTAAATAGCTTCGGCTTTGTGAGGGATGGAGAGGTAGTAGCTTCAACGCGTGGAAGATACGGTATGAGAAAGCGAGGTCAATCGAGAGACATATAGATAGAGAGACAAAGTGAGTGTGGTCCGACATTCATTGAACAAATGTATATGCTCCGGAGAGATATTGTCCGATTGAGCTTTTGGTAAGGGTGAGGGCTGTAAGATAGAGCTTGAGAGATGATCCAGTCGCAGACGTGTAGATATATTTTGTGTGTGGGAGGAAGCAAGGTCAACCGATCACATAGGGTCGCCGTGCCATCGAAAGAGTGAGACGGGTTGGAGAGAGTGACCTAGATAGACGATGTGCGTGAGAGAGTATAAAATGTGAATAGGTCGAATTGGGCTCAAACATGGTGATATATCGTTTTTGCCCGAGAAAGAGCGAGGTAAATCGAGACATACACACACACACACACACACACACACACACAGAGAGAGAGAGAGAGAGAGAGAGAGATTGAGTGAGCGTGGCCCACCATGAGGTCGAAAGAGTGGCGGCGGCTTGGATGGACTGACCTAGATAGACAATCTGCGTGAGAGAGTATAGAGTGTGTCGACCGAGGCCCGAACAGGGAGATATATCATTTGTGTGTGAAAGAAAACGAGGTTAAACGAGACTCAGATAAAGAGTGCGAGATTGAGAGAGTGTGGCCCGCCGTGCGGAAGAAAGAGTGAGACAGTCTCGAGGGAGTGACCTAGATATACAACGTGCGTTCGTGCGCACGAGAGGTTGGGGG
>LR880966.1:736563482-736585440 GCA_904067115.1 Aegilops sharonensis | reverse complement strand
ATTATCCTCTATCCCTTCCAGTATTATCATATCTATAATTACTCTCTACAAAATGTAGAGTACAGGCAATGCTTATGAAGAAGATTATGTGCTGAAATTCTTGAGTTATCCTTCCCTTGACATGGAGAAGGGCATTATAAAGCCGGTGTTAACTGTTAATGTAAGTCAGTCCTTCTAAAGCCTTTATCCTCAACTGCTGTTTAATTTGCTCATACTCCCTATAGTTTACTGTTGTTTAGTTTGCTGTTTCTACCAAAATGCATGTTCGTAAGAACCGTAAGTTCTAAGTTTTACTTGTAAAACAAAATTTCTTATTCACACCATGCACATTACTTAATACTCCCTATATGTATGCTTGGTTTTGTGGATCTATAATCCAGTGTGTGGTTAAGCAGCCCACGTTTGCACCTTGTCATCTCCTGTTTTATCTTACTGATGTGGCTAATGATATGAACAACATGCCATGCACATTATCCAAAATAGATACAATGATTTTCTTTGCCCTTCATCTATGCTTGTTATGTTGACATGGTAATCCAGTAGTGTGGTGAAGCTCCCCGCATTATGAACAATGCCAAATTATGCTATTGATATTTTGAACTTACTCTTTATTTTCTAATTTGAAATTGGATAGAATTGACAGAACAGTTATCAACTTATCATCTTTGTTTATACACGTGCAAAACCTGTCATCTCTCTGCTTTGTTTCAGGGTGATATGCCTGATGGCATGCACAAGTCTGCTGAAGGCTGTGAGACAAGCCCAACATATTGTGCAGCAAAGAAGGCAAAACATCTTGAAGATAGCGAGACAACCCCAAAGTCTTGTCTTGATGCAGTGTTCAAGTTACTTGAGACTAACAGTCAGAGAAGCTCACAGAATTCGTTGTCTGAATCAGTTCGACTTCTTCAGTCCCAAGTTCTAGCAAAAAGGCATTCTGCAACTCAACTTCGACTTGAAGTCCTATCTCTAAGAAAGATTGCGGAGAACACCAATGAGAACCTCATAGCTAAACAGCTACACCTGGAAGCTATGACCGACATGCTAGGTCGGTCTCACAGCCTTGCTCAGCAGCTTGCGCAGCAGTTCCCCCGCAAGGCTAACCTTTCTTGAACTGTCTTAGAAGTGATCTCGATTCAGTATTATTTTGTTATGCTGCAATGGTGCCCAGTTTTTGTAATCTTCTTCTTCGTTGCGCTTTATGATCACTGGTGGCGAACTTCGATGCCCAGTGGATGTAATATACCTTAAATCCTTTATTGTATAGTGTACATTTATTCTTAGTTACTATGCCGTAATTTCTTTATTGTGTAGAGTAGGTTTGTTCTTAATTCCTACTAGTTACTGCCATCATTCGCTATCTGAAAAAAAATCAGATGTAGTCGACCGGGCCGAAACATTCGATAACGGGCCAGGTTTTTAGCGGGCCACAATTGGGTTGGCCTGCATCTTTCTTGGGCCCGAATGATTGGGGCCTTCACACATTGTGCCAGGCCCAAACTTACACCGGCCTATATTTTAGTTGGGCCTTTTGTCGACCCAGCGCTTAGTTCGGCCCAGGTAGCGTTGGGCCATTAACAAGCTGAATATTGTACTGGCCTGTTACGACCGAGATGAAACCACGGGACTTTAGCAGGCCAAAATGCATGTTGGGCCTCAATTTTCACTAGTCGTCGACGGGCCTTCAACAGGCCGAAATGTAGACCGAGCCATTATGGGCCCAGTTAGCTCACGGGCCGTTACCAGGCCGAAACATATCTCGGGCCTTAGTTGGCCCACTGATATCATGGGCCTTTAAGAGGCCGAAAGCTTAGTACAGGCATCAACGGGCCGAATTACGCGACAGGCCTTTAACAGGCCCAAAGACACGTTGGGCTTAACTGTTGCCACCTTTAGCACGGGCCATTAGTGGGCCCGATGTCCCGTCGGACCATATATGGCCCACTAGATCATTGATGGCGCGCGTTGCTGCGCCCATCTATTTGTACAATGAAATGATAGGAATTTTGCTAAATATATGACCACATGAAACATATTAAATGCGTAAATATAACCATACATCAGTTAGTAATTTGAGGAGATCTGGCAAGATTCACACATACAAAATGGCTTGGTATAACAATATACACAACAATTAAGATAGTAAATACGCCTACTCAGCACTACCAAGACAAATAATAAGCAGAGATTGTATACATGGTACATAAATGGCATCTTCACAAGCCTCTACCAAAGGGCTACCATGTTTGGAAACAAAGAAGAAATAGGGGAGCCTTATGCATTTGGTCACAAAAATGTAAAACTCCCGTGGAGACAGCATAACTGATATAGCGAGCAGCATCATGTGCCAAATGAAAAACAAATAGTATGAGAACAAAAGGGATAACTTAAATAAATGTGGAGATGCGTAAATGCTAGTACACCTAGCATGGATCCAGTACGTCCTTCTTGAAGCTCTCAACCTAGATATCATTACTTGGTTATGCGTTAGTACAAAAATAAATTTCAGCAAAGAGTCGGTCAAATTTTATCGCATGAAAACCTACATATAGAAAAAACATAACTTGAATCCTCTTTGACAACATAATATCCGTTCAACTTGAAACAACCAAACTTTCTACAATATTTGTTAAAAAAATTGAGTAATAACAATCTAGCCTGATTGACACGGAGCCATCACAAGTTTGACCTATCACTAACACGGCAGTGAAACCTTGTCTGACAACCAAATACAATCTCCTAAATTTAAACTCGGCCAGACATATTAAGAACTTTTTATCTCTAGGAATTATATACTGAGAGGAGACGTTCTAAACAAATAGACATTTACAGGAATCTGTAGAAAACATTGCTTTCTGGTAAATAATTTGGCATACCTTGAAACAGTAATAAGCAACATTTGTATTTATGAGGAATGGGAAAATCAAATGGAACAGATCTTTGTGTTCGCGAAGCCATCTTATAAGTTCAATCAGGTTCACTCCAAATATTAGATAGTGAGTGTACTCTAGTAATACCACATGTACTCGTGAATTAGAGCAAAAAAATCATACCTAATTTATAATCTTCATGTAGTATTACTGCTACTCATGATTGAAAAGAGACACATGATTTAAAGATAGATAATCTACATAATGTGAAAAATAAATTTTGGATGCTGACATATATATACTGTAACAAAATTCAAGATACTCATAGGCTCTATTATTGTACATGATAATTTGCTAACTCCAGCAAAAATAGCAATTCTTTTGCTTTCAGGCACATAATTAGCTAAGTACAAGAGGGGAGAAATCTAGGAAAAGAGAAAATGGTAAGTACTAAATGTTTCCAGCCGAGGGTCTTCAGAATCATGTACTTACGCTGGAACCAAGTTGATGCTCCATTCCTATCTTAGCATCCATCTAAAACTCAATAGGTGGTACATATTGGAGTCATTTGATTTATAACATGGAATAAGTTGTTAAATTAGGTATTGTGATTACACAAAGTAATCGGTTACCTTGAGATTTAGTAATAATATTAAACAACTGACTGCATTCAAATTAGAACATTACAATATTTACAGTAACAGATTTATGATCTATCAGATAGACGACCCTCCTACTCTAAAAGTAGTTAACTCAAAATATAGTCAAGGGATTTCCTATTAGTTCATCCACATGTAAACAAAGTGAATTCATTAAGAATCTAGCAAAAATACATTGTAACCTCTTTTGCCATGATTCCTGAAGCAACACATATGCATGGTGGGAGATGAGGTCTACCAACACATTGACATTGATGAATAAACAACAATGGAACTTGAACTTATTTCATGCCTAATTCGAAGGAACAAAGACATAGAACAATAAGAATTCTACCCAAAATATATTTAAAAAATCTTTTCTTGATGTGTAATTAATCATAAAATATTAACTCATGAAAGAAACAGGAAGGAATCGAAACTTCAATAGTATAAACAATGGAATCACCATAGAAGTGATATCGATAGGAATTTGATTGGGGTTGAAGGGATTTCAAATGGGATAAACATACATAGTAAAATGCTTGGCTGACACAAAAATCCTTGCTTATAACTGATTAGTGTAATAATCTTGCAACAGCAAACCAATACTGACAGAAGTAACATTATCATCCACTTGGAGCAAAGATTCAAATCTGCTTCATAAAATAAAACTTAGAGTGGGAAACTTCTTGTATGCAGCACTGAAACGTGATCACTAAGATACTCTTCCTGGTTTTTCAAATTGGTTGTTTCAACACAAGAAAACTAAAAAGAACATAACTAAATACAAGTGCATAACAAAACTATGAGGATGATGGCATGATGTTACTAAAACTGAAAAGAGTAAGCCATCATTATATTTTGCAACAACCAATTAACTATATCAATTAAATGATACGATGGCAAAAGGAAAAGTGTTAGGAGGATCTACCAATACCTGAACAGTAGTTTCCTCCACAAAAAATTCCTTTACCTCATAGCAGAACGCTTTGACCTGCAATTGGCTCTACCAGTACAAGAGAAAATTCACAGATTGAATGAAATATTGTTCGGGGGTGAGTGGAAGACAGAGAGAAACAAAGTTTGCAAAGTTGTATGAAGGTGTTACCTTGGAGGAGGGAATTTGACATCAACGTGTAGAGGACAGGGTGCCATGACGTGTCACCCAAACCAAATCCATTGATGCTGCTCGTTGTAGCACATTTGTGCTGGTTGTGCACCTGCGAGAGGTGCCAGATCCACAAGGCTAGTGTCAGAAACATAGGGTCGGGCTGGATGGCAGCGGCGCCAACGTTCCACCTTGAAGGACGGATCTGAGCATTCCAGGTAGACGGAGAACATGCCGTTGAGGAGGCGAAGCGATAGAGATGGTCGGTGCCGCCATCTGGCAAGCTCGGGGTTGCCGATAGAAAACAAGAACGAGGGAGACGCGCCACTGCTCGAGGTCATGGTGGGTGGCGGTGCCGGGAAGGCAACGTCGCGTCCAGCCACCCGGATCGCCATGGCCCCCGCTCTCTACACGTTCGCGACCTAGGTCGGCCAGCCATGGGAACAGCCGCCAGCCGCCAGGCGAAGGGTGTGAGAGGCGTTTGGTCTTGGGAACAAAACGGTGGCTTCACGAAGGGGATGGTGCTGCAGGCCCATTAGGCCCAATTCAATCTGAGACGCCGAAAAAAGCGGCCAGAGCAGCGGCCCATGACAATTAGCAATCCCTAATACCGAACGAGGCCAGATGAGGAGCGATTTACGGTAAATCTGACGACCGAAAATGCTCAAGATTGATGATCTGACGGCTATGGGCGCTGATGGCCTGAGACGACAGGAAAAGTGCTCAGTTTTAATGTTTCTTAATGGGCAGCACGTGCCATTCCCAGGCCGAAACTCACACCGGGCTGAAATGGGCCCATGTCTACATCAGGCCTCTAACAGGCCGAAAGTCACTGGGTTGTAGTTGGGCCCGAATATTCGGCGAACAATTAACGGGCCAGATCTGGCTTCGGGCCGCAAATGGGCCCAAATATTGGGTGAACAATTAACGGGCCAGATCTGCCTTTGGGCCATAAATGGGCCCAAATATTGGGCGAACAATTAACGGGCCAGATCTGGTTTCGGGCTGTAAATGGGCCTTTATTAAGCAGGCCGTTATTGGGCTGGCCCACTAGTGCCTGATTAAGTTCTACGGGCCTTTGACTGGGCCGGCCTTTTTAACCTATATGGGCCTCTGTTGGGCCCAGCCACGTGTCAACGTACCATAGGCATGTCTCCTCCAATGGACGGGCGACATCTGGCCCACTGACAAGCTGACAGGTGTTCCCTTCGGCCAATCAGAATTTTACACGTGGAAATTTCCCATTGGTCGGGGCTGTTAACGGGTTATCGGATCCAAAACCCGACCCGATAGCTTAACGGCGTTCCGTTACGGTGGATGCCATGTGTCGGTCACCCTTGACGAAAGCACTTCTGTGACGCGCGATTTATCGTCATGGAAGTGGACACTTCCGTGATGATAATTTTGGTAATGTCATGGAACACTTCTACGACAGCACAGGTATGACTATCTTGATTCTGTCATAAATTTGTCATGGATGTACATGCATGACAAAAAACACGACCTACTGTGACAAACACGTATCATCACGGAAGTGTATTTTTTTGTAGTGTATAGTCAAAGCCCCAAACATCAAATGGTTCAATAACAAGAGAAAAATTCATAGGCATTTCTTGATGTCTACTAATATTACCAATTCTTTGACATTCATCGCAAGACAAGACAAACTTACGGGCATCCTTGAAGAGAGTAGGCCAATAAAAACCGGATTGCAATACCTTATGCGCAGTTCTATCTCCGGCGTGGTGTCCTCCATAAGCCTCGGAGTGACACTTGCGTAGGATCTATTCCCTATCATGCTCAGGCACACAATGTCTAATAACACCATCTACTCCTTCTTTATAAAGGCATGGGTCATCCCAGAAGTAATGTCTTAAATCATAGAAAAACTTTTTCTTTTGCTAGTACGTGAAACTAGGTGGTATAAATTTAGCAACAATGTTATTAGCATAATCAGCATACCATGGAGCAACACGAGCAGCATTTATACAGCTAATTGTTTGTCAGGAAAGCTATCATAAATAGGTAGTGGGTCATCAAGAACATTCTCTAACCTAGACAAGTTGTCTGCAACGGGGTTCTCAGCTCCCTTTCTATCAATAATATGAAAATCAAATTCTTGTAGTAGGAGAACACATCTAATAAGTCTAGGTTTAGCATCTTTATTTTCCATAAGATATTTAATAGCAGCATGATCAGTGTGAACAGTTACTTTAGAGTCAACGATATAAGGTCTAAACTTATCGCAAGCAAATACAACTACTAAAAATTCTTTTTCAGTAGTAGCGTAATTTCTCTGGGCACTGTCTAGAGTTTTACTAGCATATTGAATAACATTTAGTTTCTTATCAACTCTTTGTCCTAGAACAGCACCTACGGCATAATCACTATCATCACACATAATTTCAAAGGGTAAATTCCAATCAGGTGGCTGAACAATAGGTGCAGAAATCAAAGCTTTCTTAAGTATTTCAAATGCTTCTACACAATCATCATCGAAGACAAAAGGAATAACTTTTTGTAGGAGATTAGTCGGTGGCCTAGAAATTTTAGAGAAGTCCTTAAGAAACCTCCTATAAAAACCGGCATGACCAAGGAAACTTCTTATACCTTTAATGTCTTTAGGACACGACATCTTTTCAATAGCCTCAACTTTTGCTTTATCAACTTCAATACCTCTTTCAGAAATTTTATGCCCCGAGACAATGCCTTCATTAACCATAAAGTGGCATTTTTCCCAATTCAGGACAAAATTAGTTTCTTCACATCTCTGCAAAACTCGATCAAGGTTGCTGAAGCAATCATCAAAAGAAGATCCATAAACGGAGAAATCATCCATGAAAACCTCAACAACTTTTCACAAAATTCAGAAAATATAGCCATCGTGCATCTTTGAAAGGTAGCAGGTGCATTACATAGACCAAAAGGCGTACATCTATAAGCAAAAGTACCGAAAGGGCAAGTAAAAGTGGTCTTCTCTTGATCCTCTTTTGACACAGGTATTTGAGAGAAACCAGAGTAACCATCTAGAAAGCAAAAATGTGTATGTTTGGATAATCTTTCTAGCTTTTGATCAATAAAAGGCAAAGGGTAATGATCCTTTTTAGTAGCTTTATTTAATTTGCGGAAATCAATTACCATCCTATAACATGTAACAATTCTTTGCGGGATCAATTCAACTTTATCATTAGGAATGTCAGTAATACCTCCCTTCTTAGGGACATAATGGACAGGACTTACCCACTGACTATAAGCAACGGGATAAATTATACCTGCCTCCAGGATCTTTAGTATTTCTTTTCTTACCACATCTTCCATCTTAGGATTTAACCGTCTTTGGTGATCAACAACTGGTTTGGCGTCTTTCTCCAATTTTATTTTGTGTTGGCATAGAGTGGGACTAATGCCCTTAAGATCATCAAGAGTATATCCAATAGCAGCACGGTTCTCCTTCAGAGTTTTCAATAATTTCTCCTATTCCTGCTCTGAAAGGTTAGCACTAATAATAATAGGATATATCTTCTATTCATCAAGATAAGCATATTTAAGAGTATCAGGTAGTGGTTTAAGCTCAAACACGCGATCACCCTTGGGTGGTGGAGGATCCCCTAGAATTTCAACAGGCAAGTTGTGTTTCAAAATAGGTCCCTATTTAAAGAATACTTCATCTATCTCCCTTCTTTCATTCATAAACATATCATTTTCATGGTCTAGCAAATATTGTTCTAAAGGATCAATAGGAGGCACGACAATAGAACCAAGACCAATAATTTCATCCTTACTAGGCAATTCTTTATCATGGGGTTGTCTACAAAATTTAGCAAAATTAAAGTCATGAGACATATCCCCTAAACCAATCGTAACAATATCCTTTTTGCAGTCTATCTTAGCATTAACAGTATTCAAGAAGGGTCTACCAAATATAATGGGGCAAAAGTCATATTGTGGGGAGCCAAGAACAAGAAAATCAGTAGGATATTTAACTTTCCCACACAAGACTTCAACATCTCTAACAATCCCAACTGGTGAAAGAGTATCTCTATTGGCAAGCTTAATTGTAACATCGATTTCTTCTATCTCAGCAAGTGCAATATCATGCATAATTTATTTGTATAAGGAATGAGGTATTGCACTTGCACTAGCACCCATATCACATAAGCCATGATAAAAATGATCTCCTATTTTAACAGAAATAACAGGCATGCCTACAACAGGTCTATGTTTATTTTTAGTATCGGGTTTAGCAATTCTAGCAGCTTCATCACAGAAGTAAATAACATGCCCATCAATATTATCAGCCAAGAGATCTTTAACCATAGCAATACTAGGTTCAACTTTAATTTGCTTAGGTGGTGTAGGTGTTCTAGTATTACTCTTACGAACCACAGTTGAAGCTTTAGCATGATCCTTTATCCTAAAGGGAAAGGTGGTTTCTCAATATAGGTAGTAGGAACAATAGGATCATTATAAGTGATAGTCTTTTCTTCAACTTTAATAAGTGCAACTATTTTTACTTCACTGGGAAGATTATATTTAAACCACTTCTCCTTAGGGAGGTCAACATGAGTAGAAAATGATTCACAGAAAGAAGCTACTATCTCAGAGTCAAGTCCATATTTAGTGCTAAATTCACAAAAAGCATCAGTGTCCATAAAAGATTTAACACAGTCAAACTTAGGTGTTATACCTGACTCCTTACCTTCGTCGAGATCCCAATCTTCCGAGTTGCATTTAATTCTTTCCAATAAATCCCATTTGAATTCAACAGTCTTCATCATGAAAGAGCCAGTACAAGAAGCATCGAGCATGGAGCGATTGTTGAGAGAAAGTCGAGCATAAATTTTTTGAATAATAATTTCTCTTGAGAGCTCATGATTGGGGCATGAATATAACATTGACTTAAGCCTCCCCCAAGCTTGAGTGATGCTTTATCCTTCGCAAGGCATAAAATTATATATATAATTACGATCACGGTGAACAAGATGCATAGGATAAAACTTCTGATGAAATTCCAATTTCAATCGGTTGTAGTTCCATGATCCCATATCATCACATAGCCTAAACCATGTCAATGCATTTCCCTTCAAAGATAAAGGGAAGACCTTCTTCTTGATAACATCCTCGGGCATACCTGCAAGCTTAAATAATCCACAAACTTCATCCACATAGATTAGGTGCAAATCAGGATGCAATGTTCCATCTCCTGTAAAAGGATTAGCTAGCAGTTTCTCTACCGTCCGAAGGAATTTCAAAGTAAACATTTTCAGTAGGTTCAGTAGGTTGAGGAGCAACTCTTTGCTCTACTGGTCGGGGTGAAGATACCTCGAACAAACCCCTAAAAGGGTTAATTTCCATAGTAACAAGTGACAGTAAATTTCAGCACACTACATAAATTTTTCCTTACCAAGTTCCACTTACCAAAGGCGCTTCACTCCCCGTCAACGGCGCCAGAAAAGAGTCTAGATAACCCACAAGTGTAGGGGATCTATCGTAGTCCTTTCGATAAGTAAGAGTGTCGAACCCAACGAGGAGTAGAAGGAAATGACAGGCGGTTTTCAGTAAGGTATTCTCTGCAAGCACTGAAATTATCGGTAACAAATAGTTTTGTAATAAGGTAATTCGTAACGGGTAACAAGTAACAAAAGTAAATAAGGTGCAGCAAGGTGGCCCAACCCTTTTTGTAGCAAAGGAAAAGCCTGGAAAAATTCTTATATGAAGGAAAACGCTCCCGAGGACACATGGGAATTATCGTCAAGCTAGTTTTCATCACGCTCATATGATTCGCGTTCGTTACTTTGATAATTTGATATGTGGGTGGACCGGTGCTTGGGTGCTGCCCTTCCTTGGACAAGCATCCCACTTATGATTAACTACTCTCGCAAGCATCTGCAACTACGAAAGAAGAATTAAGGTAAACCTAACCATAGCATGAAACATATGGATCCAAATCAGCCCCTTACGAAGCAACGCATAAACTAGGGTTTAAGCTTGTGTCACTCTAGCAACCCATCATCTACTTATTACTTCCCAGTGCCTTCCTCTAGGCCCAAACAATGGTGTGTCATGTAGTTGATGTTCACATAACACCACTAGAGGAAAGACAACATAAGCCTCATCAAAATATCGAACAAATACCAAATTCACATGACTACTTCTAGCAAGACTTCTCCCATGTCCTCAGGAACAAATGTAACTACTCACAAATCATATTCATGTTCATAATAAGAGGGGTATTAATATGCATATAGGATTGATAACCCACAAGTATAGGGGATCGCAACAGTTTTCGAGGGTAGAGTATTCAACCCAAATTTATTGATTCGACACAAGGGGAGCCAAAGAATATTCTCAAGTATTAGTAGTTGAGTTGTCAATTCAACCGCACCTGGATAACTTAGTATCTGCAGCAAAGTATTTAGTAGCAAAGTAGTATGGAAGTAACGGTAAGTAGCAAAAGTAACAGTAGCAGTTTTGTAGTAATTGTAACAGTAGCAATGGTAAAGTAAATAAGCAAAGCACAATATGTGAAAAGCTCGTAGGCATTGGATCAGTGATGGATAATTATGTCGGATGCGATTCCTCATGTAATAGTTATAACATAGAGTGACACAGAACTAGCTCCAGTTCATCAATGTAATGTAGGCATGTATTCCGAATATAGTCATACGTGCTTATGGAAAAGAACTTGCATGACATATTTTGTCCTACCCTCCCGTGGCAGCGGGGTCCTAGTGGAAACTAAGGGATATTAAGGCCTCCCTTTAATAGAGTACTAGAACAAAGCATTAACACATAGTGAATACATGAACTCCTCAAACTATGGTCATCACCGAGAAGTATCCCGATTACTGTCACTTCGGGGTTGTCGGATCATAACACATAATAGGTGACTATAGACTTGCAAGATAGGATCAAGAACTCACATATATTCATGAAAACATAATAGGTTCAGATCTGAAATCATGGCACTCGGGCCCTAGTGACAAGCATTAAGCATAGCAAGGTCATAGCAACATCAATCTCAGAACATAGTGGATACTAGGGATCAAACCCTAACAAAACTAACTTGATTACATGGTAAATCTCATCCAAACCATCATCGTCCAGCAAGCCTACGATGGAGTTACTCATGCACGGCGGTGAGCATCATGAAATTGGTGATGGAGGATGGTTGATGATGACGACGGCGACGAATCCCCCTCTCCGGAGCCCCAAACAGACTCCAGATTAGGGCTTGGCAGCAGCTCCGTATCGTAAAATGCGATGAAACTTTCTCTCTGATTTTTTTCTCCGTGAAAGCAAATATATGGAGTTGGAGTTGAGGTCGGTGGACGTCCAGGGAGCCCACGAGGCAGGGGGCGCGCCCTAGGGGAGGGGGCGCGCCCCCCACCCTCGTGGACAGGGTGTGGGCCCCTGACGCTAATTCTTTCGCCAGTATTTTTTATTTATTCTGAAAAGTTGCTTCGTGGATTTTCAGGTCATTCTGAGAACTTTTATTTCTGCACAAAAATAAAACCATGGCAGTTCTGCTGAAAACAGCATCAGTCTGGGTTAGTTCCATTCAAATCATGCAAGTTAGAGTCCAAAACAAGGGCAAAAGTGTTTGGAAAAGTAGATACGACGGAGACGTATCAACTCCCCCAAGCTTAAACCTTTGCTTGTCCTCAAGCAATTCAGTTGATAAACTGAAAGTGATAAAGAAAAACTTTTACAAACTCGGTTTGCTCTTGTTTTTGCAAATATGTAAAGCCAGCATTCAAGTTTTCAGCAAAGATTATGAACTAACCATATTCACAATAACACTTAGGTCTCATGTTGACTCATATCAATAGCATAATCAACTAGCGAGCAATAATAATAAAACTAGGATGACAACACTTTCTCAAAACAGTCATAATATGATATAACAAGATGGTATCTCGCTAGCCCTTTCTGAGACTGCAAAACATAAATGCAGAGCACCTTTAAAGATCAAGGACTGACTAAACATTGTAATTCATGGTAAAAGAGATCTAGTCATAGTCATACCCAATATAAACTAATAGTAATGCATGCAAATGACAGCGGTGCTCTCCAGCGGGTGCTTTTTAATAAGAGGGTGATGACTCAACATAAAAGTAAATAGATAGGCTCTTCACAGAGGGAAGCAGAGATTTGTAGAGGTGCCAGAGCTCGATTTTGAAATAGAGATGAATAACATTTTTAGCGGTATACTTTCACTGTCAACATAACAACTAAGAGATCTCGATATCTTCCATGCTACAAACATTATAGGCAGTTCCCAAACAGAATGGTAAAGTTTATACTCCCCCGCCACCAACAAGCATCAATCCATGGCTTACCCGAAACAACGGGTGCCTCCAACTAACAACAATCCTAGGGGAATTTTGTTTAATTATTTTGATTTGATTTGAGCATGGGACTGGGCATCCCGGTGACCAGCCATTTTCTCGTGAATGAGGAGCGGAGTCCACTCCTCTTGAGAATAACCCGCCTAACATGGAAGATACAGACAGACCTAGTTGATACATGAGCTGTTCGAGCATACAAAACAGAATTTCATTTGAAGGTTTGGAGTTTGGTGTGGCACCCCGGCTCAGAGAAAACCGGAACGCCCCGTATTCCAGCCCAGAGATCGAGGAGAAGTCTTCTGGAATACGGCACTGCTTAGCATAGAACAAACCAGCTTTCTGTTATTACACGAATATGAATACAAGGTCTCCGATATTACAATGAATAACATCGGCACGGCGACACTAAGCCATCCTCAGTTGCTCTATGCAAGCAGCAGAACAACTCGAAGCAGCGGAATAACTCTAGCAGCGGAACAACAACGACGGTGGTGAACTCCACTCTGCAGGGACTCTGGCTAGAACGCTTATCCTAGATCGCACGAACGGAAACCACGACAAGCAAGCAATCAAATCCAGCATGACCTGCACACTGGCATGACACGCGAGGGCAGTACATTGAATGTACTTGCAAGCTCACAATAAACCAGAAGCATTCAAGACATACAACAGCATGGCAATTACAGGTTAAACAGGAATTATCATGATATCATCAGAACAATATAACATGGCATGACCAACATAAACATGGTACAACTATCTCAACATGAACATATTAATCCGACAATACTAGCATGCAACATGGTGACACCTTATGCACCACTTACTCTGCTCGGTTACCTCGTAACCAACACATGCATCACTTACCAACCTCGGACGTCACACGATTATCTCAGGATCAAATCAATCTTGGTATAAACAATACTGTAGCGATCATTAGATAACCACAAGGAGCTTGATCTTTACCAACGACTCTCGTACAACATCACGAATATACAACAACTCGGTATCCTCGATACTATTGTGATCCTTACGGCGATCACCACCACGACCAACACATAGTCTCAAACTGTGATCCTTACGGCGATCACAACCCGACCAATACCTGGCCCGTGATCCTTACAGCGATCACAACCCGACCACTACATGGCATGTGATCCTTACGGCGATCACCACCCACTTATCTTACTGTTATTAAGCACATTATTCTTATTACTATTGACTCATGGTGTGACCTTCTCTCGACCTGGGCCCTTATCCGCGAGTGCAGCTATCGATAGATTAATATACACTCTGCAAAGGTTAGTACACTGTACCCACACTACGGAACCCATGGCCTCACTCTCCCATTCGGGTGGACCAACGGCGTTCCGACAAAACCGATCTATTGTCATGACACTCTCCCGGCCCTTCCGACTCAGACCCCGCCGGGCTAGTCCTGGGTGGCCCCGTGTCTACCTCCAGACACCTCGACCACCGTCGTGGCCACGATCCACACTGGGATCCGGTACCAAAATTAACTTAACAACGGGCTCACAAGATTATGCTCCGCCTACCTGATCAGGGTAGCACGGGCCCATAACCTTCCCTAAATTGAGGTACCGACCAGAGGCACGACAATAGACCCGGTTAGGACCGTCCCATACCGGTAAGCGTAGTTGCACTGGTCAGCATCGATTCAGCGGCATCATGACTCAGCCAACAGTTGTTCAAGTTCAATTTAATCCGGTTAACTTGAATGCAACTATGCTGAGCCATGATAAAATAACATGATGTCAACTATAATACACGAACATGATATCAACATCATCATGAGAGTATCACATAACTTTCGACCATATCAACAATAAATCATATCCACTGAGCATCGCATACTGACTAGCATGACCATCTCCAACATCAACATGTACTACTAACCAGCATAATCATATTAAAGGTAATACTAACATGTATAACATGATCACAGAGTATAAGACAACACAGCACAAAAGTGAACATGCAAATCTGAACATCACCGGAACCACGATAACCAACTTTTCAACAAGCAAACATTTATTAAAGATTCAAGTTTAAAACCATAGCTATTGCATGACTATCATGCAAGTGGGTATTGTGGCTTGCCTGGGGATGAAGAAGGCACCGGGGAGAAGTGCGGTGAAGCCGCGGAAAGATTCGCCGAAAAACGTTCTGTCTCGGAGGGGGCTGAATAAGGGCAAGGGCACAAGGGTCATTTTCACAGTGTCAAGCCATAGTGAAAACATGACCAACAGAATGGCTCGAAGAAATGAAGAAGTGAGCATTGGTTTCACCTCATTTGGAGTTACGGATAAAAAGGTATAAGGGTTTTACCGCTAGGGACCTATCTGTGAAAATTTATTTTACAGACTGGGCCAAAACAGAAAACTGGAAAGCGTATTCGGGGGTTTACGCTTCCACTTATCCAGCGTGGCAGTGGCGGGGCCGGGGCTGGTCAACGCCTGAGAGACTGACGGGTGGGCCCCACCTTATCCTTCTCTCTCCTCGTGGCTCCTCCTTCTTCATCTCGACGGGGCGCTGGACAGAGGCGAGGCCGGCCGCCCCGAGGACGACCACCGGTGACTCCGTCCACCTCTCGCACCGTGCCGCCAACCGGCGTGCTCAGCGGGACGAGCCGCGCCGCCCTGGACCATCTAGAGAGCCCGAGAAGGCCGGAGGCGAGCAGGGTCTCGGCCGCGGCGGACGGGGCTTCGGCCGAAGATAGAGGACGAGGCCAAGGCGATTCCGGTGAATAACGGAGGACTGCGGGAGAGGCTATGGTGGCTGGGTGATCTACTGGATGTGGAGGACAGAGGAGAGAGGCTTTGGTTCACCGGAATCGGAGTGGACAGGGGCGGCGGCCATGGCGGCGATGGGGACTGCAGAGAGCTCCTGGAGCTCAAGCGAGTGGACGGGGAGGGAGCTGGGAGAGAGTGGAGGCCGATGTTGTGCTCGAAGGGCTCGGGGAAGGGCTATTTATAGCCGGGGCGAGAAGGGAAGGCCGTGGCACGTCCGCGGCAACGTGTCCGTGCTCCGGCGACGGGCACGCGCGGCCAAGGGTCACGGAGAGGGGTTGCAAGGCGACGAGGTAGGACGCGGACGAGGCACAGAGCTCACGGGGTCGAGGGGAGCAGAGGAAGAAACGGCCGAACACCATTAAGGCTCGGTCGGCCACAGTGCGCCCGTGGGCACGCGGGGACAACAGCTGACGGAGGGGGAGAAGGCTCCAGGAGGACGACGACGATGCGGTAAAACGGTGAGACATGCTCAAGAGCGCGAAGACGCCGAGAGGGAGAGGGGCCCGATCAAGAAGCCATTCTGGATGCGCCCACTGCATGCCAAGTCGGTGGTCACCGCGCGCACTGGTTCACACAGTGCCACAAGCGAAACCAAACGATGTCTGGGGTGGAGTCCTTCCTGGGGAGGTTGCAACTGAGGTGGTAGTTTGGTTAAAAGTGACATGGTTCAATGGCAGTTAACACCTGAAGTTTACTGCAGTAAACTTGATCGTGTACTACTGCTCAACAGGGATGTGATTGGGTCAAATGGAGATGTCTAGGAGGTTGAGGTAAAGAGGGACTCACATCCTGGTAACTATGGATGGGTTTGGATCAAGATATAACAGAGTTGCTTTGCAACTGCCAAATATGGTCCAGAATCAAGATTTGGATGATGCACTCTGATGAAGCATCAACTTGAGCTCAAATTGGGCAAGGCTTAGTCATTTGGTCATATGATGACGCTGTAAAAAGATCATGCTAAATGGACAAGCCAAAATAGCACTTGCTTCACAAACATCTCTGCTGACCAGAAACTTGGAATAATTATGGTGGTCAAATGGATCAATGAAATGATGCCAAAATGGGTGGAGAGATGTTTTATGGGTATAAGTATGATCTGGTAATTTATCAGGATTTTTGAAGCAATATAAAATATACTTGCTTCACAACCTGAAAATAATGCCAGAAACAAAGATTTGCTCATGTGCTCACATAGATGATTTGATAGGGCTTCAAATGGGTGGAAAGGGTTAATATGAGCACATTAAGGAGTGTGCAAAAGTTCAACTCATTTGGGTACTCCTAGCTAGTATTTCCTTTACAAAGCCTTCTGTCTGACAGAAACTTTGAAAATTCACTGAGGAAGATTGGCTAAGCAAATAAATTTGAACTTGTGCATGGGGAAATTATTTGGACATATAAACATGCCCAAAAAGTTTGGTAGTCAATAGGAGGAATATAAATGACACTTCCTTCACAAAGTGCCATTCAGGGCAGAATAGGAAATGAATTATTGGGGGGGGGGGGGAATTTGAACATGGCAATGAAAAGTTTTGCCATATTTGATCAAGATATGACCCAAACAATTTATGAGAATTATTTGGGAATTTTAGGAGTGAGTAAATATAGGTTGCTTCACAACCTAGGGCAATTTGAGTTATTCCTTTAACAAAAAAGGAATATTCCCAATAAAAAGAATATTGGGATTTGGGCTAGGATGGAAATGACAGGGTCTAGGGAAAGATTTGGAAATGGCAAGCCACTCTGGAAGCAAAGAAGAGGGCATCTTCTTCAGTTTCCAGACCACAAAGCCACGGAAAAAGAAAACTCAGGCAAAAACCTCGAAAAAACAAAAGAAAAAGAAAGGGCCAAAAATCAGGCTGTGACATTTGGCACATACAAATTTACTTGGAATGGCGGGTAGATACCGCATATAGGAAGGTATGGTGGACTCATATGGAATAACTTTGGGGTTTATGGAGTTTGGATGCACAAGCAGTATTCCCGCTTAGTACAGGTGAAGGCTAGCAAGAGACTGGGAAGCGACCAACTGAGAGAGCGACAACAGTCATGAACATGCATTAAAATTAATCAACACCGAGTGCAAGCATGAGTAGGATATAATCCACCATGAACATAAATATCGTGAAGCTATGTTGATTTTGTTTCAACTTCATGAGTGAACATGTGCCAAGTCAAGTCACTCAAATCATTGAAAGGAGGATACCACCCTATCATACCACATCACAACCATTTTAATAGCATGTTGGCACGCAAGGTAAACCATTATAAGCTCCTAGCTAATTAAGCATGGCATAAGCAACTATAATCTCTAATTATCATTACAAACATGTTTATTCATAATAGGCTGAATCAAGAACGATGAATTAATCATATTTACAAAAACAAGAGAGATCGAGTTCATACCAGCTTCTCTCATCTCAATCAGTCCATCATATATCGTCATTATTGCCTTTCACTTGCACGACCGAACGGTGTGTATAATAATAATAGTGCACGTGCATTGGATTAAGCTGGAATCTGCAAGCATTCAATTCAAGGGAGAAGACAAGGTAATATGGGCTCTTGGTTAAATCAACAATCATGCATATGAGAGCCACTTAAACATTTTCATTATGGTCTTCTCCTCTCGGCCCCAAAGGAAAGAAAAGAAATAAAACTATTTACACGGGAAAGCTCACAACAAGCAAAAGAAGAACGATAAATATTTTTGGGTTTTCTTTTAATTACTACTACAAGCATGGAAAGTAAGCTAACTAATTTTTTTGGTTCTTTCTTAAGGTTTATCAAACACACAAGAAGAAAGCTAGGAAAAGAAATTAAACTAGCATGGATAGTACAATGAAAAAGTATCAGCACCGATGACTAGAATGAGTGTGTGAACATGAATGTAATGTCGGTGAGAAATGCGTACTCCCCCAAGCTTAGGCTTTTGGCCTAAGTTGGTCTATGCCCATGGATCATGGCTACTCTCTCCGGTGTACTGAGGAGTGTCATCATATTGCCACTGGCTGGCGATCTCCTCCGGATCCCACTGATAACAGGATGGTAGATAAGGGTCAAGTGGTGGTTCCATCTCAGGCTCTGGAGTTGATGTATGGACACGGAGCGCATAGACGGCCTCCGGCAAGACGAGGTAAGGGCCTGCAATTAAATCAAACAAAAAGGGCGCAGGCAAGATAATAGTCTCGTTGTGTTTCTTATGAAATCTCAAATTATACAAAAGCATCTTATCATATTTTTTAACAATAAACTCATGTGCTATCATGCTCTTATAATCTAGAAAAGTAGGGGGCAACAGTTTTTCCTGCTACTCAAAATGCCTAATAGGTATCTTGAGGTGTTTAGCAAGGCGTGAAGCATAGATACCTCCAAAGATGGGGCCCTTTGTACGGTTCAGGCTTAAATGCTTAGCAATAATAGCACCCATACTAACAGAGTTATCACGAAATAAAGCATGGAACAAAATAATAATATCAGGAACACTAAGGTTTCCACAGTTTCGGCGACCAATTAAGCATCGACTAGCAAAAATTGCAAAGTAGCGTAAAACAGGAAAATATATGCTAGTAATTCTTGCACCGGAAACCTTCCTCGTTTCCCCTACAGTAATAGTATCAATAAATCCATCCACATCTTTACGATATGGTTCCTCTAAGCTGCCCCCGAAAGGTATCTTGCAAACCGTGCAAAATTCATATAGTGACATCTCCCTAGCAACATCATATAAATGAAACTCTACTGAAGGAGGTGATTTCTTAGGATAATAGTAGAAATTTTGCACGAAAGTATTGGTGAGTAAGAGATACTGTTCGATCTGGTCGTGGTTCGGTGAGGCCCGCATTATCAGCCAATGAATAAAAATCATCATAAATCCTGGCTGCTCTCAAGAAATCATCACAAGGCCATTCACACGGCCGTACTTCCGCCACACGAGGGAGATTATACTTGGCCTTTTCATTCTCCTTAGCTTGTTTATCCTTAGAATCTTGGCTAGAAGAGCCCCTCAAGAAAAATCTCTTCATCTTTTTCTGAAAATTTCTAAAAAAATTAGTAACTCAAAATAGAAATGAATCAAACTCAACAAAATTGATCGTAACTACTCCCACAAGTGCCTAGAGCAGGGTCCTAATAAATTTGACATGCAAGCTCAAGAACAGGGTCACCTAGGCAGCAAAAAATTGCAAAGAATAAAGCACTAGAGCAAAAACTAATTGGACCATTGGAGGAGTCACATACCAAAGAACAATCCCCTAAAGCAGTTTTGTGAATGGAGCTTTAAGCAAGGAGATCGAAAATGGCAGCAAAGTGAGATAGAACTCGTGCTTGAGCTGGATGGTGATTTTTTTGGGAGGAAGATGAAGTGTGTGGGTGCAGGAATAAGTGGAGGGGGGCCACCATGGGCACACGAGGCAGGGGCGCGTCCTGTAGGGGTGGGCACGCCCTGGACCCTCGTGGCCAGGTGCCAGCTCCCCTTGTTGTGTTCTCAGTGCCAGATATTCTCAAATATTCCAGAAAATTACATACTAAATTTGCAGGGCATTTGGAGAAATTTTATTTCTGGGTATTTTTTTATTGCATGGATAATTCAGAAAACAGACAGAAAATACTATTTTTACTTTATTTAATCTAAGTAACAGAAATTAAAAGGAGGGTACAGAAGGTTGTGCCTTCTAACTTCATTCATCTCATGATCATCAAAAGGAATCCACTAACAAGGTTGATCAAGTCTTGTTAACAAACTCATTCCGAATAACATGGAACCGGAGAAATTTCGAATAACACTAGGTTACCTCAACGGGGATATGCACATCCCCAATAATAAGAATATCATATTTCTTCTTGACAGTAGGAAGAGGAAATTTAAAACCTCCAATAATAATCGATGGAATTTTTCCAATAGAATTGATACTGTGAACTTGAGGTTGTTTCCTCGGAAAGTATACCGTATGCCCATTACCATTAACATGAAAAGTGACATTTCCTTTGTTGCAATCAATACAGCCCCTGCAGTATTCAAAAAGGGTCTAACAAGGATAATCGACATACTATCGTCCTCGGGAATATCATCCTCACAAATACCGACAGGTATAGCAGTTGATTTATCGGCCATTTGCAAAGATATTTCAGTAGGTGTCAACTTATTCAATTCAAGTCTACGATATAAAGAGAGAGGCATAACACTAACACCGGCTCCAAGATCACATAAAGCAGTTTTAACATAGTTTCTTTTAATGGAGCAAGGTATAGTTGGTACTCTTGGGTCTCCAAGTTTCTTAGGTATTCCACCTTTAAAAGTATAATTAGCAAGCATGGTGGAAATTTCAGCTTCCGGTATCTTTCTTTTATTTGTAATAATATCTTTCATATATTTAGCATAAGGATTCACTTTAAGCATATCAGTCAAATGCATACGCAAAAATATAGGTCTAATCATTTCAGCAAAGTGCTCAAAATCCTCATCATCCTTTTTCTTGGATGGCTTAGGAGGAAAAGGCATGGGTTTCTGAACCCATGGTTCTCTTTCTTTACCGTGCTTCCTAGCAACAAAGTCTCTCTTATCATAATGTTGATTCTTTGATTGTGGGTTATCAAGATCAACAACAGTTCAATCTCTACATCATTATCATTGCTAGGTTGAGCATCAACATGAACATTATCATTAACATTATCACTAGATTCATGTTCATCACCAGATTGTGTTTCAGCATCAGAAATAGAAATATCATTGGGATTCTCAGGTGTGTCTACAACAGGTTCACTAGAAGCATGCAAAGTCCTATCATTTTTCTTTTTCTTCTTTTTAAAGGGCTAGGTGCATCTAAATTATTTCTCTGAGAATCTTGCTCAATTCTCTTAGGGTGGCCTTCAGGCTACAAAGGTTCCTGAGTCATTTTACCAGTTCTAGTAGCCACTCTAATAGCAAAATCATGTTTATTATTTAATTCATCGAGCAAATCACTTTGAGCTTTAAGTACTTGTTCTGCTTGAGTGGTAACCATAGAAGCATATTTACTAATGAGTTTAAGTTCACCTTCAACTCTAGCCATATAATCGCTCAAGCGTCCAATCATGTAAGAATTACTCTTTAATTCTCTACCAACATAAGCATTGAAATTTTCTTGTCTAGCCATAAAGTCATCAAATTCATCCAAGCATTGGCTAGCAAACTTAG
>LR880966.1:736543721-736554206 GCA_904067115.1 Aegilops sharonensis | reverse complement strand
GGCGACGAGGGGCGGGGACGGCCGAGGTCGGCGACGAGGGGCGGGGGCGGCGACGTCGACGGGGACGGCGTCGATCAGGGCAGGGCGGCGCGACGGAGAGGGAGAGGAAACAGAGGGAAGAAACAGAGGAAAACTGAATTTTTTGTAAGTGTTGTATATATAGGATGGACCTTTAGTAGGCCAAGCGGCGGGAAGCACACCCCCTTTAGTACCGGGTGGTGGCTCCAACCGGTACTAAAGGTGGGGGGGGGGGGGTCTTTAGTACCGGTTGGAGCCACGACCCGGTACTAAAGGGGGTGCGCTAGCTCCAGGCGGTGCGCAAGTTTAGTCCCACCTCGCTACCCGAGGGGCTACCGCACTGGTTTATAAGCCCCAGTGTGGTAGCTTTCTCGAGCTCCTCTCCTAAGCAGGCCTACTGGGCCTACCTGTCCTCTTCTGCCCTATGGGCCTACTGGGCCTTTGCGGGCCTGCATCCTGGCCCAACTGAAGGTTGTGTCCCTAGTCGTATGCAGGCCGCTTTGGCCTAGTATGCGGGCTTTTTTATTTTGTTAATTTTTTTCGCTTTATTTATTTTTGTTTTATTTATTTTTGAGTTGTTTTTTGCCGTATTTAGAGTTTCTTTGTGAATATTTTTGCTTTAGGTACAAAAAAATTACAAACTTTCTGTTAGTGCCGGTAGTTTTCAAATTTGAATAGTTTAAATTTTGAATTATTTGAAATTTGTGTGAATCACTAGTTTGTGAATAACTTAACTTTGAAAAAAGTTTTTTCAGTGATTCTTTTTTCTTATGTTTAATATTAGTGTGTTTTATCATTATATTCAATTTGGTAATGCTTAGGTTATTAAAAAAATGAAATGCCTTTGTAACATTTCAGTTTTCGTCGGAAACCCTGATACTTCGATAGAGATTGTCCATTTTGTACACGAAGTGTATCCAGTTTTTGCCGTAACCCTCTCTACTTTTCTGCACATGCTATTTGTAAGAAATTATGATACCATGCCAACTTTCAACCTTTTCTGAGTTCATTTCAAATGCTTTTCAATTTCAGGGTCATTTAGCTGGAAAAAATCAGTAAATGCATGAAAAGAATTTGTTTGCACATAAAATTTCTTCGTGTTTCAAATGCCAAAACACATAATTAACTACCCTAACTATTACAGACATTCCCTCCTGGGTGTGAAACACAGAAGAAAGTGATGATAGTGAAGCCGATTGAGGGAGTCCCGGATTAGAGGGTGTCCGGATAACCGGACTACCGTCATCGGCCGGACTATCATTTGCCGGACTATCATCATCGACCGGACTCCAAGACTACGAAGATAGAAGATTGAAGACTTCCCCCCGTGTCCGGATGGGACTTTCCTTGGCGTGGAAGGCAAGCTTGGCGAGACGGATATGTAGATCTCCTACCATTGTAACCGACTCTATGTAACCCTAGCCCTCTCCGGTGTCTATATAAACCGGATGGCTTTAGTCCGTAGGACAACAATCACAACAACCCTTACAATCATACCATAGGCTAGCTTATAGGGTTTAGCCTCCTTGATCTCGTGGTAGATCCACTCTTGTAAACATCCACAATATCAATATCAATCAAGCAGGACGTAGGGTTTTACCTCCATCAAGAGGGCCCGAACCTGGGTAAACATCATGTCCCTTGTCTCCTGTTACCATCCGCCTAGACGCACAGTTCTGGACCCCCTACCCGAGATCCGCCGGTTTTGACACCGACATTGGTGCTTTCATTGAGAGTTCCTCTGTGCCGTCGCCGATAGGAAGGATGCCACCTCCCGTCTTCAAGGACGGTATCTTCGCCAAAGGAGCCTTGGCCGCCGGCCAAACTATCCGGCTAGGTGGTTTTCTTATGACCGCCTGTCCGGCCATCGCTTCGACAACGACCTCTCAAGTCGTCAAAAGCAATCTTCACGTCAGCTCGGAATTCGTCGAGCGGCTGGATCCAATAGAGCTCTCGTCCGTAAACGAGCTCTTGGATCGCATCGCCGCCCTGGGAGTCGCTACAGACTACGATCAGATTGGGCTTAAACCCGATCTGAGAGAAATTAACTCTCCCCAGGTCACCCACCACTTTGCAGTGGTAGAGGAACAATGCGGCGACGCTTCTCCTGTATTGAAAACTAGTCATGTCCGAATCCCCGAACCCCTCATGCCGGATTCCCGCGGAGGGACGGGCTTCGATCAAACACTAAACTTAAAGTCAGGCATCGGACCAGACTCGTTGGACAACGTCCAGAAATCCAAGCTTCCAAAATTGGAAACTTCTCGGCCTTCAAGCCCTGAGATGGGTAGGGTTCCGGACTTAGTTCCACCCACCCGCCCAGACATATGCGATCTAACTCTAATTCGGCAAGAGCCCGACGAGACAGTACATCACTACTGGGCCAGATTCCTCCTGGTTATGGACAGGATAAAGGACTGCCGAGAGGAAAATGCGATCTCAGTCTTCTGCAATAATTGCACGGACAAGGGAATCCTAAACGCCATAAGTCGCCGCGACATCACGCGCTTCGTTGACTTGGAGACCATCGTACAAAAGTATTGTGCGATGGAGAGCGCCTGGAAAACCGAAAGTAAATTTTGGGATAATCTGGCCCCGAATACATCCCTAGTCTGGAACCAAACGGTGCGTCATCATAAAGCACCTGGGCTGAATACCAAAAAATCAAAACCCCCTAAAGGGTACGGAACCGTACTGGAGGGTTGGCTAAACGGACCCTGCAAAATTCATAGCACAGAGGGCGCCACTCCAACTCATAGCCTTCGAGCATGTTGGATACTACGGCAGGTGGCCAAAAGTGGCGAGGAGCTTCTAGCTCCAGAATCCCAGCATAGCAACACCAGTACGGTGTTAACAGTCTTCGAGACTTTCGCATCCAATAACATGCGAAAACGACAACTCCGCAACCTCGCCAAAGTCTACCAAGTAGCAACAATAAATCCATGGAGCGACACGGCTATTACCTTCAATACCAGTGACGAACCTAAATTCCGAACTGCCCGGGCACCAGCCGCATTGGTCCTCAGCCCAATAGTAGACGGCTTTCGCCTTACTAAGGTACTCATGGATGGCGGCAGCGGACTAAACCTCATCTATGAGGAAACCCTCCGAAAAATGGAAATAGACTGGAACCCCATTGAGCGAAGCAGCACAACCTTTAGAGGAATAATCCCCAGCCGGGAAGCATGCTCCACAGGAAAAATCACGCTGGACGTAGTGTTCGGCTTGCCGGACAATTATAGGTCCGAGGAGGTCACGTTTCAAGTGGCCCCATTTAGCAGCGGATATCATGCTCTATTAGGACGAGAGGCATTCACAATTTTTCAAGCTATACCCCATTATGGGTACATGAAGCTTAAAATGCCCGGTCCCAACGGAATAATCACTCTCGCTAGTGATCCGGACATAGCACTCCGCGCCGAAAACAAGACAGCCGCACTAGCCCTCGAGGCACTATCCGAAGCCCTAGCGGCCGAGGAACTCACCGCGATGCGCTCCACGGTGAACAGGGACGATGTGATACTTGATAAACGATCCAAGTCCACCTCTTTTAAACCAGCGGATGAAATAGTCAAATTCCAGGTCCACCCAACGGACCCCACGAAGACGGCCTCCATCGGGGCACAATTGAACCCTGATGTAGACGCCGCACTGCGAGAATTCCTTCGGGAAAATTGGGACATTTTCGCCTGGCACCCATCGGATATGCCCGGAATCCCACGCAGATTGGCAGAACACAGCCTAAACATCCTAAAAGGATTCAAGCCAGTCAAACAGGCTCTTCGACGATTTTCCGAACCCAAAAGACAGGCAATGGGAGAAGAGCTAGCCAAGCTATTGGAAGCCGGATTCATCAGAGACATCAAGCACCCAGATTGGCTAGCAAACTTGGTGATGGTACCAAAGAAGGACAAATCCTGGCGCCTATGTGTCGATTTCAAAGACCTAAACAAGGCCTGCCCAAAGGATCCCTTCCCCCTCCCCTGCATCGACCAAATCATCGATGCCACCGCAGGGCACGATTCATTGTGCTTCCTGGACGCATACTCCGGCTATCATCAAATCAAGATGGCAGAAGCGGATCAAGCCGCAACAGCATTCATTACTCCATATGGACCATTCTGCTTCAACACGATGCCCTTCGGACTTAAAAACGCCGGCGCAACATATCAGCGCATGATTCAGACATGTCTGGCTACCCAGATCGGCAAAACAGTAGAGGTATATGTGGACGACGTAGTCGTCAAAACCAAACACATCGAAACTCTAGTAGACGACTTGAGGCTCACATTCGACAGCCTCCGAGCATATGACATCAAGCTGAATCCGGAAAAATGTGTTTTCTGCGTACCAGCTGGAAAGCTGCTGGGCTTCATCGTATCCGGTAGAGGAATTGAAGCAAACCCAGCCAAGATCCGAGCTCTGACACAGCTAGATATCCCAAAAGACCTCAAGCAAATACAAAAATTGACCGGATGCGTAGCGGCTCTAAGCCGATTTATCTCCCGTCTAGGAGAAAAGGCATTACCCCTCTATCGCCTCCTCAGGCGCACCGAACACTTCGAGTGGACGGATGCTGCCACCGCCGGACTCGAAGAAATAAAGGCCATATTGGCAACAAATCCGGTCCTGGCTGCGCCCAACCTGGGCGAACCAATGTTGTTATACATCGCAGCTACGCATCAAGTTGTAAGCGCGGTACTCGTCGTCGAACGAGAAACAGAAGGGCATAAATTCCCTCTTCAAAAACCAGTATACTACGTATCCACTGTGTTAACCCCTTGCAAGTCCCGTTACCCGCACTATCAGAAGATAGCATATACGGTGTTCATGGCATCCCAGAAGCTCCGACACTACTTTCAAGAGTGTTCGATAACAGTAGCCTCTGAAGTACCACTTAACGACATTATAAACAACCGCGACGCGACGGGCAGGATTGCAAAATGGGCCATTGAGCTCTTACCATTTGATATATCTTACAAACCTCGGCGAGCTATCAAGTCTCAAGTTTTGGCTGACTTTGTCGCTGAATGGGCCGAAGCCGAACTCCCTAAAGAATACGGCGCATACTCCAATTGGATTATGCACTTCGACGGCTCTAAAATGTTAGCCGGACTGGGGGCTGGCGTCGTATTGACGTCCCCGACCGGAGACACAGTCCAATACGTACTTCAGATAATGTACACAGACTCTAACAACGCAGCCGAATACGAGGCCCTTTTACACGGTCTCCGGATGGCAATCTCCATGGGCATTCAACGCCTAGAGGTGCGCGGGGACTCAAACCTCGCAATATCCCAAATAAACGGAGATTTCGACGCCAAAGATCCGAAAATGGCAGCATATCGCAACGCTGTCCTCAAAATGTCAGCCCGGTTCGAAGGGCTTGAATTCCATCACGTCACCCGGGATAATAACCAAGCGGCCGACGTACTGGCACGCATTGGCGCAAAACGCGACGCTGTCCCTCCTAAGATCTTCCTGGAACGGCTCTTCAAGCCATCCGTACTATGGGAAGAGGAGTCCGGAACTAACAATCCGGAACAAGCCGCACCAACCGGCGATCCAGCCGATGACATAACACCTTCCGCCCACGACATAATGGCAGTAATTGCCCCGTGGACAGAACCATTCCTCGCCTACTTGCTTAGGCAGGAGCTTCCCGAAGACCAAAATGAGGCCCGCTGCATTATCCGGCAATCAAAAGCCTACAAGGTCTATGAGGGAGAACTTTATAAGAAAAGCACAACCGGAGTCCTTCAAAGGTGTATCTCCGAAGAGGAAGGGCGAAACCTCCTGGCTGAAATTCATGTCGGACTAGGCGGACACCACGCCACAGCTCGGGCCCTTGTAGGAAAGGCATTCCGTACAGGATTTTACTGGCCGACGGCCTGAGCAGATGCCCAGGACTTAGTCCAAAGATGCGTCGGTTGTCAGCTCTTTGCTAATCAGAGCCATATGCCACCCACCGCCCTCAAAACTATACCAATTACCTGGCCGTTCGCGCTCTGGGGGCTTGACATGGTTGGACCACTTAAAGGGGGAACCCACAAGCAAAGGTACCTATTGGTCATGGTGGATAAATTCACCAAATGGATAGAGGCCAAGCCAGTTAAAACGGCAGAGTCCGGACCAGTGATAGACTTTATATCCGGGGTAGTACACCGTTATGGTGTCCCCCACAGCATCATCACCAATAACGGCACGAACTTCACCGCCGACGAGGTTAAATCATGGTGCAAAAATATGGGCATCAAGCTCGATTACGCTTCAGTCTATCATCCTCAAACCAACGGTCAAGTGGAACGAGCAAATGGTCTCATAATGAGCGGCATCAAACCCAGACTAGTGCGGTCCCTTACGAAATCTGACACGCACTGGGTAGAGGATCTCGACTCCGTACTCTGGGGGCTGCAGACAACGCCTAACCATACCATCGGATTCACACCATTCTTTATGGTGTACGGCGCAGAAGCAGTTTTGCCCTGCGACATCATTCATGACTCACCTCGAGTGCGCATGTACGAAGAAAGAGAAGCCGAGTTGGATTGGCAGGACAGCTTGGACACATTGGAGGAAGAGCGCGACGTCGCCAAGGCTCGTTCTGCATTTTATCAACAGCAGGCTCGAAGATACCAAAGCAGAGAAGTACGGGCCAAGACTTACAACGTTGGCGAACTGGTTCTGCGCCTGCCGGACAAGAAAAAAGACAAGCTCAAGCCCAAATGGGAAGGCCCCTTCATCATTGATCAAGTCTTGACCGGCGGAGCGTACCGTCTACGAAATGCATCGGATAACCGACTCGAGCAGAACCCATGGAACGCAGCCCGCCTCCGGCGATTCTATGCCTAGCGCCCGACTAAGAGTTCGTCCCCTTCCCCCGTCCAAAAATTTTTCTTTTATTTATTTCAGCTGCCTTTTGTTCATCTTTTTTCTTCTCAAACCTATTCATCCAAGCCTTAAAGGGCTCTACCCGCTCAACGTTCGCGCACAATTGATGTGCTACCCATACTCATTATACCTGGGGGCTTCTTTACCAGAAGCTTAATTATACGGGCTTTATGCCCAGCACATGTGTCAAGCCTCCACATGTACCTTTTATTCACCATTATATGCATCGATATGACTTAAGTTTTGGCCAAGCTGGGTTGCCTGGCTCCTGTGCTTACCCCTACGTTCCCGATTGTTCGGCTAGGAGGTAAAGGGAGCACCTCTGCGATTGTTACTGCCGGGTCAGCCGGATGTGTACCTCAGACTGGGTGAAGCCGAAAGCTAGCGTTCTTAAGGGAATATTCGTTCGGTGACTTAAAATATGATTTTTTTTATCCACTTTTTATCTGCCCCCAGATGTTTTCTGCTTTTTTCACAGCCCGGACATGCACTTTAGGGCATGCCACCCCCAGCGGAAAGGAACCCTTAACGGAACTATTCTCCCTGGAAGATGTTTCTTACTAACCATGTAATATAACATAACTAGTTGGGCACTTGTCTGATAAAGCACTGATGACCCCTACGCCTGGTCTCCATGCATACCCCGGTTGTTTCATAACCGAGAAGGTATTCGGACACACTCCGGACTCTAGGGTCCCGAGGTCGAAGCGAAAAGGTCGGCAAAGACAAACGATCTACAATCCGGCTAGAAGGCATTTTGTATGTCATTCTATAATACATTGTCAAATCAACTGATTGTATTCCTCCTCAATCCCATCTAACAGGTTGTCTAATTTACAGTCCTGTTGGGAAAATTTTGTGGCCAACTCCACTTGGCCGTATACTAAACTCACAGGGATCTCCTTCCCATCGGGCCCCACAGGTCCGACTTCAGCCATGTGCTTGGGATCCGCCTTCTTGTACCGCGTCTTTACCATGGCCCAGGCCTCCCTGGCACCTTGGCGGCAGGCCGAAATCTTCCATAAATGGAAGCGTTGCCGCACTCCCTGTAGCTTCTCCGCAAGCTCCCCAAGACCCTCGGGTATGGAGAAGGCTGGCCATAACGCCTGGATGACGCCGCTCATAGCCTGCCGAACTCGTTCGATCAGTTGCAACAATTCGGGAAGTTGATCACCCGTTGTTACGGGCATCTCCTCCGCAGGGCAACCTGTGAGCATACCTACAGACATATTCTGTCAAACGGACTTCCTCGCCGAACTCTTCTTTTCAAAGGAGTTCGCTCAAGCACTTACTATATATGCCGCGACGAAGCCACTGATTCTCCTTAGCGGAGCCCGACAGCTCGGCCCGAACACCTTTCAGCTCTTCTCCAAGCTGGGCATGGGCATCCTGGAGCTTGTTCCTTTCATGCTGCACCTTATGCAGCACCCTCTCACCGGCCTTTAGTTGGCGCAGAAGTTCTTGCCTGTCCGGATCTTGTCCGGCAGCACCTGCAACGTCGTTTTTTAGACTTACGCAAAGGCCAAACGCTACTTATCCTTCTAAAATAATGCGTTACCAGGAGAGGTCCTTGCGTTTCCTCCTGCGCCAGACAATGCGGCCTCAAGTTGGGCCTTGCACTCTTGCAGCTCCTGAGACAGTTGGGTATTCTTCCCAGTAAGATCCTGCATTTCATATGATCCTTAAATCAGTTAATATAACAACTTTAAGTCTTGGGGGCTACTGGCATATACAACCGTTAAAATCTCTTACCCGTATGTCTTTTACATACTGCTCCATGGCTCTGGTAAAACTATCTTGAGCGGCACGAAGGTGCGCGTCCCCCGTGTTAAAGGCATTCAACGCCTCGGGGGAGAAGCACGCGTCACGAAATACTGTCCGGCGGCGCCTGTGATTCAGGGCACTCTCCACCTCAGACTTGGTGGCGGACAGTCTTTCGGCATCCTCTGTCGGAGGAACGTCCGGCTCGCGCCTTGCGCTCGCCTCCCCCTCCTGACCGGGTGCGGGAGCCCGGCTGGTAGAGGCTGGATTGACAACTTCCACGCCCGCAGTCCGGCGGACGCTTTTTCCCCTATAAAAATCATGAGCACTCAAAACGCTTCCTAGGAACGTTGCTCTAAAAATGAGGAATTGTGAGCTATACCTTTGCGGCGACGCTTCAGTCCGCGCCGCGCTCCTCTTCCGCCTACCGGTCCGGACTGGCCCTTGTTGGTCAGCCACCACGGGCTCGGCTTCTCGCCTCAGGGGCACCTCCTGCACAGTGCCATCATGTACGCTGGTCAGAAATAAGCAAGGAAGGGATGACGGTGTCAGGGCTTCGGCAGCAATCACCTGGGAAGCCGGGTTTAGTCCGGGGGTAGTCGGCCGTGATGGCGACTAAAGCATTATCCACGCTGAGCTGGTGGAACACCCCGTCGATTAGCTCCACCTTTATGTCCGGGTCCTCTTCGGAGGCCGGATCCTGGGATCTCTCTGGATCCTCAGGCTGCGGAGCCGGACTTAGCATTCCCTCCACAGTCCGGCGCAGTTCCTGCGTCGAAAGAATAACACAATGTAAGAAACTTAAGTTTCGAAAGGCACGGGTCGGACACGCTGACTGTTCACTTACCCAAGGCCGGGGATTGTTCATAGAAAACCCATTTAACGGGTTCGTCTGAAGGAAATCCTCCTTCTACCCCTTATACAGGCCGGACAAGATCGTCACCAGATCTTCGGCTGATTCCGGCCCTTTGCGGCCATGACGGGTGGCATCATCCTCCCCGTTGAAATCCCACATGGGGTGGCCCCTGTATTGTAGTGACTGCACCCCCCGCGTAATGCATGTTGCCATGACTCCGATCATGGTCAACCGGGCATGGGCCAGTAACCTTATTCGGCCCATCAGATAATGGACGCTCTTGTCTTCCTCCAGTCGGGGGCTCCTCGGACGCCAACTAAGGCGTTTCTTCAGAGGAGCATTGCTGAACTCCGGGAGGCCGATCCAAACAGGGTCCGGCAGCGGAGCGTCTTCTATATAAAACCATTCCGAAGGCCAGTCTTCGGGCGCCTTCTTAGGGGTTCCGGATGGATATCCGGTCCCGGCGATGCACCATATTTCGGCGCCGCCCACTTGATATATGGACCCCTCGTGAGAGCGGGGGACAAGGCAAAATAACCTCTTCCACAGCGCGAAGTGGGGCTCGATGCCCAGGAAAAGCTCGCAAAGAGCTACGAAACCCGCGATATGCAGGATTGAGGCGGGCGTGAGGTGATGGAGCTGGAGTCCGTAGAACTCCAGGAGCCCGCGGAGGAATGGATGTACAGGAAATCCGAGCCCCCTTATTAGATAGGGGACGAAGCATACCCGCTCCCCTTTGTTGGGATTAGGGGTAACCTCTGCTAGCTTCCCACCTTTGTAGGTGGCGAACCCGGCTCGAACCGGAACCATAAAGGCCGGAGGGAGATATCCCCCCATTTGGAGCTTCACCAGCTCGTTGTGCGAAACAGAGCATCTCCTCCAATCTCCTGGCGAAGGGCTGGGAGCGCGAGAAGAGGAGCCGCGTTGACGGTCCATGATGGAATGGATTCTTGGTCGAA
>LR880966.1:736524920-736543520 GCA_904067115.1 Aegilops sharonensis | reverse complement strand
ATGCAGGATTGAGGCGGGCGTGAGGTGATGGAGCTGGAGTCCGTAGAACTCCAGGAGCCCGCGGAGGAATGGATGTACAGGAAATCCGAGCCCCCTTATTAGATAGGGGACGAAGCATACCCGCTCCCCTTTGTTGGGATTAGGGGTAACCTCTGCTAGCTTCCCACCTTTGTAGGTGGCGAACCCGGCTCGAACCGGAACCATAAAGGCCGGAGGGAGATATCCCCCCATTTGGAGCTTCACCAGCTCGTTGTGCGAAACAGAGCATCTCCTCCAATCTCCTGGCGAAGGGCTGGGAGCGCGAGAAGAGGAGCTGCGTTGACGGTCCATGATGGAATGGATTCTTGGTCGAAAGCGCTCCGATGAGTGTTTGCGAGAGGAAGATGGTGATTTGGATCTGGATTCTTGCCTCCCTTATAGGCAGATCATTCGCAGAACTAGGGGGTAAAACATAAAAGACACCCTGGCTTTTCACATTCGCACGACGCGTGGAAGAAGGCCCTTATTGGGCGTGGAAGCCAAGACGTGCAACATTGATGAGGAAGCTGGACACTGTTCGGCAGGTACATGGAACTTAAAGGAGAACCCGCCTTGCAACGCCGAAGACTACACGCATGCTGGACTTATCGTCATTGAAGCCTGGTTCGGGGGCTACTGAGGGAGTCCCGGATTAGGGGGTGTCCGGATAGCCGGACTACCGTCATCGGCCGGACTATCATTTGCCGGACTATCATCATCGACGGGACTCCAAGACTATGAAGATAGAAGATTGAAGACTTCCCCCCGTGTCCGGATGGGACTTTCCTTGGCGTGGAAGGCAAGCTTGGCGATAAGGATATGTAGATCTCCTACCATTGTAACCGACTCTATGTAACCCTAGCCCTCTCCGGTGTCTATATAAACCGGATGACTTTAGTCCGTAGGACAACAATCACAACAACCCTTACAATCATACCATAGGCTAGCTTCTAGGGTTTAGCCTCCTTGATCTCGTGGTAGATCCACTCCTGTAAACATCCACAATATCAATACCAATCAAGCAGGACGTAGGGTTTTACCTCCATCAAGAGGGCCCGAACCTGGGTAACATCGTGTCCCTTGTCTCCTGTTACCATCCGCTTAGACGCACAGTTCGGGACCCCCTACCCGAGATCCGCCGGTTTTGACACCGTCACCGATCACATCCCAGATCTTTGGGTGTGAAACTTTTTCTTCTCGTGTGTCCCTTTGCGCCGTAGCCCTGGAAAATCTTCATCATTTAACTGGATGCTCGGGTCAATATTCACTGTGAATGGAGCAATTTCATCAAACTTTTCATAATCTTCTGACATGTCTGTCTTGTCATCCACTCCCACGATGTTTCTTTTTCCTGAAAGAACTATGTGGCGCTTTGGCTCGTCGTATGATCCATTCTCTTCCTTATCTTTTCTTTTTCTCGGCCTGGTAGACATGTCTTTCACATAAAAAAACCTGCGCCACATCATTGGCTAGGACGAATGGTTCGTCTGCATATGCAAGATTGTTGAGATCCACTGTTGTCATTCCGTACTGCGGGTCTTCCGTTACCCCGCCTCGTGTCATATTGACCCATTTGCACCGAAACAAAGGGACCTTCAAATCACCTGATCCATAGTTAAGTTCCCATATGTCCTCTATGTAACCATAATATGTTTCCTTTCCCGTGTTGGTTGTTGCATCAAAGCGGACACCACTATTTTGGTTGGTGCTCTTCTTATCTTGGGCGATCGTGTAAAATGTATTCCCATTTATCTGGTACCCTTTGAAAGTCATTATATTCGAAGATGGTAAATGGGATAGCGAGTACATGTCATTTTGAATATCGCCATCATTCAGGGCACGTTTCTGCAAACAACCGACGGAAGTCCTCATTTGTTCGCGTGTAATCCAGTCGTCAGACTTCTCTGGGTGTTTGGACTGTAGAAAATTCTTGTGTTCCTCCATATACAGAGCCACCAAGGCGGAATTCTGTAGAACTGTGTAGTGTGCTTCAGTGAGAGAATGCCCGTCCATACATATTATTTGATGCCCTCCTAGCGTGCCTTTTCCTTCCAGTCTGCCCTTATGTTGCGATTCAGGAACACCAATCGGCTTAAGGTCAGGAATAAAGTCAATACAAAACTCAATGACCTCCTCATTTTCATGGCCCTTCGAGATGCTTCCTTCTGGCCTAGCACGGTTATGAACATATTTCTTCAAGACTCCCATGAACCTTTCAAAGGGGAACATATTGTGTAGAAATACAGGACCCAAAACGTTAATCTCTTCGCAAAGGTGAACTAGGATGTGCGTCATGATATTGAAGAAGGATGGTGGGAACACCAACTCGAAACTGACAAGACATTGCACCAAATCATTCTGTACCCTTGGTATGATTTCTGGATCGATTACCTTCTGAGAGATTGCATTGAGGAATGCACATAGCTTCACAATGGCTAATCGAACGTTTTCCGGTAGAAGCCCCCTCAATGCAACCGGAAGGAGTTGCGTCATAATCACGTGGCAGTCATGAGACTTTAGGTTCTGGAACTTTTTCTCTGCCATATTTATTATTCCCTTTATATTCGACGAGAAGCCAGACGGTACCTTCATGCTGAGCAGGCATTCGAAGAAGATTTCCTTCTCTTCTTTGGTAAGAGCGTAGCTGGCCTGACCCAGATGTATGCCATCTTTTCCGTGCATATGTTGCTGGTCCTCCTGTGCCTCTGGTGTATCTTTTGTCTTCCCATACACGCCCAAAAAGCCAAGCAGGGTCACGCAAAGATTCTTCGTCACGTGCATCACGTCGATTGCGGAGCGGACCTCTAGGTATTTCCAATATGGCAGGTCCCAAAATATAGATTTCTTCTTCCACATGGGTGCGCGTCCGTCAGCGTCCTTCGGAACAGGTTGTCCGCCAGGACCCTTTCCAAATATTACCTTCAAATCCTTGACCATATCATGTACATCAGCACCAGTACGGTGGCGAGGCTTCGTCCGGTGATCCGCCTCACCTTTGAAATGCTTGCCTTTCTTTCTTATGGGATGCCTTCTCGGAAGAAATCGACGATGTCCCAGGTACACATTCTTCTTACAACTATTCAAATATATACTGTCGGTATCATCCAAACAGTGCGTGCATCCGCGGTATCCCTTGTTTGTCTGTCCTGAAAGGTTACTGAGAACAGGCCAATCATTGATGGTCACGAACAGCAACGCCTTTAGGTCAAATTCTTCCCCCATGTGCTCATCCCACGCACGTACACCTATTCCATTCCACAGTTGTAAGAGTTCTTCAACTAATGGCCTTAGGTACACATCAATGTCGTTGCCGGGTTGCTTAGGGCCTTGGATGAGCATTGGCATCATAATGAACTTCCGCTTCATGCACAACCAAGGAGGAAGGTTATACAAACATAGAGTCACAGGCCACGTGCTATGGTTGCTGCTCTGCTCCCCAAAAGGATTAATGCCATCTGCGCTTAGACCAAACCATACGTTCCTTGGGTCACCTGCAAACTCCTCCCAGTACTTTCTCTCGATTTTTCTCCACTGTGAACCGTCAGCGGGTACTCTCAACTTTCCGTCTTTCTTACGGTCTTCTGTGTGCCACCGCATCGCCTTCGCATGCTCTTTGTTTTGGAACAAACGTTTCAACCATGGTATTATAGGAGCATACCACATCACCTTGGCAGGAATCTTCTTCCTGGGGCGCTCACCCTCGACATCACCAGGGTCATCGCGACTGATCTTATAACGCAATGCACCGCATACCGGGCAAGCGTTCAAATCCTCGTACTCACCGCGGTAGAGGATGCAGTCATTAGGGCATGCATGTATCTTTTGCACCTCTAACCCTAGAGGGCAGACAGCCTTCTTTGCTTCATACATACTCTCGGGCAATTCGTTGTCCTTTGGAAGCATATTCTTTATCATTACCAGCAACTTTCCAAATCCCTTGTTAGATACACCATTCTCTGCCTTCCATTGCAGCAATTCAAGTGTGGTGCCCAACTTTTTTTTGTCAGCTTCGCAATTCGGGTACAACAATTTCTTGTGATCCTCTAACATGCGCTGCAACTTCGTCCTCTCCAGATCACTTGCGCAGTTTCTCTTTGCATCGGCAATGGCCCGACCTAGATCATTAGCGGGCTCATCTGATGCCTCTTCTTCAGCTTCTTCCTGCATTGCCGGCTCAGCTTCTTCCCTCATTGTTGTATCATCATATTCAGGGAACCCATGGCCAGGATAGCCGTCGTCGTCCTCTTCTTCTTCATTGTCTTCCATCATAACCCCTATTTCTCCGTGCTTGGTCCAAACATTATAGTGGGGCATGAAACCGGACTCAAATAGGTGGACGTGAATGGTTCTTGACGTAGAGTAACTGTGACCATTCTTACAGCCATCACATGGACAAGGCATAAAACCATCCGCCCGCTTGTTTGCCTCAGCGGCAAGCAGAAAAGTATGCACGCCATTAATGAACTCGGGAGAGCATCTGTCATCATACATCCATTGTCGTCTCATCTTCATTACACAACACCGAATAGACCAAATTAATACAAGCTCATACATAAAGTTCATATACAACACTTAATTAAATGCAACATACAAATAACTCTCTAGCTAAAGAATTTAAATGCAACAACAAATGCGATGAAGATCACAACTAAGGTAACAATTGATCCAACAGCATAATGATACCAAGCCACACTATCAATGGCATATTTTCTAATCTTTCTAATCTTCAACCTCATTTTCTCCATCTTGATCTTGTGATCATCGACAACATCGGCAACATGCAACTCCAATTCCATCTTCTCCCCCTCAATTCTTTTCAATTTTTCTTTCAAATACTCGTTTTCTCTTTCAACTAAATTTAACCTCTCGACAATAGGGTCGGTTGGAATTTCCGGTTCACATACCTCCTAGATAAAAATATCTATGTCAACTTGATGGGCATAATTTGTCATAAACACGAAATGCAACAACTAGTTTTAAAAGAGAATATACCACATCTGAATCATAACAAGGACGAGGGCCAACGGGGACGGATATCAAAACCATGGCACTATGTATAACAAACAACATAGGGTAAGATAATTATACGAGTAACTATATATCCAAATCACACAAACATCAATTTGGTAATGTAAAACATTCATGAACAAGAGCATCACCACAAGGTGGTGCCGGCGACGGGACGGTGCGGGCGATCGACGGTGGTTACGACGGAGATTTAGAAGGCACTAAGTAAACCACACCTACATATGCAAACTAAGTGTTATTTTTGACCTCAAATTACATATATATCAAATACTAGCAAATATAATTCCTCCCAAATTAATCACTATACAAAGCATTGTAAGAGCTAATCTAGAAATGAGAGTTGAAAGGACAAAGTTGCTAACCTTTGTGATCATTTGAATGGATGGGGGCCTTCAAATCTTGACAAATTTTGGGCAAAATTTGTGAGGAGCTCGAGGAAGAGAGGGGAAGAACAGAGTGGCTCGGGTGGATGAAGGGTTTATGTAGGTCGACCTTTAGTATCGGTTCGTGCCACGAACCGGTACTAAAGGTGCTGGAGGGGCCCCAGACTGACAACACCCTGCCACCACTCTCTTTAGTACCGGTTCGTGGCACGAACCGGTGCTAAAGGTTCGCCACGAACCGGTACTAATGAGAACGGCCGGCTAGCCGTTGGAACCGGCACTATTGGACACATTAGTGTCGGCTCAAAATCAAACTGGCACTAATGTGTCTCATATTAGGTCCTTTTTCTACTAGTGACATGTGAAAAGCTCGTAGGCATTGGATCACTGATGGATAATTATGTCGGATGCGATTCCTCATGTAATAGTTATAACATAGGGTGACACAGAACTAGCTCCAGTTCATCAATGTAATGTAGGCATGTATTCCGAATATAGTCATACGTGCTTATGGAAAAGAACTTGCATGTATTCCGAATAGGTTCAGATCTGAAACCATGGCACTCGGGCCCTAGTGACAAGCATTAAGCATAGCAAGGTCATAGCAACATCAATCTCAGAACATAGTGGATACTAGGGATCAAACCCTAACAAAACTAACTTGATTACATGGTAAATCTCATCCAACCCATCATCGTCCAGCAAGCCTACGATGGAATTACTCACGCACGGCGGTGAGCATCATGAAATTGGTGATGGAGAATGGTTGATGATGACGACGGCGATGAAACCCCCTCTCCAGAGCCCCGAACGGACTCCAGATCAGCCCTCCCGAGAGAGATTAGGGCTTGGCGGCGGCTCCATATCGTAAAACGCGATGAAACTTTCTCTCTGATTTTTTTCTCTGCGAAAGCAAATATATGGAGTTGGAGTTGAGGTCGGTGGACGTCCAGGGGCCCACGAGGCAGGGGGCGCGCCCTAGGGGAGGGGGCGCGCCTCCCACCCTCGTGGACAGGGTGTGGGCCCCCTGACGCTGATTCTTTCGCCAGTATTTTTTATTAATTCTGAAAAGTTGCTCCGTGGATTTTCAGGTCATTCCGAGAGCTTTTATTTCTGCACAAAAATAACACTATGGCAGTTCCGCTGAAAACAGCGTCAGTCCGGGTTAGTTCCATTCAAATCATGCAAGTTAGAGTCCAAAACAAGGGCAAAAGTGTTTGGAAAAGTAGATACGACGGAGACGTATCAAGGATCTGAACATATAATCTTCCACCGAATAAACCAACTAGCATCAACTATAAGGAGTAATCAACACTACTAGCAACCCACAGGTACCAATCTGAGGCTTTGAGACAAAGATCGGATACAAGAGGTGAACTAGGGTTTGAGAGGAGATGGTGCTGGTGAAGATGTTGATGGAGATTGACCGCCTCCCGATGAGAGGATCGATGGTGATGACGATGGTGACGATTTCCCCCTCCCGAAGGGATGTTTCCCCAGTAGAACAGCTCCGCCGGAGCCCTAGATTGGTTCCGCCAAGGTTCCGCCTCGTGGCGGTGGTGTTTCGTCCCAAAAGCTTCTCCTTTAATTTTTTTTCCAGGGAGAAAGACTTCCTATAGCCAAAGATGGGCACCGGAGGCCTGCCAGGTGGCCCACGAGGCAGGGGGCGCACCCAGGGGGTAGGTGATGTCTACTACACAACCTTCTTCTTGTAGACTTTGTTGGGCCTCCAAGTGCAGAGGTTTGTAGGACAGTAGCAAATTTCCCTCAAGTGGATGACCTAAGGTTTATCAATCTGTGGGAGGCGTAGGATGAAGATGGTCTCTCTCAAGCAACCGTGCAACCAAATAACAAAGAGTCTCTTGTGTCCCCAACACACCCAATACAATGGTAAATTGTATAGGTGCACTAGTTCGGCGAAGAGATGGTGATACAAGTGCAATATGGATAGTAGATATGGATATTTGTAATCTGAAAATAAAAAAAACAGGTAACTAATGATAAAAGTGAGCGTAAACGGTATTGCAATGTTAGGAAACAAGGCCTAAGGTTCATACTTTCACTGGTGCAAGTTCTCTCAACAATAATAACATAATTAGATCATATAACTATCCCTCAACATGCAACAAAGAGTCACTCCAAAGTCACTAATAGCAAAGAACAAACGAAGAGATTATGGTAGGGTACGAAACCACCTCAAAGTTATCCTTTCTGCTCGAGCTATTCAAGAGTCCGTAGTAAAATAACACGAAGCTATTCTTTCCGTTCAATCTATCATAGAGTTCGCACTAGAATAACACCTTAAGACATAAATCAACCAAAACCCTAATGTCACCTAGATACTCCAATGTCACCTCAAGTATCCATGGGCATGATTATACAGTATGCATCACACAATCTCAGATTCATCTATTCAACCAACACAAAGTACTTCAAAGAGTGTCCCAAAGTTTCTACCGGAGAGTCAAGACGAAAACGTGTGCCAACCCCTATGCATAAGTTCATTGAACCCGCAAGTTGATCACCAAAACATAAATCAAGTAGATCACGTGAATATCCCATTGTCACCACAGATAAGCACGGCAAGACATACATCAAGTGTTCTCAAATCCTTAAAGACTCAATCCGACAAGACAACTTCAAAGGGAAAACTCAATCCATTACAAGAGAGTAGAGGGGGCGAAACATCATAAGATCCAACTATAATAGCAAAGCTCGCGATACATCAAGATCGTATCACCTCAAGAACACGAGAGAGAGAGAGATCAAACACATAGCTACTGGTACATACCCTCAGCCCCGAGGGTGAATGACGGTGTCCTGGACTAGGGGGTACTCACCACGTCATCTCCTGATCAGTTAGATTGGGCCGAGGACCCCCATGGTCGTATACTCATGGGCCAGTTCGGACAGCTGCTGCATACAAGGAAGATTCCACAAGACTTGGTGATCAAGACCAGGACTTCTCCCCACCGGCGTATTCGGCTAGGAATCTTGTTATCCTAGGCCTCTGGTGCATTATATAAACCGAGGCCAGGCTAGTCGATAGATCATAACAACAATCATAATCATAGGCTAGCTTCTAGGGTTTAGCCTCTACGGTCTCGTGGTAGATCAACTCTTGTAATACTCATATCATCAAGATCAATCAAGCAGGAAGTAGGGTATTACCTCCATCGAGAGGGCCCGAACCTGGGTAAACATTGTGTCCCCCGCCTCCTGTTACAATTAGCCTTAGACGCACAGTTTGGGACCCCCTACCCGAGATCCGCTGGTTTTGACACCGACATTGGTGCTTTCATTGAGACTTCCGCTGTGTGATCAGCAAAAGGATCAATGGCTCGAATGCAGATCAACTGCGACGTCGGCTTCTTCGTCACCGGCTCGACTGGTCACCTTGGCTGGACCGAGGACTGGGCCCTACCTCCGATCGTCATCTTCAAATGAGGGCCTTCATCAACATCAACTCTGATCTCTATCAAGATCATGGAGGAATCATCCATGGAGCTCGGGGGCTCAATGTCAACATTGCCCTCGGGTGACCGTGCTGTTTTTCTGGACAACAAACTTGTATCCGCCGCCACCACCTCCTCAAGTGTCGTTTTAACGATTGCTTTGGTGGACTTGTGCGGAATTGAGTCTACAACAACCCTGGAAAATTTCATTGAGTTCCGATGGAGGAATTTCTGGCGATCTACGATATACCGGAGCCCTGTCAAATCTGGACGGGAATCTAGACGAGTTTAGGGCGTGGTCTCCAAAGCCCAGCTCGGAGGTCCTTTGGAAGATCCAACCGTTCATCTGCTGCGGAATTCACATATCTACCACCCCTCAAAATTTCAGCTCGATCCGACCGTCCAAACTCCGGGAACCTTTCGATTAGTGCATCACTTTTCAGATTTGTTTTCTGCGCGAGAGCGAATCCGACCTGAGTTCATCTTTTTTATGAACGGGATTTCGGACATCCTTTTTGAAGGAAGTTTTGTATGGGGTATTGTGTTTTGTTCCCAAACACGTCCCGCTAATTTTAAAGTCTTTTCCAATATGTAGCCCCCGCCGACCTGCGCTAGACGCGTCGTCACTTTGTTGAGCCGAGCTCAACTTCTTCGGATCATCATCTCGGCAAGCCGAACAAGAGTTCGGCATCACGAAGGATAATCGTCACCAACATCGCCACCACACGGATTACACGGAGCGGGCACACCGGCATCGCCGCGCGGTCACTTCATCAAGCCAGCATTGACAACGTCACAAGTTACGACCTGCATCGGCATGACTGAACCGTTGCTTCATCGAGCCGATGTCCATCACACCGAACTACTTCAACACTTCGGTTGATATGGCAGCTGCAACATCTCCTCACCGACATGCTCCGTCTCCTTGTCTGGACCGGGGCCTTCGTCATCCCTTCATCGACCTACTCCGAAGACTTCGGCGTCGTCACCGACCAACTTCGTCACGTTAGCTGGACCGGGGGCTTTGCCTCGGCAAGCCAACCTTTGCCAGCATCGCCATGCCGCCGCTCCATCGCTCACCAGGCAATGGGTGTGCAGATCAAGTCCCAATTTTGGGAGTAACCTTTTTCAGGTTGCTACAACAGATAAACCAGGTGCTATTAATCCTAGTAATTTTTTTTGCTTGGGTTTATTTTTCCAAAAATTATTACTCTGATTTGTTCCATCATCTGTACACAGGTCTGTCAAATGATGGCCGCATTAATGATGGTTGCGTGATGGTTCGGTCCGTCTCCCGTCCATAGTTCGTCAAATGCCGCATCTAGAGCCCGGACCGCCCTGCAAATTCAGGCTTTGTCACGCCTTCACTGCGCACGCCGACGCCCTGCATCGATATTGGCTTCGGCGCCAGGCCACATCTCTTTAAATAAATTACTTTTGCGTATTTTATGTCGGCAGGTAATCGATTTTGACTGCGTTACGCAGTCACTATTCTGGAGTGCCGAACTCCTTGCTCGGACACCTCGGCCTTGGGGGCTGGGACCTCGGCCATGCCGAGGACTGCGAACCTTGTCGGATCTGTCATAGATCAATGGGCGTCTTCGTCCCGCCACACGCCCGAATCGCGTCATCAACACCGAGCACATTAACCAGCTAAGTCGCTTTCATGCTCAAAGACTTTCTGTTTTAAATTTTGTTCGGTTCGACCAAGCATTATAATTTTTTGGCAAAAAGTTGTTTTTGAGAAAATTCCTTGTCAAAACTTTGTTTGCGGCGCACAAATTCAAATACCCCGTTTATTTGGGGGCTTCCTTCATGAAGCCTTTCCTCTTGCATATGATTATACTTGTACGACTTCGTTCCTTGTTCGTTTATTACGCCACAATATGCACTGTATTGACTTAAGTGTTCCGCAAGCTGGGTTGCCTTGCTCCTGTACTTACCACTACGTTCCCGATTGTTCGGCTAGGGAGTAAAGGGAGCACCTCTGCGATTGTCACGATCGGGTCATCCGAGCTCGGACCTCGGACTGGGTGAAGCTGAAAGCTAGCGCTCTTATTGTTTTCAATCAAGGTCGGCACAAAACGGAACTCATAAGTACAAAAAATCTATTGCACAAGTCTCATAGTAACAATGAGCAACCGAAGAAAGGTATCAGTGGAGGTACTATTTTCTTCGAAGATGCTTCTTACACTTTGTCAGTAATATAGCATAAGTTCCCTGAGCGTGCTTTGTCTGTTACAGCCTTATGGCCTGATTGCCTGGTTATCGAAAACACCATCGATATTCTCAACAGGTGGAGTACATAACACTTTTTGGCCCTTGACCGAAGAGGGAGAAGCCGACGGTCGGTTAAGACGCGTATAAAGTTCGGGTGAACACAGATATGATATAAGTACTTCGGTACATACAATCATTATACATAAAATTCTTTTACCCAAGTCACTTGGGGGCTCTTAAAATTTATATATGAGCTGTAAATGTGTTTTCTTCTTGGTCGTTGCAAAGACTTTTTCTACCGCTCCTTTTTCGACCCGAGTGTATGGTCAATAGCCGGATAGCCTGTCTTCTCTCTAAAACTGCTCGAGTTTAGTTTGCTAAACTGACCTCGGAGAAGTACTCCGCCTTTGGGATAAGGAGCTTGAAGCTGTAAGCTGACCCGCGTGAAGTCTTGAGATCGGATGTGTCATGTTAAAACACGACAGAAGCACAATTTTTTTTTCCAATTTTCGGATTGGCACCGAACACTTGATCTGGTTCAGACGTCAAGTTTTTCCTGACGTTTTTTGGTTTTCCGAGCTTATGGAACTTTTAAACTATTTGTGTGTTTCCAGCATAAGTCTCGCAGTGCAGCGTCGGACATCTTTAGAGATTTGGCAAAAACATTCTCGGATATTGCTATATATGCATCGGTTTCGAATTGTGTCTTTGGTCAATAGTTGGGTTGCCCGGCTCATGTGCTTGCCTCCTACGTTCCGCTTTGTTCGGCTAGGTGTGCAACGGGAGAACCACTATGATTGTGCTTCCAGCTCGCATGGTTAAGCACCTCAGTGGAGAAAGCCGAAAACTAACTATCACAATAAGCGCGAACTGGTCAGCGATCCGATGACTGTGTTAAATGATGGGTCGTTCATAACATTGGCCGAAGTGTTTACGGCTTGACCTCGACTGTCGCCGAACACTAACCGGGGGCTCGTAGCTAGCTTCCCCAGTTTAAAGCTCCTATGAATAAGTGAAAGTTATAAAGCCCGCATATCTGATTGCCTCGTTTCCACTAACACAACTACCTTCGGGCACCGAGATGTCGGCTAAGGGTTGTCTTGTTATTGCGGAAACACCCTGCATAGTATCTACAAAGGGGTAGAAGCCGACGATGGGCCACTTTCAACTGATAAACGGTCGCAACGGAGTCAAAATAAACATATCATTGGCATTTGTATTTAATATACAAGGGTCGCCTTCCGTAGTCATCATTATAAAGCCATAATTATGCATCAATTTGACTTAAGATTTTTTGCCAAGCTGGGTTGCCTGGCTCTTGTGCTTACCCGTACATTCCGGATTGTTCGGCTAGGTGGTAAAGGGAGCACCTCTATGATTGTTACTACCGGGTCATCCGAGTTAGTACCTCAGAGTGGGTGAAGCCGAAAGCTAGCAATCTTAAAGGATCACATTGGTCGGCAACGACGGAAGTGAAAATTTTGGTTCATTAATACCATAGAATTCAGGAACTTTCCTCGAACTAAAACCTCAATATGTTCCTCCCGCATTGATCGAAGGTTTCATGATCATGATAAGCATGACGACCCAAAGAAAGGAACCGATAGCGGGACTATTTTCTTTGGAAGATGTTTCTTACGTTAAAAAATAATATAACATATCTCTCTGCGTACCTTTGTTTATAAAACCGTATGGCCGGATTGCCTTGTTTGCCATAAATCTTTGCCCTCATAAAGGCTTTATAAAGTAGGACAAACACTCCTCGGCTGCTGGCCGAGGAGGTTGAAGCCGATGGTCGATCAACAAAGTTGTGTACAATGCGGATCCGAGCATTAATGATGTAGAGTACTTGGATATATAGAATCATTACACATAATTTGTGATTTTACTCTGGATATCGATCCTTAATTCGGCCACCCGTGCCCACATTAAGGCTCGGGGGATACTGGGCTTCGTGCTTATCATTTACAAATATTAAAGGGGTACATCGATCCCCTGATCTGGTGTTGCCACCCGACCAGTGGCTCGGGGACTACTACACTGACAATCCAATGCAGAAAATTTAAAGTGCAATATAGTTTTCGAGGAGATTATGATCCTCAGGTTGGTCGGCCGCACCCAACCTGAGTCTCGAGGACTTTGCACACTGCTTTTTGTGTCCCAAAGTATTCTACCGAGCTAGGAGTTGATCCTCAGGCCGATTTTGCGAATCAACCTGAGTCTCAGGGGCTACTGGGACCAGCGGTCTTGTGTCATCCTTCAGGTGCATCTCGGGTTTTAGACTGATACACACCTTGAGGGCTACCGGCTATATATCTCGGTAGAGAATAAATTGCACCAATAAAAAATATTGACAAAAAATCGGCTCGTAGTCGGGGTGGTGCACCACCTCGGAAACAGTCCGGCATAAAGCTCGGACGCCAGTGGCTGGCTCCATAGAGGGCATTTCCGGCATTAAGCTCGGCTAAAACTCCTTCAACTTTTTTGAACCAAGGTGATCTATGACACCTCGGATATAGTCCGGCGTTGGAGCTCAGATACAGTCCGGCGTTGGAGCTTGGACACAGTCCGGCGTTGGAGCTCGGATACATTCCAACGTTGGAGCTCGGAAGTAGTCCGATGTTGGTGCTTGGCTGCAAAAGATACCTCGAATGTAGTCCGGTGTTGGGGCTCAGATGCAAGAGGACACCGCCACACAGGGACAATTTCAAACCCGAGGTGTGGCGTAAAAAATGACAAGACATTGACAAAAGACGAGAACTTAAAAGGGCTCCTCGGATACCCGACGTGTGAACTCTTCGGATGCACTTCGGCGATCCTCAAGATCGAAGATGAGAAGATTTGTTGAACCAGTTTTCAAGAAAGACGACCGAAGATGAAGAACAGTTTGGAAGAATCGGGGAGCGTCCCCAACTTGAAGACCGGTTCAGGGGGCTACTGACGGTGTCCTGGACTAGGGGGTACTCACCATGTTGTCTCCCAATCAGTTAGATTGGGCCGAGGACCCCCATGGCCGTATACTCATGGGCCAGTTCGGACAGCTGCCGCATACAAGGAAGATTCCACAAGACTTGGTGATCAAGACAAGGACTTCTCCCCACCGGCGTATTCGGCTAGGACTCTTGTTATCCTAGGCCTCTGGTGCACTATATAAACCGAGGCCAGGCTAGTCGATAGATCATAACAACAATCAAAATCATAGGCTAGCATCTAGGGTTTAGCCTCTATGATCTCGTGGTAGATCAACTCTTGTAATACTCATATCATCAAGATCAATCAAGCAGGAAGTAGGGTATTACCTCCATCGAGAGGGCCCAAACCTGGGTACACAAATTGTCCCCCGCCTCCTATTACCATTAGCCTTAGACGCACAGTTTGGGACCCCCTACCCAAGATCCGCCGGTTTGACACCGACAGTGAACTACTCCCTCCTCGTCATGGAGAGCGCCGGGATGATGAAGATGGCCACCGGTGATGGATTCCCCCTCCGGCAGGGCGCCGGAACGGGCTCCCGAGAGGTTTTTGGTGGCTACAGAGGCTTATGGCGGCGGAACTCCCGATCTATTGTGCTTCCTGATGTTTTTAGGGTATATGGACATATATAGGCGAAAGAAGTCGGTCAGGGGAGCCACGAGGGGCCCGTGAGGGTGGGGGCGTGCCTAGGGGGTAGGGCGCGCCTCCCTGCCTCATGGCTTCCTTATTGCTTCCGTGACGTATACTCCAAGTCTCCTGGATTGCTTCCGTTCCAAAAATAACTCTCCCGAAGGTTTCATTCCGTTTGGACTCTATTTGATATTCCTTTTCTTCGAAACACTGAAATAGGCAAGAAAACAACAATTTGGGTTGGGCCTCCTGTTAGTAGGTTAGTCCCAAAAATGATATAAAAGTGTAAAGTAAAGCCCATAAACATCCAAAACGGGTAATATAATAGCATGGAACAATCAAAAATTATAGATACGTTGGAGACGTATCAAGCATCCCCAAGCTTAATTCCTGCTCGTCCTCGAGTAGGTAAATGATAAAAGCGGAATTTTTGATGTGGAATGCTACCTAGCATATTTCTCAATATAATTTTCTTTATTGTGGCGTGAATTTTCAGATCCATAAGATTCAAGATAATAGTTCATATTGTCATGAAAACAATAATACTTCAAGCATACTAACAAAGCAATCATGTCTTCTCAAAATAACATGGCTAAAGAAAGCTATCCCTACAAAATCATATAGTCTGGCTATGCTCTATCTTCATCACACAAAGTATTTAATCATACACAACCCCGATGACAAGCCAAGCAATTGTTTCATACTTTAGTATTCTCAAACTTTTTCAACTTTCACGCAATACATGAGCGTGAGCCATGGACATAGCACTATATGTGGAATAGAATGGTGGTTGTGGAGAAGACAAAAAGGGAGAGAAGATAGTCTCACATCAACTAGGCGTATCAACGGGCTATGGAGATGCCCATTAATAGATATCGATGTGAGTGAGTAGGGATTGCCATGCAACGGATGCACTAGAGCTATAAGTGTATGAAATCTCAAAAAGAAACTAAGTGGGTGTGCATCCAACTTGCTTGCTCACGAAGACCTAGGGCATTTTGAGGAAGCCCATCATTGGAATATACAAGCCAAGTTCTATAATGAAAAATTCCCACTAGTATATGAAAGTGACAATATAGGAGACTCTCTATCATGAAGATCATGGTGCTACTTTGAAGCACAAGTGTGGAAAGAGGATAGTAGCATTGTCCCTTCTATCTTTTTCTCTCATTTTTTGGGCCTTCCTCTTCTTTTTATGGCCTTTCTCTTTTTTTAGGGCCTTTCTATTTTTTTATGGCCTTTCTCTTTTTTTTTTTAAGTCTGAAGTCTCATCCTGACTTGTGGGGGAATCATAGTCTCCATCATCCTTTCCCCACTTGGGACAATGCTCTAATAATGAAGATCATCACACTTTTATTTACTTACAACTCAAGATTACAACTCGATACTTAGAACAAAATATGACTCTATATGAATGCCTCCGGCGGTGTACCGGGATATGCAATGAATCAAGAGTGACATGTATGGAATCATGAAGGTGGCTTTGCCACAAATACGATGTCAACTACATGATCATGCAAGAGCAATATGACAATGATGATGCGTGTCATAATAAACGGAACGGTGGAAAGTTGCATGGCAATATATCTCGGAATGGCTATGGAAATGCCATAATAGGTAGATATGGTGGCTATTTTGAGGAACGTATTTGGTGGGTGTATGGTACCGGCGAAAGTTGCGCGGCACAAGAGAGGCTAGCAATGGTGGAAGGGTGAGAGTGCGTATAATCCATGGACTCAACATTAGTCATAATGAACTCATATACTTATTGCGAAAACCTACAAGTCTTTGAAAACAAAGTACTACGCGCATGCTCCTAGGGGGATAGATTGGTAGGAAAATACCATCACTCATCCCCGGCCGCCACTCATAAGGAAGACAATCAATAAATAAATTATGCTCCAACTTCATCACAAAGTGGTTCACCATACGTGCATGCTACGGGAATCACAAACTTCAACACAAGTATTCCTCAAATTCATAATTACTCCACTAGCATGACTCTAATATCACCATCCTCATATCTCAAAACAATTATCAAGCATCAAATTGACCATAGCATCCAATTCACTTTCTATGATAGTTTTTATTATACCCAACTTGCATGCCCATCATTCTAGGACCAATTTTATAACCACAGAAAATACCATGTTGTTCTAAAAGGCTCTCAAAATGATATAAGTGAAGCATGAGAGATCAACAATTTCTACAAAATAAAGCCACCACCATGCTCTAAAAGGATATAAGTGAAGCACTAGAGCAAATGAAAAACTACTCCAAGAGATATAAGTGAAGCACATAGAGTATTCTAATAAACTCCAAATCATGTGTGTCTCCCCCAAAAGGTGTGTACAGCAAGGATGAGTGTGGCAAACTAAAAAGCAAAGACTCATATCATACAAGACGCTCCAAGCAAAACACATATCATGTGATGAATAAAAATATAGCTCCAAGTAAAGTTACCGATGAATGGAGACGAAAGAGGGGATGCCGTCCGGGGCACCCCCAAGCTTAGGCTCTTGGTTATCCTTGAATATTACCTTGGGGTGCCTTGAGCATCCCCAAGCTTAGTCTCTTGCCACTCCTTATTCCATAGTCCATCGAATCTTTACCCAAAACTTGAAACTTCACAACACAAAACTCAACGGAAAACTCGTAAAACTCCGTTAGTATAAGAAAATAAAACCACCACTTATGTACTGTTGTGAACTCATTCTAAATTCATATTGGTGTAATATCTACTATATTCCAACTTCTCTATGGTTCATACCCTTCGATACTACTCATAGATTCATCAAAATAAGAAAACAACACAATGAAAACAGAATCTGTCAAAAACAGAACAATCTGTAGTAATCTGTATCATTCGAATACTTCTGTAACTCCAAAAATTCTACCAAATTAGGAAAACCTGAGAAATTGTGTACCAATTCATAGAAAAAAGAATCAGATCAAAATCACGTTTCTGTGGATTACTAAAACTAATTTACTGGGTGCAAAAGTTTCTGATTTTCAGCAGGATCAACACAACTATCACCGTAAGCTATCCTAAAGGTCTTACTTGGCACTTTATTGAAACAAAAGCTATAAAACATTATTACTACAGTAGCATAATCATGTGGACACACAAAAACAGTAAAGTTAAACATTGGGTTGTCTCCCAACAAGCACTTTTCTTTAATGCCTTTCTAGCTAGGCATGATGATGACAATGATGCTCACATAAAAGATAGGAATTGAAACATAACGGGAGCATCATGAAGCATATGACTAGCAAATTTTAGTCTAACCCACTTCCTGTGCATAGGGATTTTTTGAGCAAACAACTTATGGGAACAATAATCAACTACCATAGGAAGGCAAAACAAGCATAGTTTCAAGATTTTCAACACATAGAGAGGAAACTTGATATTATTGCAATTCCTACAAGCATATATTCCTCCCTCATAATAATTTTTAGTAGCATCATGAATGAATTCACCAATATAATCAGCACCTAAAGAATTCTTTTCATGATCTACAAGCATAGAAATTTTATTACTCTCCACATAAGCAAAATTCTTCTCATTCGGAATAGTGGGAGTATCATAAGAGACTCGAATACTATAAATTGTTTCCACATTAAAAGAGTAATGTTCAGAAAAAGGGTAATCATAATCATGACAAGTTTTATAAATATAATCATCACTACTTTTTATAGCATAAGTTTCATCACAATAATCATCATAAGTAGCAACTTTGTTCTCATCATAATCAATTGAGACCTCTTCCAAGATAGTGGAATCATCACTAAATAAAGTCATGACCTCTCCAAATCCACTTTCATATTCATCACAATAAGATTCAACATCCTCCAAAATAGTGGGATCATTACTTCCTAAAGTTGACACTCTT
>LR880966.1:736510604-736521917 GCA_904067115.1 Aegilops sharonensis | reverse complement strand
GTTAGTAGGTTAGTCCCAAAAATGATATAAAAGTGTAAAGTAAAGCCCATAAACATCCAAAACGGGTAATATAATAGCATGGAACAATCAAAAATTATAGATACGTTGGAGACGTATCAGTAGGGCGCGTCCCCCACCCTCGTGGACGGTGGGCGGCCCCACTCTGGTATTTTCTTCGCTCAGTATTTTTTATTAATTCCAAAAATAACTTCCGCGGAGTTTCAGGACTTTTGGAGTTGTGCAGAATAGGTCTCTAATATTTGCTCCTTTTCCAGCCCAGAATTCTAGCTGCCGGCATTCTCCCTCTTCGTGTAAACCTTGTAAAATAAGAGAGAAAAGGCATAAGTATTGTGACATAATGAGTAATAACAACCCATAATGCAATAAATATCAATATCAAAGCATGATGCAAAATGGACGTATCAAGGGGATATGTGATAACTTGAAAAGTGAGCACAAAATGTTCTTTATTTGTTCGCATTTGATATAAATACCCCTTGATTGCTCTTTTTCTCCGTCTTATTATCTTTTAATTCTCAATCCAGTCATATATTGATGCTGGCTAGACCATTGTTTATTAGAAGTTTTTGCACACATTGTTGTTGGATGCACCATCTATTGCAACCGCATTGGAGATATCTACCTAAATCTATACGCCAATCATAATAGGAAGGTAAGATTATGTAGTGTGATGCAGAGGTATTGGCCATACACCATGAATGATAAAAGTTGTGCAACTAATATCCATAGTTTACTCACTTTTTTCTACCATGATTTTGGTTTGATTCACAATAACGTCGTATGTGTTCTCCAAAGAGATACATATTTTTAGTTGTAATGCGGTACCTTACCGATAGGACATCGATATATTGTCCAATTTGGTTCACAATGTCTATACTCTTTAGTTTTATGTTGATGTTTACACTCTCTTTCTTTTGGTCTGGAGTCTTGTATTTTCTTTCACTGTGTACTTCACTGTCATGTTATACAAAACATTTAATAAACAAAACCAAGAAAATTATAGAGCACACATGCCTCTGAATTTGGAGAATGTGGACCCATATTTTTACAATATTCCTGAGGCAATTTTGAAAATTTGAAGCTTGGTCAGGGCTTATGGTGCTTAGTTTTCAATGGATTTTGTCGATCAACTAAAATTTCCAACTGGTTCTGTTAACATTATTGCACCTAACGATGGTTGATTCTGCACAATTCCCCTTCCTTTGTCTATTCGTGACACATCTAAATTCATTCGCAGATCCATACTCTATGGTACGGCGCCCCTGAGGTCCTTGGAGCCACACACCTTGTCACATGTTACTTGTCTTATCGATTGGCATTAGTATTAGGTATGAAATGTAGATGGACTATCTTGGTTTTTTAATGCTATGTTCCTGGGCACTCCGAACGATGATGTATGGCCAAGAGTATGCAAGTTCCCAAACTCGCATGAGTACCCTCACTAAAACTTCTCGAAACTCTCTCTACGCCAATGGTCTTGATCTGCTTGAGGTTAGTAATCAAACATGTATATTCATGCTACTTGATCCTTGTAGAAAACAGACAAGATGTGCTCTTATAAGAATCTTGTAATAACTTATGAATGTGATCCTTAAAAAAATGAGGCAACGAGTACGAGCTGACGAAGAGGATCTCACAAAGAAAGAATGCCATGGAGCACCCGTATTTTTTATGATGCAGGCTAAGGCATTGTAGTGGATTTGTCTTCATGACTAGCAAGAAGCGGATTTCTTATAGTTTGTGTTTGTTTTGAAACATATCTTTTGATTCCAATGAGGCGTTTGCCTATGTTTTTCTAGCCTCTGTTTAGTTTACACCATAACCTAATGTTTTGATGGATAATGGCTATGGAGTTATGCATAATTGAACATGTATTGCCCAGTCTTAAAAGTTGGTCTTATGAATCACTACTCCTCCAAAACCAGGCTTTAGTTCATTTAGTGTATGCCATTCATTTTGGTTGCTGATGGAAAGTTAAAATATCATGATGAATGTAAATGAGTCTATGCAAATTCCATTAAATAATACAACAGGTTGTAGGCTACACAAAAAGGCATAATTTGACCTAAAAATAACAAAAATCCCTGCTAGATTTGCCTGCATGCCTAGGAGACCAGGTTAGAGCAAAGCAAGTCCGCGGCGACATGGTTCATGGATTTCTATGTAGCGAACTGGTCTGACAAATAGCACGTCTCAGGTGTTCTACGATGGTGGAGAGGATTGGGCCTTCGACTGAGGGTGTTGATGGATGTGTTTGTATGGATGTCGCTATGTGGTGAGATAAGATGATAATGGAGTGAGTGATGCCTCCTCTAGGTAATGTTTCGCTGAGCATGACGTATGCGTGCGATGAAGTAGTCAAGATTGGGCAATCTTTCTTATATGGTTTCTTCTCCTCTTCGTTCTCCCTGTGAAACGATGGTGTGGTCCGTACACAATGATTCATCAGAATCAGTAATGGCGGTTGACAAGCATGTATGTGCTTTTCTTTATGTATTGGTTTGCATGTGTGTGTGTGTGTGTGTGTGTGTGTGTGTGTGTGTGTGTGTGTGTGTGTGTGTGTGTGTGGTGTTGCTCTTCTCGTGGTTGGGAATGAGGGAGAGGATCACGATAGTGGACAGAGACGATGGGGAAGACGAGAAATCAAAGGAGTTCATCGCCAAAATCTCACTGGAGCTCGGCAATGGTGCACAAAGTGGGTAAGGCTACGTGGGTGTGTTCGGGGGAGGGGGGGGGTCGTTGGTGTGGAGACATGCGGCGAGGGAAGCCAATTGTTGACGAAGCTGAGAGAGAGGAGTCACACGAGTTTTTTTAGGAGTTGGTTTGAGTGCTCAAATTTAGGCTGGGTGGGAAGTTTTGAGGTAAACGACTTCCGAGGAAGGGTTACATACCGATTAACTTTTCAAAAGGGAATCTTTTGAGAAGTAAAAACTTTTTAAGGAAACAAAAGCGGACGCTTTCGTTGATAGCGAGGCGTGCGTGCTAATTTCGCTAATCTCAAAAGTGGATATTGCCATGTATCCTAAAAAAATAAATGTTGAGATAATTTTTTTTTTGCCATTCATGTGATCTGTATCCAAGGGTCAAGGGGGGCGTTCGTTGGGGCCTCCTAACCAGGGAACGTTTCCCATCCATCATTTCCCTTCAAAAAAAAAAAAGAGCAAAGAAATAAAAAGTTTACCAAACGAGAGCGAACAAAAACAGGAACATATTCCACCGCCCCAGCTGCGAAACGAAGCCACAATGAATCCATCCCGAATCAAACACCCCGCAGTCCACTGGACCGGCCCCATACACCACCAGCTTGGATCGCCCCGCGAGCGAGGAAAGAAGTCCATATTTCACCCTCAAATGTGGTATGATGGACGAATATCCCCCTGAACTCGAATTTGGTACACTTTACACCCTAAAATCTCCAAAACCGGATAAATTTCCCCCCTAAGTGGTTTTGCATCGATTTAACTCGGTTTTGGGGCAACACCGCGTGACATGGCATGGTATTGTGGTAAGTGGAGAGAGTTATGTTCTGGTGACGTGGCTCGATTGGGTTGGGCCAGGTAACGCACCCAAACCCCTCTCTCTCGTCGGTTTGCGTCCTCTGCTTCCTTCGACGCCGCCTCCGCAGCCGTCGTCGCCGTCGAGGTTGAATCCACCGCAGGTGTCGTCGTCCATGATCTAGGCGACGAAATCGTGATCGGATTGAAGCCATGGATCCCGGTACGTGATGCGAACCCATTGCCCCTCTCTNTTTTAAGGAAACAAAAGCGGACGCTTTCGTTGATAGCGAGGCGTGCGTGCTAATTTCGCTAATCTCAAAAGTGGATATTGCCATGTATCCTAAAAAAATAAATGTTGAGATAATTTTTTTTTTGCCATTCATGTGATCTGTATCCAAGGGTCAAGGGGGGCGTTCGTTGGGGCCTCCTAACCAGGGAACGTTTCCCATCCATCATTTCCCTTCAAAAAAAAAAAAAGAGCAAAGAAATAAAAAGTTTACCAAACGAGAGCGAACAAAAACAGGAACATATTCCACCGCCCCAGCTGCGAAACGAAGCCACAATGAATCCATCCCGAATCAAACACCCCGCAGTCCACTGGACCGGCCCCATACACCACCAGCTTGGATCGCCCCGCGAGCGAGCGACCAAACGGGCCGTCCGTCCCCCCACGCTTCGCGGCCCCCGTGGACCGCGTCCACCCGCACCCCGCATTCCGCCCTTCGATACCACCACACCCGCTTTTATTCCCCACGCCCTCTCCACACCTCACTCCCCTCCTCCCCTCTCCCCCCACCCCACCCCCCCACCCAGCGGTGCCGCCGCCGCACAAAGTCCAACCCTAGATCCAGCGCCCGATCCGCGGCCATGGCGACGCGCCGGGCCCTCTCCTCGCTCCTCCGCTCGGCCTCCCGCGCGCGCGCGGCCTCCCCGTCGCCGCGCGCCCCGCGCGCCGCGCCCCTCCACCGCCCGTCCCCGGCCGGCTACCTCTTCAACCGCGCCGCCGCCTACGCCACCTCCTCCGCGGCCGCCGCCGAGGCCCCCGCCGAGAAGCTGCCCCCCACCTCCGACAAGTACGTCGGCGCCAAGATCACCGACGAGTTCACCGGCGCCGGCTCCATCGGCCAGGTCTGCCAGGTCATCGGCGCCGTCGTCGACGTGCGCTTCGACGAGGGCCTCCCGCCCATCCTCACCGCGCTCGAGGTGCTCGACAACAGCATCCGCCTCGTGCTCGAGGTGGCGCAGCATCTCGGCGAGAACGTCGTGCGCACCATCGCCATGGACGGGACCGAGGGGCTCGTCCGCGGCCAGAAAGTGCTCAACACCGGATCTCCCATCACTGTAATCACCGCATCTCCCTTCCCGCTCGCCGTTTCTGCATGTGCATTTCCTGTCGTGCCCGATCTGATGAAATGTAGATCTGGCGGGGTTAGATTTGATCTGGATGCACGAATCCGGCTGGCACCTGTCGGATATACCTCTCTTCTATGTTTCATCATTACCGATATGCCGATTGCTTGCCTGATTGTTGTGTTCCGTAGGATCTGTATAGATTGTTAAACATTGATATTTTTATACGTATTATTCATAAGTTCTGACTGCTGTGGTTGGGTGTTGGTAGTCTGCTGTTCGATTATCAATCCTTTGAAGTTAATTTTGATCATGTATGTGCATCTGTGCGATATATCTAGGTTCAGCTTTGATGCTCCATAGGCCTGCAGCCACCAGTTGTTCAATTAAGTCTTTTTGTTACAGTTATCTATATCAGGTTTTGCTTAGTGAATACTAGAAACTTGGTTTTGGTGTCCTTAGTGGGATCAATTTACACTCTGCTGCAAGAGCCTCTGCTTGTATATGATGTATACATGTACACCGGTGGTGTTCTTTTTGGAAGTTGAATCATACTCACCTGCATGTGCTTCATTTGTTTGACTTGAAAGTTGTTTCTCTTTCTCAGGTTCCTGTTGGGAGGGCCACCCTTGGACGTATCATTAACGTTATTGGTGAGCCGATCGACCACAAGGGTGACATAAGTAAGTGACATTCTCTATGCGAGTTCCTTCATGTACCTATTTATTGAGGAGTTGTGTACTTGTGTCTTTTTACCATTGTTATCATTGATACATCTCTATCCTGTAGAGACACACGACTTCCTTCCTATTCATCGTGAGGCCCCTGCTTTTGTTGAGCAAGCCACAGAGCAGCAAATTCTTGTTACTGGAATTAAGGTATAACATTTCACTATCACCTTGACTATCTTAGGATATTTCATGTAACCATTGAATGCAGTGTGAGCATATGTGCCATAATGTAACAAGTGTTAATCGTAGTGTGATGGTTCTGTATCTGACAGGTCGTGGATTTGCTTGCACCTTACCAAAGGGGTGGCAAAATTGGTCTCTTCGGTGGTGCAGGAGTGGGTAAAACCGTGCTTATTATGGAGTTGATCAACAACGTTGCCAAGGCCCACGGTTGGTATTCTACAGAGCTGTATCGTTTATATTGTGTAGCTGCTTCTTATGGTTTACTGATTGTACCTGGTTAATTTGTTTTCCTTAGGTGGTTTCTCTGTTTTCGCTGGTGTCGGAGAACGTACCCGTGAAGGTAATGACTTGTACAGGGAAATGATTGAAAGTGGTGTCATTAAGCTTGATGAGAAGCAGGTAATTGTTATGTAGTTTGAAATTTCAGCTCTGAAGCTCATATATGCAAGCTGTCTTCCCTTATAAAATGATTTCTGTGGCAGGCTGAAAGCAAGTGTGCTCTTGTCTACGGGCAAATGAACGAGCCCCCGGGTGCCCGTGCTCGTGTTGGTCTTACTGGTTTGACTGTTGCTGAACATTTCCGTGACGCGGAAGGACAAGATGTGCTCCTGTTTATTGACAACATTTTCCGTTTCACCCAGGTAAATTCCGCAGGGAGTTTCTTGTACTGACACCTCTGTTTCTGTGCTCCATATTGTGTTGTTGAACAATATTTCTCTTTGTAACCTGCTGTTACCATTGCTATCAAGTCTTAATAGTTCTATTTTTTATTACTCTTAATGGCAGGCAAACTCTGAGGTGTCTGCTCTCCTTGGACGTATTCCGTCTGCTGTGGGATACCAACCAACTCTTGCTACCGATCTTGGAGGACTGCAAGAGCGGATTACGACGACAAAGAAGGGTTCTATTACATCCGTCCAGGCTATTTATGTGCCTGCTGATGATTTGACGGATCCTGCTCCTGCTACCACCTTTGCCCATCTTGACGCTACTACTGTGTTGTCACGACAGGTTTGTCCGTCGTCCTAAGTGCATGATCATTATTCATCGCACACACAATATGCTCATTATGACCGTAATGAGCTACTTGTGCAGATTTCTGAGCTGGGCATTTACCCTGCTGTTGATCCTTTGGACTCGACATCAAGAATGCTTTCTCCCCACGTTCTGGGTGTGGATCACTACAACACTGCCCGTGGTGTCCAGAAGGTTCTTCAGAACTACAAGAATCTTCAGGATATCATTGCCATTTTGGGTATGGATGAGCTCAGCGAAGATGATAAGATGACGGTTGCTCGTGCAAGGAAGATCCAGAAGTTCCTGAGCCAGCCTTTCCATGTTGCCGAAGTTTTCACTGGTGCTCCAGGGAAGTATGTGGATCTAAAGGAGGGTGTCCAAAGTTTCCAGGTGAGAATTGAACCATGGTAGTTCTTTTTAAAACAGTAAGTAATGCAACTAATTTAGAGGTGCTTGCTCATGAAAATTAGTCGGTATTTGCCTACATGCTTGCAAACCCGTGGACAGCCCATGCAGCATGAACATTGCACAAAACTTATTACGTTTCTGTTGCTTATGATCATCTTACTCAGCAACTTGAGACACTCTTCCGTGTGCAGTTGCTTGTTTAAGAAGAATAACCGTTTCTCATATGACTGCCTGGTTATATTGTGTGCGCTTTGCTAACGAGGCTGGTGAAACGTGCAGGGTGTTTTGGACGGCAAGTACGACGACATCTCGGAGCACGCGTTCTACATGGTTGGAGGCATCGACGAAGTCATCGCCAAGGCAGAGAAGATCGCCAGCGAGAACGCTTGATGACGAGGTGTCACCACCGCCCTGTACAAGTTAATTTTTTTTGGGATTTCAGCTGTTCGCCCGAGACTTGCTCACGAGCAGGAGCGTGCCAGCTCCTGCTGAGGGATCCTTGTTTTTGTTCGTTTTTACTCCAATTTACCCGTAATAAGCAACTGCAGTGACATTGGTTTAGTCTGCACAACAGCAACACTACTCTACTCTTGGCTTGGAAAACACTTGTGCCCTTTGTAATGCAGATCCGACAGATCATGAATTGGTTTAGTTTATTATTGTTGTTGGCGAAGCTGTCTGTGTTCAGGTTTTTAAAATGTCCTCGTTTTATACGTCGTGTCTTGTTTGATTTCTCTGAGAAACATATAGAAAAATAAATTCAAATCAACGCAAGCAATGTCAAACATCGTATCGTGTGTGCCACTATGGCCGTCTAGTGTTTCTTTTTTTGATGAAAGGATGGGTTTCTTGTTATTATAACATAGAAATATCATTGCAAGCAAAGTCAAACATCGCATCTGTGTCCGACACTTGTTTGAGTGCTGCGGCTTCTTCGTAAGTTTTTACCCACTCCGTTCGGAATTACTTGTCTCGGAAATGGATGTATCTAGAACTATAATACGTCCCATTTCTGCGACAAGTAATTCCGAACGGAGGGAGTAGTTATGTAGATTCTTGGGAGAAGTGCTGCGGCTTCTTCGTAAGTTTTTACCTTCTCCGTTCGAAATTACTTGTCTCGGAAATGGATGTATCTAGAACTATAATACGTCTCATTTCTGCGACAAGTAATTTCGAACGGAGGGAGTAGTTATGTAGATTCTTGGGAAAGCTGATCTTGAATGGGTGCTTTGCTGAACGGAAGTACTCTGCATATGCATGTTTTGCTTTGTAGCATGTCGGTGTGCTTAGGAGAATGGCGTTTTGGCTCAGCCTCCATGGAGTACAATTTTTTGAAAAATTCAAAATTCGAAAATTTTGATTTCAGAAAATCTGAAAAAATTGTACAAGTAAACAAGGATGTGAGGCATATACGTTGAAATGCAACCTACACAAAAAAGACTAATTCATGGTCTGAGATGATGACTAGTATCATGTGTTAAAAAGCCCCACATGTGTCATTTTTGCACATCCCTCATTTCAACATATTTTGTCCTGAAAATTTACACACTTTGCACTATGCCTTCATCTATCTATATTCTTTTTCCAGATTTTTTTGAAATGTAAAGATATGAATTTTCATGGATTTTTAATTTTATATTCGGAGGCATCTATGGAGCTCAACCTCCAAAAGCAATTTCTGCATGCTTAGCATATTTTCCGTAGCGAAACATGACTACATTACAAAAACTAAAAATAAAGATGGATGTGTTGTTTTTTACGGAAAGGCCTTTACGGTTAGTTTTATTACACTCAAATAATGCTTACATCATCGGTAATCCATCCTGGAGCCCGGGCTCATCTGCTCCCGCCCAACAAAAAATTCAAAAAAGATACTAGAAAAATTTAAAAAATTCCAAATTTTTTTATGGTGGTAGATATTTTGACGCGTGAGGTGCGCCCTAAAATTCAACTTATTTGGACACCTGAGTAGCTCTCGGTAAAAAAAGACAAATCGGGTCAAAACAGTGCGTGAACAGTACACATTTTTACAGACCCTGATTTTGTCTTTTTTGCCGAGAGCTGCTCAGATGCTCAAATGAGTTGAATTTTGGGGCGCACCTCACGCGTCAAATTATCTACCACCGCAAAAAAATTTGGAATTTTTTGAAATTTTCTAGTATTTATTTTGATATTTTTTTCTTAGCGGGGTGCAGATGAGCCCGGGAGCCAAAACTCCGCGTCCATCTGCTATTTTTATTAGGAATAGAAACCGGAGGTGCATCCACCCATACGGAAGGGGTGTTTGCATGCCCCCACTCAGCTAGCTCATGATAAACTACATTTCATTCTCTATTACAATACTCAATAGTAACTCTCTACAATCGTCTAAAACAAGAGTCGTTACCATAGAATGTCCCTCATTTAAGCATACTAGTAAAATGCTCGTGCGTTGCCACGGACTTTCGGAACATTTTGCAAGAGTTATACTATATAAACATGTGAGGGGCTGGGCCCTGTGTTAACTTGCTTGTCTGTATGAATGTGTAGTTCACTTCTTCACCATGTTTCCAAATCGCACTTTTCAGTGACGTATGTTGCCCTGTTTTTTATCTTCTCATCCCAAATATGTTGAAATGCCCCTGTGTTCATGTACCAACAAATGAATCTATAACGAGCCTCACGGCTTCAGCTCTTCAGTCAATGTGTCATCGCTTTGGTATTATCACACCACTCCAAATCCTTCATAGTTTTCAAGTTCGGGTGGCTTGCAACATTGGTCATCCACTCCCTCCTCAAATATCTGAAAAATCCAGTACTTTACCAAACAAATTTTGCAATGTTACACATCAAAAATACCAAAGTTATCTCATTTGGTAGCATTGCATGAGAGCTGATAGTTGTAGCCATACAAACGCTTCTACCTAATGACTGAAATCACAGATACAAAAGAATAGGCTAAGGCCCAATTTGGATTTATGTTTTGAAGTGCACCTTGCATGCCTTGTATTCGTTGGAAACAACCACCACCCCTTCAACCTTCTCTTTCCCCTTCGTCTCGACACAAGCCATGCAAAGCCGACCACCGCCGTAGAAGGAGATTCCCACCCAAGAAATTTCCGTATGAGTATGACTTAGAAGTCCATATGAATATGATTTAAAATAGAAGAATAATTTGAATAGCTTTAGAGGAATTTCCGTATGAGTATGATTTAGAAGTCCATATTAATATGATTTGAAAATTATCCCCTGTCAAAGAAAAATAATAACAAGGTCTATATCATATAAATTGGAATCAATTGTGATGGTAAAAACACAAACAACGCTAAGAAAGGGAATAAATCACCCAAGCTTTGTCATCGATCCTAAAAAACCCTAGAGACATAATAGGACACTGAGAGGCCTGTAACCTGAAGGAAATATGCCCTAGAGGCAATAATAAAGTTATTATTCATTTCCTTATTTCATGATAAATGTTTATTATTCATGCTAGAATTGTATTAACCGGAAACATGATACATGCGTGAATACATAGACAAACATATAGTCACTAGTATGCCTCTACTTGACTAGCTCATTAATCAAAGATGGTTATGTTTCCTAACCATAGACATGTGTTGTCATTTGATTAATGGGATCATATCATTAGGAGAATGATGTGATTGACATGACCCATTCCGTTAGCCTAGCACTTGATCGTTTAATATATTGCTATTGCTTTCTTCATGACTTATACATGTTCCTGTAACTATGAGATTATGCAACTCCCGTTTACCGGAGGAACACTTTGGGTGCTACCAAACGTCACAACGTAACTGGGTGATTATAAAGGAGTACTACAGGTGTCTCCAAAGGTACATGTTGGGTTGGCATATTTCGAGATTAGGTTTTGTCACTCCGATTGTCGGAGAGGTATCTCTGGGCCTTCTCGGTAATACACATCACATAAGCCTTGCAAGCATTGCAACTAATAAGTTAGTTGCGAGATGATGTATTACGGAACGAGTAAAGAGACTTGCCGGTAACGAGATTGAACTAGGTATTGGATACCGACGATCGAATCTCGGGCAAGTAACATACCGATGACAAAGGGAACAACGTATGTCGTTATGCGGTTTGACCGATAA
>LR880966.1:736445452-736457016 GCA_904067115.1 Aegilops sharonensis | reverse complement strand
GCACTCCACCCCCCTTGGCCGCCGACCCCCCCCCCCCCAGGAGATCCCATCTCCTAGGGCCGGCGCCCCCCTGGGGTCCCTATATAAAGAGGGGGGGGGGGTGGGAGGGCAGCCGCACCCAACACCTGGCACCTCCCTCCCCTCCCTGCTACACCTCTCCCTCCCGTAGTTGCTTGGCGAAGCCCTGCCGGAGCCCTGCTGCATCCACCACCACGCCGTCGTGCTGCTGGATCTTCATCAACCTCTCCTTCCCCCTTGCTGGATCAAGAAGGAGGAGACGTCACGCTAACCGTACGTGTGTTGAACGCGGAGGTGCCGTCCGTTCGGCGCTAGGATCTCCGGTGATTTGGATCACGACGAGAACGACTCCCTCAACCCCGTTCTCTTGAACGCTTCCGCACGCGATCTACAAGGGTATGTAGATGCATCTCTCTCTCTCTCTCGTTGCTAGATGAACTCATAGATGGATCTTGGTGAACGTAGGAAAATTTTATTTTATACAACGTTCCCCAACAGTCATGAACGCACATTTTTGCCCATAAATATTTTTTCACTACCTAGGATTGGATCAAGCACAACGATCGAAAAAGTGAAGTGCACAAAAATAAGATCTGAAGCAAAAGAAATAGAAGGTTTCTGAGCAGCCAGAGAGGTTAGGGACTCACATGGCGCTGAGGGCACCTATTGTCTCCTTCAGTTCCTGGCCTAATCTGATGTTGCCGCTTCCCGTGGAAGAGAAGGAGGCTCACGAACGAAGAACCCTCGCGCATGCCGGGGGAGGAAAGGAAGACCAATCTGCTTGAGGCTACCGACGCTGTCTGCTCAAGGCAGCACCGTCGAATGACTGCAGCAGCGCACAACAACACGACCTCGAAAGAAAGGACATGGAAGAGGGACGTGAAACCAATCAGTTCCTTTTGGTCCACATATAAGATCTACCTAATGAGATGAGGAGGGAAGCAGGCATAGAAATCAAGTACCTTGGCGAATCCCTCGCTGGCCACTGGCGCCAGTCTGCGTCTCAAAGAAGAGGGCCACCCGCTAGTGGCCGTCATCCAAATCGCGTTCCTGGTCCTTCTTCGCCTCGAGAGGCTTCGCCTTGGTGGCCTGACATTCGCCTATGCCAGGGTCGCCGAGAAGGCAGTGAGGCGGCGACGGAACAGGATCAGGGTCCCCTCCCAGGCGGGCGGCGCCATCGGGCATGAAAGAGCCGATGGGAAGGATGGGAGGTGGGGGAGAAGGGGAGACCAGCGGCGGCTAGGGATTGCGGGCAGGGGGACATGCGTAGTTGCGTGGTTTTCTCCACTGGTTTCGTGTTGTGTTGCGTATATAGGAAAGAAAAATCGGTGGATTGATTCCTTCCATCGGTGGTGTGGTACGAAACGAGGAAAAAATCAATCGAGGGGAGTCCTGTCGACCGATGGGAGGAGTACCAACGAACGACCTATAGACTATTCCTTCGAGATTATTTGTTTTCTGAAAAATCTGTTATTTGTTTACTAAAACAAATTGCATTAATAGAAGGATCAGTTGATTTGAATAAATTAGGAAAGTAAGATCCGTGATCGTTTGTATGTTAGGAAACTGCTGATTTGCAATAAAAGAGTGGAGAGAAAAATAATCCGATAGATAAGAAAACCAGCATGATAGAGGTGGTGGTGGGACGAAGAAAAACCGGACGAAAATAAACCGTACCAGGCTACCAACTGTTTCATTAAGAGTAGAGATAAGAAAACCAGCATGGTAGAGGTGGTGGTGGGACGAAGAAAAACCGGACGAAAATAAACCGTACCAGGCTACCAACTGTTTCATTAAGAGTAGAGATTAGGAGTAAAGATAGTATCAACCATAAATAGAGTTGTCCATCGTCACCAAAACACTGTTACAAACTTTTTGGGGCCTTTGGTCTGCCCATTAACTTTTTCCGTGGGCCTGAGTGAGCAGGCAGCAACTCCTTTTACTCTTTTACTACCTTTTCTATGGGGTAAAACATTTTTTCCGCGGGAAGGGTTAAAACAATGTTGTGGTTGTGGTGGCATGCGAAAAGTTGCTAGGGATGAAATAATATTTAAAGAGTGATGGCATGCAAAGTGGTAGATTATGAGCAGTTTAGACTATTTTGGGAAATAGGGTTAAATCCCTATTTCTAATTATCTAGAAGGCCTAATTTAATTGCCTGCCTAGTAATTAATCAATTTTATTAATGACTTGATAATTGATTCCATACGGAAAATCTCTATTTAATCGGACTAATTAATTGCACATGTAATTAATTGTCTTGCTAATTAATTCATCAATGGCTTGATTTTTAAATTGATTCGGCGCTCGATTTTCAAATTGTTTTCGCATTGATAGTTGCGTCCGAACGACGACGTCTATATATGACTGTGCTTGGATGTGTGAATGTTGGACAATGCAAGCGAGACAAGCTCACATGCTCATGCAATCGACTGCTTTGTAGGGTGTTCTCTCAAGAGATATAAATATATTTTTACTTTAGTTAATCCGATCAATCTTCTGGTTTTTCGGTATATATAAAAAAACCAAATTTCAAAGCAATGCCGTGTCAAAAACTAAATACCGTAAAAACCATAAAATGTTTCCTGTTCGATTTTTTTTCCCGGCATGGTTTTTGAGTTCAGTTTTAAAATACACAGAGTGAGTGATTTTTTTTCCTTTTGAGAATGAGAATGCACAGAGTGGTTTTTTTAGGCAGAATGCACAGAGTGAGTGTTGAGAGGAGCTTGACACAAGGAGGCGAGCCCAAACCCAGAGAAAAACGGAAGGACCGGGACGGATCCTAACGCGAATTCGAAACGAGTGGGGACGAGCAGCACGGTTCCTTCTTCCTCCCCGGAAATCCCGAAACACACAAACGCCAGCCCCGTGTGCCCCGCAATCGTCTCCCTCCCCATTCCAACCCATTTCAAATCAAACCTCCCCCCTCCTCCGCCCCATCCCCACCCCAATCGCGCCGCCCTCTCCGGCGACACCTCCGCCCGCCTCCATCGCCCTCGCCCGCCGGCACGCCGAGGCGCCGCACACTGGTGAGTGAGCTCGTAATCACGGGGGCGGAAATTAAGCCGCGGCAGGCCCTAACTGATCCCCCTCTCGATTCGCTCCCCTCGCAGGCCGCGGCGCCCTCGCCGGGACCGGGATGAGCGGCGGCCGTCGCCCCAGCGACCAGCTCCTCCGGATGGAGACGGCGTGCGGCGCCCTCATGCGCGAGCTCCAGGTGCGTTCGCGCGCCCGCTGCCCCTTCGATTACGTGCGGCGACGGGGTGATTCGCGGCGGGTCTGATGATCGCTCGTGGTTGGTTGATTGGTTGGTTGCGTGTGTGTGTGTGCGCGCAGGTCATCTGGGACGAGATCGGGGAGCAGGGCGCCGCGAGGGACACGATGCTGCTCGAGCTCCAGCAGGAGTGCTTCGACGCCTACCGGAGGAAGGTGGACCAGGCCAGCCGCTGCCGGGCCCAGCTGCGCCAGGCCATCGCCGACGCCCAGGCCGAGCTCGCCGCCCTCTGCTCCGCCATGGCCGAGTCGCCCGTCCTCGTCAGGCAGGTTGGTACAAAACTATTGTGCTAATTGTGTGTAGTGTACACTGTGTAAATGAATTTCGGGTCCCTACAATTCTGTTATCCAGTCGATCCTAATTGTGTTAGGAACTTAATCCTGTGCCACGCAGGTTAGCTATTAGCTACGTTAGAAATTCCTGCCAGGACGGGCAGCAGCTTATCTGTTTTTGTTACTTCTGTCATTTCATTCATCTGATGAGAAAGCAGGATATTAAAAATCGAATCCCCTTTCAAATAAATAAATACACGAGTTCTTCCATAGATGGTTGCAAGTATGCCTAATTGTCAACAATCAGTTGGCTGATGTGTTCAGAATGGTAGTGATTCCAACCAATCCATGCAGAGGAAAACTAAGTCTCACGCAAATTTGTTTGCAGTCATACCATTTTGATTCCATCTTAACGAGGCAGCTGTGTTTATTAACCGATCAATTTAACTGTAAAACACAGCCTCAGAACAATGATGTTTTTTTTTTGAGGGCCAAGGGACGGAAGGGAAAAAACTCCCTACTGACTTTCTATAATCAGATCAAACTGCAGTTCTCAGAACAATGATGTTGCGCGTTCGCTCCACATATATTGTTGATGCAACTAATTTCAAAGGCTTGACGCTTCCTATTGGGACTCCACCAATAATGAGTATTTTCCATCATATATTTTCTTCATTCTAAGCAGAAAGGATGTGGCTTAAGGGAGGAACTGAGTGCAATCGTCCCATATTTGGAAGAGATGAAGAAGAGAAAGGTCGAAAGATGGAACCAGATTCTTGATGTTATAGGCAAGATAAAAAAGATAACATCTGAGATCAGACCAGCAGATTTTGTCCCTTTTAAAGCATCTGTGGATCAATCTGATCTATCCTGCAGAAGGCTAGAAGAGTTAAGAATGGAGCTGCAGTCCCTAGAGAAAGAGAAGGTTCATATTCATGCCTTTTGCCCTTTGTACCCACTGATTACATTTTCTATTTCTCACATATGCTAGCTCTGTCATTTTCTGAATATCTTGCAGAGTGAGCGGCTAAAGCAAGTAATGGATTACCTGAATACTTTGCATTCCTTATGTAAAGTACTTGCCGTTGACTTCAAGCAAACAATATCTGATGTACACCCCAGTCTCGATGAGGATGGCGTACCAATGAACATAAGCAACACCACAATTGAGAGGTTGGCGTTGGCAATACAGAGGCTACGGGAAACAAAAATTGAAAGGATGCAGAAGGTTAGCATCTTACAGTTCTAATCTAGAAAATCATCATATGACTGCTTTCGGCCCTTAACTCTGTTAGCTCTGACAGCTTCAAGATCTCTCATCTACAATGCTCGAACTATGGAATCTTATGGATACGCCGATAGAAGAGCAACAGTCATTCCAGAATATAACATGCAATATTGCTGCATCAGAACCTGAAATAACAGAGGCCAATGCCCTTTCCATTGACGTCATGAACTTTGTGAGTCAATGGGTTGTTTGCAGAGCTTGCTTTAATTGTATTTCTTGGTTAGCTTAGTGGAGATGATATTCTTTGATGCAGGTAGAAGCTGAGGTATTGAGGCTTGAGCAACTGAAAGTCAGTAAAATGAAGGACTTAGTTCTTAAGAAGCAAACAGAACTAGAAGAGCATCGTCGACGGGCACATTTAGTTGGAGATGAAGATTATACAACTCAGTTCAATATCGAGGCCATTGAAGCAGGTATGTTTGTAGCTTTCTAATATGCTTTGGTGCATCAGGCGGAATAAGGATTTTTTTCCGTGTAAATTTCTTTGCTGCAGCATTCAGATACAAACAGATGTGTTTGCTGATACAATTTATTAATGTTGCAATATCCAATGTAATTGGTTTTGCTGTTTAATTGCAGGTGCTATTGATGCCTCACTTCTTCTAGAACAGATCGAGGCATACATCGCAACAGTTAAAGAAGATGCTTTTAGCAGGAAGGATATTCTTGAGCGAGTTGAAAGGTGGCTAAATGCATGTGAGGAGGAAGCTTGGTTAGAGGATTACAGCAAAGTATGGTTGTGTTTGATTACTTGATCCAGGTCTATAATATCAACTACTACTAATTTCATTATCTACATGTTATGTTAGGATGATAACCGATATAATGCTGGGAGGGGTGCACATATTATGCTTAAGAGAGCTGAAAAAGCCCGTGTTTTGGTTAACAAGATACCAGGTGAAACACCCTTACTAATTACGCTTTTCTGCTTGTTATTTTTAAAATGCTGCTGCTGATCTGTTTATTGTTGCATGAAGCAGGAATTGTAGACGTTCTTACAAACAAAGTTCTAGCTTGGGAGAAAGAAAGGGGCACTGAGTTTACTTACGATGGCGTATGTATCCGTAATTTCACTGCTATTCTTGTGAGTAAACACAATATCCGATTCTATACTGTCAAAAGTTCACGCCATTCAACCTTTTCAGGTTAGTCTTTTGTCGATGCTTGATGATTATAGGATAGTTCGTGAAGAAAAGGAGCAGGAAAAGAAGAGGCAAAGGGTATTCATATTTTGCCGAACTTTTTTTGCACTTGTATCTGTCTTCATCTGCGGATGGTATCTGATGTGTGAGCAATTGCAGGATCAGAAGAAGCTCGAGGATCAATTCAAAGCTGAGCAGGAGCTGCTGTACGGATCAAAGCCAAGCCCTTCATCAAGGTCGAACAGCGGGAAGAAGCTTACCAAAAACCCCTCGGCTGGTACAAACCGGAGGCTGTCTGTTGGCGGAGGACCAGTGCGAACTCCAAAATCAGTGACACCTCAGTCAAGATCCGTCCGTTCAGCCAAGAAGACAGAAGATAGCGGCACTCTGTCCCCTGGCAAGTTCACTTAACCATAGCTGATGCAGTTGTTCAGTTCTTTTACTTTCAAATTAACAGACTATCTCTGATGAAAACAAAAAAAACGCTTTCAGGTAGTAGAGGCAAAGGCACTGCCAGTCCTCCGATCAAGAAGTTATCATTCAAGGCAAGTACTCTTGGTGAGACTGAAACCCCTCGTAAACCCTTCACGCAGATCATACCCGGAAATAGCATCCAATCGACGCCCGTGCGGTCTGCCTCCAATGGTACCGAAGGCGAGAACCGAACTCCCAAGACGCCGATGACAGTGACCTCTCCTATGCAAATGACCACAACGCCTGCTCTGACCACCGCAAGAGCTGCACCTATCTGCGTCTCCAATGACAAGCCGGAGCTGTGTTTGCTAGAGAGCACGGAGTACTCCTTTGAAGAGAGGCGCCTTGCCTATCTCGCTGCGCACGCCGCTTGACTCTTGAGGAATGCCGGGGAACGCTGTGTAGGTAGCTGAGAGTATGACATTTGGCATGGCAGGGCGTCTCCTGTGAGAGACGCTTGGCTAAGTTGATACAGGCACATATTTTTCTGATCGAAGTCACAGCCATATGTCATGTTTCTATTAGTTGGTTGAACAGATTTACATTGCTGCCTCCTGCTGTAGATCCCCAGAAGATTTGTTTCGACAGGTCGACGGAGATGCTTAACTCTATGTATCTGCGTTGCTCGTGATATTAAACCTACACAGTTGAACATAACATTGCTGGCTCCTGGCAGCATTACATTTTTCATGTAGCCGTGGCTGTGCGATAAGCAGGCAACATGTTGCCTGATTGGCAGGTGAATGCAGAAACCAGTATGTATGTACTAAAAGGTTGACCTATCCTGCACACTAATTTGCAAAATGAATCATAGGCCAACCATTCAAACCCACATGCACCTCTGCTCAAAGCCATTGTGCCGATCGCGCCAAGTTACAAGCGTCGCATAGCACCTAGTTTCCTCAAGTTGGAGCATACAGTTTACGCCGCACTGTGCCGTGGCTTGGGACAATGTTTGCAGGCCCAAGTGGGCAGGAGGGCTTGGAATCCCTAACCTAAGCTGGTTGAACAAGGCCCTACAGGCGCGGTGGCCATGGTTACAAAAAATTGACAAGGAGAGGCCATGGGCGGAATTCAGCATCGATGTCCCGGCCGCTTCACGCGCACTATGCACGGCAGCCACCAGGATGAGTGTGGGAGATGGCCGTCGCGCCCTTTTCTGGAAGGATAAATGGCTCGCGGGTAGCAGGATTAGCGAGCTAGCTCCGGACATCTACCAGCGCGTACCGAAGAGGACGAGGGCCTCGCGGACAATCGCGGACGCGCTGGCAAACGAGCAATGGGCGAGAGACTTTGGGCCAAACCTCCAGGAAAACGAGCTGTCCCAGTTCTTGGCGCTGTGGCAAAGGGTAGTAACCACCACGCTAGTAGAAGGAGAAGAAGACACAGCTTCTTGGGCCTAGGAGCCGAATGGGAGTTTCTCTGCGCGATCGGCTTACGCGGCTGGTTTCATAGGCCTTGAAGAATCACCAACTGCTAAGTTTACTTGGAAGTCAAGGGCGCCGTTGCATTGCCGTTTTTTCCTCTGGCTAGTGATCCAAAACAGATGTTGGACATTGGATCGCTTAGCCAGTCGAGGTCTTCCCCATCAGGATGCGTGCCCCCTCTGCGACCAACAGGATGAAACTTTGCAACACCTTCTGCTTGGCTGTGTGTTTGCGCGACAGGTCTGGCATGAGATGAGCCGAGCAACAGGGCTTCGGGAGTTGGAGCCGTTACATGATGAATCGTTGAGTGCATGGTGCCTAAGGCAGGATCGGGAACAGAGAGGCAGGAGATCAACGAGGGCTAAATGCATCCTGGCCTTGTGGACAATTTGGAAGCATAGAAACGACGTCGTGTTCAATGGGGCTCCAGTTTCTCTGTCACGAGTCAAAGAGCGGCTACTTGAGGAAGGAAGGCTCTGGGCGAAAGCGGGAATGTTTAAAGATGACATTAGAGGCTTTGAAGAGCTAGGTAGTGAGCCGACAGCTTATGAGTAGTTTGTAATACAAGTTGGTGCTCGGTGGACTCGGGAACTTTGTAACTATTGTAGTCCGCGTGGATTTTGGGGACTCTTTTCCCCCCCTCTCCTTTAATGAATGATACGCACACTCGTGCGTATTCGAGAAAAAAGTTTACGCCGCACGTGTACATATTTCTTTGATGATGAAAATTTACAAACAGGTGGAGTGATGATTCATATCCTCTGCTTTCATGCAAACTGACATGAACATATAGACAATAATGTGTTCACCACTGAATGTTTCGATTTTGATACCCAGCAAGGAAGTGTAACAAGATCAAAGCTGCTAGGGTATCAATTGAACCTATCTAGTTTTTTTTTTTTTTGCATACCTACCTCGGTTAGCACGAGCATAGCTCCCAAGTATACCCCCTGTCTGCATTGCATTCAACCGTGCACTGAAAGCTTTCCCCAGCTTTTCATCACCGAAATTGACAGCATTCAACCGCGCTTCAAAACAGGGGCACACCTACAACATTGGACTTCTAGAGCTCCGACCTTCCTCTCCCATTGGCGGCACCAGCCAAGGAGAACAACAGAGCACCCAGGAGAAGGTGCATACTGGATCAAGATTTACGTGTACGTACTTGATAACCACTGGAAAAAGATTTTTAACATGACAGGGAAGGTAGACAGCAAACAATATAAGACACAACTAATGTACAGAGAAATATACGAGGACACAACGACTAGCTGGCGAACTCATACGTTGCTGCAACACAGGTAAACATTAACGCTTCTGATAAGAGAGTCACTACAGGCCTAAGGAACTTGCACATTGCTGCAATGCAGATGAACATTGCTTCATTGCTCCTGAATTTACAGACCATCCATTCCATGAGGAGACATTATGCCCATATGCCGGGTTTGTCTGATTTAGCATATAGGCAAATTACACGACGAGACAAAAGCAAGACATACAGACTACAATCTCTCTAGAGAATTCCATATATACATAAGACTGACAAGAGTTACACTACAGGTCTAAGGAACAAGCATACATCACGCGGAGTGTTACTTCTGGTTTGAAGCAAGTTTGGCAATGAGCTCGTTCAAAACAGAGGGATAGGTCGTAATTAACGGCTCCCAGCCATCGGTCGCCATTACCTTTTGCAAACACAAGGGCGATTGGACTTGGATAAACTTCAAGCACGCCTCCTTCAATCCGCGGCAGTGGCGCTGCTCAGCTAGAGCAAGAGTGGACGCCACCGAGGTCACACCTATGCGCTCAGACAATCGCTTTTCACAAATAAACCTGAGCCGCTGGAGATCATATCTGTCTGCGGCTACAAGCAAGTCTTGTAGCCATTGCAGCTCCGTTTCATCCTCTGCTGCTTCCTCTTCTTGTCCTTGTTCCGCAACTTCTGCCATTTCATCCTCTGCCGCTTCCTCTTCTTGTCCTTCTTCCACGGCCTCTCCTTCATCCTCCTCCATGTCGTCGTCCTCCAATAGAGGGAGTGAGTCCGTGTAGATGAAGCTAAGCAAAGCCTTGAACACTTTTGCTTCCATGTCTTTGATCTGGATGGCACTTGATGCAGCAGTGCCCTCCTTCATGGGGCCAAAGAATTGTGCCATGAAGACTTTAGAACGGGCTGCAAGCACACATCGGTGTGCAGCGAACATCTCACCGCTGACCTCGAATGTCACATCAGCACCCACCTTAGTCTGAAGGAGATTGTTTAAATGTTGGTCTATTTCAGACAGAAGCACCTTGTTGCGACCGGCATCCTCTGTGTCGCAGACCATGATGTCACACCGGACGGTGAAACAATCATCCATCAGATTCGCTGATTGTTCAAGGACATCTTTTTTCATGAACTTGCCGTAGCCCCGCAGACACTCGCCGCGGAAGCTGAGTGTTTCGGTTCCAGAAATGTACATCGGCTTGTGCTTCTCTGCCTCGTCGACGAAACTGAACTCGAACTTCGCCTTCACACGCTCTTTGGCATCGTCGTCGTCGTTGAGAAGGTTAACATATAGAGAAATGAAGTCGGCAGAGCTCTTCTTGTGACCGTTAGGATAGTACTCGATGCACCACTCACGGCGTCCCACCATGAAAGGGCGAGAGCAGATGCTCAAGCCGGTGGGTATCGCTCGCTTGGTCAGCGAGTAGTCTTGGACCACAAGCAGGTGGTACCCGCAGTTCGTGCTGGTGACGACGGGCGACTCGGTGGAAGGGCACAGCTCGCCGCCGGCCAGGACGGATACACCGGCGAACGTCGACGACATTGCGAATCTGCGAGTGGATGGATCCAAATGTTGATGTCCCAAAGTTCAGAGTTGACATTGGCGAATCTGCGAGTGGATCGACGTGGCAAACCTGGTCACGGAGTCGCCGTCGCTCAGCTCGCTGCGCCGCCCGCGCCGACGCCGTCGCTTCTCCCCGGAAACAGAGTATGCGCCGCCCGGCCGCCGGCTCGTCTGTGTGTGCGGCCTGAGCCTGCCTTTTTCTTTTTTCTTTTTTTGAGGCAAGGAGTTAGGGTTTTCTTTAACTTACCACGTTGATTGGGCTTCTGTTTGAAGGCCCTCACAGCCCACGAGCTGCAAGCCCATACATCATTCACAACACTGACTGATTTGGGCGAACGATGCGAGGCTTTGGCTCGTGGAAATGCAAGCTTCCTTATGCAGTCAGGATTTTGTGAAATTACTTGTTACTCTCTGGTCGATATGGTGGGCAAGGAGGAAAGTCGTTCATGAGGAGCAGTTTCAGTCTCCCCTGACCACTTTTTCCTTCATACAAGGTTATCTGAATGACATCCGGGAGGCCGAGCTAGTCCATCTCCGGCCAGTTGGCCAGCAGCCGAGAGCGAAGGCTCATCGTCAGATCACATGGACAGCGCCCCCTGCGGGTTCAGTAAAAATACATGTTGATGGCGCTGTCGGCAGGCATGGCGACCGCGGGTCTTTTGCCGCTATTTGTCGTGATGTTTCAGGTAACTTTCTTGGAGCCTCTGCTGTTACTGTTGCTGAACTTGTGTCGCCGGAGATTCTGGAGGCCATGGCAGCGAGGGAGGCACTCGCTTTGGCAAAGGACCTTGCCTGCACCAAGATTGTGGTGGCCACTGACTGTCTAAATACTGTAAACCAT
>LR880966.1:736372676-736396081 GCA_904067115.1 Aegilops sharonensis | reverse complement strand
CCTTAAAAAAACAAAAACCCAAGCCACTGAAATGCTGACGCGTGGATGCCTTTTGGTCCCGGTTGGTGTCTCCAACCGGGACCAAAGGCCCCCTGACTGGGCTCGGGGCACAGGCCACGTGGAGGCACATTGGTCCCGGTTCGTGTCTGAATCGGGACTAATGGGTGGAGGTATTAGTAACGACCCATTAGTCCCAGTTCATGAACCGGGACTAAAGACCCTTACGAACCGGGACTATTAGGTGTTTTTCTACTAGTGTAAGAGCATCTTCAACTAGACCCTCAAATCGTCCTCATATATCTATATATCTGAATAGATAGCCTGGACAGTGTGCAAATCCCAAACACTCTCGTTTGTCCTGGTTTGTCCTTCAAATCCTTCAAATCCTCTCGTTTGTCCTGGTTGTTCGCAAATCCCAAACACAACCATACGTGTGGAGGAAATAGGGGTGTCCGGATAGTCCATCAGATCTCCCATCTTTGACCACATTCTATCTTTTTTAGTCTTTCCTATCAAATGAAGAGCAAACCACCCTATCAATCATGTGCATGTGTTTGGACAATTTAGAAATAAACTAGCAAATATGTCCGTGCGTTGCACCGGGAGAATCAAAACACACTTCCCTGGCCCAATGACCCAAGACAACATTCTGTTGCATCAGCCATGTAATATATATTTTACCAATGGTCTTAAAATGCATGTATGAGATGCTACACTTCAATCATAAAAGAATTGATTAATTTAAATATCTAAATTACCTTCCTAGTTAATTTGCAGTATAAGGAGTCATTACCTTCGTCATTTGATTTATCATTGAGAGCCTAAATCATGAGGATCGTACATGTATGTATATATATAAGAAATTAAGGTTTAATTGGTAAGTTACCAGATGCCCATTATTGATTTTCGTTACCAAATTTCTTCTAAACATACATGCACGGAGACCTATAAAGTCTAAAGTACAACTCAATTATCTTTCATATAGAAGGAAACATAATAAACGGATTTGCACATACCACACTAAAACGATTTTTTTATTTGAAGAGGTCACAATAATTTTCATGAAATCAGGTGTATGATTCGGAATTTCTTTTTTAACCATGCATGCTTCAGATTCCACGAAAAGGCATTATTCCCCGTGCGTTGAAACGGAAAAAAAAATCATCCCTCGTACACACACCTGACAGCATCGGCGAATCCCTTCAAATCTTTCACAATGCCACACGAGAAACAGCATGATAAGTGGTGTCGCGCAAAGTTCATAAGGTTGTATTATTTGTGAAATGTACTCAACATGTTTCCAATTTATTAGACAACAGAAATATCAACGTTAAGACGGGATTTTCAAAATACCCCATATAAAGAAGATATTAATAAAGGTTGCATCATAAATGGAATTTTAGGAATGATGATTAATATAATAGCATATTTCAAATCTACACATCTTTTTAAAGGGATTTCCATATATAACATGTTAGATTTGGAGTTAGGATTTGAAAGTGATTAATATAATACCATATTTGAAATCTACACATCTTTTTAAGGGATTTCTATATATAACATGTTAGATTTGGAGTTAGGGTTTGAAAGTTATGAGTTTTTTTGAAGTATTTGAATATGTCCAAAAATAGAAAGAATGAAAATAGAGTAACTGGTACATTGTGCAGCCCATCTGCTAAGTGACGCTGGGGCGAGTAGTAATATCCTACGCCTACCAACATTAATAGGAAAGAAAAAGAAGAAAAGAGAGAAAGGGGAATCAAACCTGGGTCTCCCAGGTCGAAAGGTGAGGCTCACACCACTACGCCAGCCACTCGCAAGTTATTGACTACATGGGCTTAAGTTTAATAACCGAGCCTGCCGCGGATTTAAAAGGAGCAAACCAAACCGTTTTTTTTCACTTACCAATGGCATGGTGGGTAATTCTTTACAACCTCATGGGCAGTTTTAATGACGGACGACAGAAACCCAATTCTCTTTATTATTACTAGTACAAATGCCCGTGCGTTGCACCGGGCGATAAATATGGCAGAACTTGCTTCATGGGTCCTTTTTTGCCACTTTAAAATGTAACCTTTTGAAGAGTAGTATAAAAAATTATATAAATCCACACATTTCTCTATGAAATATTTTTATGTAAATTAATTATTTCTATTGTGCATTTTTTTAATGTTTTTTGTAGTTAGCAGTGCTTTTTTGGGGAATTTTTAGGTGTTTTTAAAAAGTACGAACATATTTGTTGAAATATTTTTAAACTTTTTATGTGTTAATTTTGTGGGCATTTTTGTTTGGTAATTTTTATGCTTTTTTAATTCAATTGTTGCAACATTAGAAATATGGTTAGAACGAATATTTCTTTTCTGACTTTGTAATTTGGACGTATCCTAACAATGTTTGTGATGACCTATTTCAGCTCCTAATTTTCATTTCATCCTATTAAAAAGTATCAATTTTACTTTGAGTAGGTTTTTTAGATTTTTGAGAATATTTTTTGAAATTGAATCATTTTTATGTGGCAGACATTTTTTGGAATATTATATTGCATGTCTTATCTATTTTGCACTATTTTTTGTGTTTGGTCCATTGAGAGTGTTTGTGTTATTTTGGTAGCAGCTAGCTCAGAGTCGTTTGCTTAAAAAAAGCCCACGGCGGATCATTCCGTCACCCCCCCCCCCCCTCCCCCCCCCCCCCCCTCCCCCTCCCCCACCCCACCCCCCCCCCCCCCCCCCCCGCAAACCCCCCCCCCCCCCCCCCCCCCCTCCCCCCCCCCCCCCCTCCCCCTCCCCCACCCCACCCCCCCCCCCCCCCCCCCCGCAAACCCCCCCCCCCCCCCCCCCCCCCTCCCCCCCCCCCCCCCTCCCCCTCCCCCACCCCACCCCCCCCCCCCCCCCCCCCGCAAACCCCCCCCCCCCCCCCCCCCCCCTCCCCCCCCCCCCCCCTCCCCCTCCCCCACCCCACCCCCCCCCCCCCCCCCCCCGCAAACCCCCCCCCCCCCCCCCCCCCCCTCCCCCCCCCCCCCCCTCCCCCTCCCCCACCCCACCCCCCCCCCCCCCCCCCCCGCAAACCCCCCCCCCCCCCCCCCCCCCCTCCCCCCCCCCCCCCCTCCCCCTCCCCCACCCCACCCCCCCCCCCCCCCCCCCCGCAAACCCCCCCCCCCCCCCCCCCCCCCTCCCCCCCCCCCCCCCTCCCCCTCCCCCACCCCACCCCCCCCCCCCCCCCCCCCGCAAACCCCCCCCCCCCCCCCCCCCCCCTCCCCCCCCCCCCCCCCTCCCCCCCCCCCCCCCCCCCCCCACATCCCGGACCACTCAATTCGTCTCCTCTGCCCTAGGTGAAGACGCGCTCCTCCTCCCCCACCTCCGCCTCCTCCGCCTCAACCTGCTCCTCCACGACGCTCACCGGCGCCTCGCCACGCCTCTCCTTCAACTCGCCCTCCCTCAAGGATCTCCATGCCCTCCTTCGCTCATTACGGGAGCTGAACTAAACGTGTCGTTAGAGTGTAGATTCATTTATTTTGCTCAATATCAACAACTACAATACTAAAGCTATATGGTATGAAAATTAATTTCATGATGCTTCTAACAATATTGCTTTCATATTGTGAATCTTGATATATTATTTTATAAACTCAGTCAAAGTTAACAAAGTTTGACTTTGACCAAATCTTAAATGCAGACTAAAAAAACGGAGAAAGTATATAGTCCATACTGGAATATTTGAAAACTTATATTTAAAAACGGCGGGAGTATTTTATTCGGCATTGGTGGTTAAAACATTCAGTACCGGGCATAGAACCTGAGCTTTTGTATTTTCAAGTGGCTAAGCAAATACCTGCTAATTCCCCAGCTGTGCAGCAAGTTTGGAACCACGGGCGCATGAACCTATGGAGCATAGAACACGTGTGGATAAGAAACTACTGGACCAGAAGAGGAGATAGGCCTAGGCGGGGGTGTGGGACCAAGTGGACACGTGTGTAGCTCGCGCGAGGCGGCTGACACCCAGCGCACCCCTCCTCACAAGTGCGTGGGAGCTGGATTATATCCACGCGCCCGAGCGCGCCCATACATCCACGAAGCAGCAGCAGTCTCCAACATGAGCTGATCTGCAGCAGCAACACTCCTCGCCGCGGGGTGCGCTGGGCCTCGCCCGACCTTCTTCAGTTCTTCTCCGACCTCTTCTATGCCCGAGCTCCACCCCTTCCCTATCCTGTAGTGGCCCACCTCCCTCCTCTCGCACGGGTCGCGCGCTACTGCCGCGCCCGTCCTCTGCTCACCGAATGGCCACAGTGCCACCGCTGCTGCTTGCCGCCGCGGTTGCCTACTTCGGCCTCCCTTCCCCGCGTCCTCCCTCGAGCCCCTTACTGTCTCCTGCAACTGCTGCTGCTGCGACGCCTTCACGTCGTGCGCCCGGTGGCTGCAGCCCATGGTCGCCTCTGCGTCCATACGCGACCGGAGAGCTCCTCCCCCTCCCTTCCCGCCCTGATGATCCTTGGTGCAAGGAGAGGACGCCGGAGCTGGAGAGGGGTTGGGTCGGACCGACCTCCTCTCCTGTCGCGGGTTCGTGGAGCGAAGCGCCGGGCGGTGTCCGTCGTGCAGGCCGTGCTTCCGGTCGGGCCGTGCCACCCCTCGTTTCTCTCCTCCTCGGTTTTCTCCTTCTCTCTCCCCCTCATGCTTCCTCTTTTTTTTCAGGAGCACGGCGGAGCAACCATGGCGCCACCCAGGAGAACCCCGACGCCTTGTAAGCCCCTCCGTCGCTCGCCTGGATCCGGACGCCGCCGTCGTTCCGCGCGTCCGGGCCGTCCGCCGCCGCCTTGTGCAGAACCCACTCAATCGGATCGAGCGGAGAGCCGCCTGCCGCCCCACGCGCTCGTTGACCCACCTTGATCCATAGATAGGGGTGGGCGCGTTGGCGGGGTAGGCGGTGGCGACCTCCACAACGCCCCCGCGTGCCGCCGCCGCGCCGCGACGCCTCGCCCCAAGAGAGCACGCCGGCCGCCTTATCATCCTCCGGCTCGACGCCTCGGTCCGCCGCGCCCTTCAACGGCCGCCGCGACGCCTCGGTACGCCGCGCTCTACAACGGCAGCCGCGACGCCTCGCCCCATTCCTGGGCTCGGGCGGCGCATACGCCCGCCGCGACGCATCTCCTGCCTTGGCTTCTGCAGAGTCAGCGCAAACGAAACGTTATCCAGATTTAAGTAGGACCGCGGGTTAATTTCTAAGAAACAGGGGGACTTTTTTGCAAAACGACCAACGACGGACGACCAGAAGCACTCCGTGCTTTATTTGTAGGTAAAGATTGAGAGATATCGTTGTGTACATGGACAAATGAGGGTCTAGAGCCTATACATTGTACATGGTACGGACGTGTTTCTGGGAAAAAAGTTCAAATTTGACCATTGTGGTTGGGGACGTCTAGTCCATGCATGCATTCAAGCCAGCTAAGCACCCAATATGTGGAGCTGACGGTAACTGGTGATGAGATATAATCCTCCCTCCTAGCCAGCCGCCGCCTACACAAATAAGCTAGGATTCCTCTACCTCCCGCCGGCGCCGGTCCATCCCGTCTCCCGTGGCCTTAGGGACACGGGGCGGAGTGGATCCCGACCCTTGTCGGTGGGAGGGCTCCGTTTTTAGATCTTTTTTCGAGGTTTGTTAGGGTTTGTGTTCTACTCAGGAAGGCGAGACGGCGGCGGCTTCCTGAAAATGGAATAAAGATCTCCCCGCCTAGCCCCTGTTTCGATGATGCGTCTAGCATCGTCGGTGGGCGGGTGGAGGTGTGTCTTCGGTGGATCCGTCTTTGGTGGATATGTTAATTGTTCGTTTTTGTTCGCGTGTTTTCGGGTTGGATCCTTCTTATCTACACTCTTCATCGGCGGCGGTTGCTGTTTTGGTGTGTTGGTTCTATGGACTCTTAGCACGACGACTTCCCGACTGTCTACTACAACAAGGTTTACCCGACTTCGGTGAGGGAGGGGCGATTACAGCGGCGCGCCTTCAGCTCGCTTCAGTGCTTGTAGTCGTCGCTAGGTGGCCTACGGATCTGGATGTAATTTTTATTATTTCTATTGTTCGTTGTACTGCCATGATTGAAGATGAACAGATCGAATCCCGCAAAAAAAAAGGTAAGCACTCAATATTATTAGGATCTATAAACAATCAATTACAACGTACATGTGGCCAGGAGAAGGATGACCGAGAAAACCGCCACTGGGATAGTTCTGAAAGGTTAAGATGATATGTTTGTTTTGTGTCACGTTTATTATTTGAAGATGAAGATGTGCATAGGAAGGTTTTGATTTGATTTTGGCAAGGTTTTAAGACCCGTCCTGCCATCTCACGGTAAACGTCCTGCCATGAGATCCGGGTTACTTACTGCAGGACGTTTACCAGCCAACACTAGATCCGGCTCCATCAAACTTTTTTGGTTCACCCCAAGTCCCCAACATTACCCACTTATCCGACCGTTGCTAAGGAGTTTTGGATGTTAGTCTTTCAAACAAAGTCTTGGATGTTAGTTAAAAGAGCATGTCTAATAATAGAGTCTAACAATTGGCTACATCTCATGGCATGTCAATTTGATAGCCCACCGTACTCCCGTTCTGAAGGACAAACCTGTGACTAACAATTACTCTCTTTTAGTATTCTTTTTTGAGAGAAATCTCTCTTAGTACATAATTTGTGCGATACAAAATAATCTCAGAACTGGGCCCTAGTGGAGTCCACTGAGTTTCGGCCATATTCGTGTGAACCTTCGAACAAAATCCAAGGTCAAAAAGAAAAGAACAAACTAGAGTAGCACAGAACTGTGTTTCCCTTTTTATTCTACTCGTGAGTTCTTCACGCACTAGCTAGCTAGCAATTCTTGCTGCACGTGCAGCGGTAGGCTCCGCCGCCGGTGCAGTCGCCGGAGTCATAGCCCTCGTTCCGGCACGTGATGGCGCACTCCTCCGGGTCAAAGCACGATCCGGTGCACTTCTTGCACGGGGCGTGCTCGCACGCCGTCGCCTCCCGCACAGGCCCCATATCTGTACGCAGGTACGTACGCATCAAGAACGATCACTAGGCCATCGGGACAAACAAACAACGAATTACCTGTCGCAAGGAGGAGAAGCAGGAGAAGGACGGCCGCCGGGAAAAGCTTCGACGAGACCGCCATTGTTGCGGGAGCTCTTCTTCTGAAGGAGTAAGAGAGAAATGGGAAGCTGTGTTTGGAGATGACAGGAGGGAGATTGGGGTAGGCTTCTTATATAGTCGAAGGTGAGGACGTGCATAGGAATGATTTGATTGGATTTTGGGGATAGGCCTCCTATGTAGTGACATGAATCTCAAGACTTGATTGCTGGAATCAACGCGCGTTCATTAAAAAGGATTGGCTGCCTAAAGCCATGGCTAATAATAGGGCAACCTGCATGATGACTATATCTTGCTGCCTTGGATGATAGTGACATGATAGTGTTGGGCTAAGTCCCTCCACATGGAGGTGTGTTGGCAGCCCAACACCAGCCCACACAAGTCCAACACACATGAACCGTTGATCTGTTCTGCATCCAACGGTTGATAGCGCTTCCAAGGGAAGTAAAGCAAGAAGAAAACCCTAGCCACTCCACCCCTTGCTGGTGGTGGCTGCCATTCGTGAGAGTGAGAGAGAGCACACAAGAGAAAACACAACCTGAGAGAGAGAGGATGAAGAAGAAGCAGAGGTTCTGTCCAGATTTGCTGCATCTGACTAGACAGTGTTCAAGCTGGTGATTGGAGGCTCAAACGTGCTTGGATCGACCCCAAACTTGGTGAGCTCGTTCCTTACTTTGAGTACTTCGATTTGGTTAGCTGGTTTGAGGATTGGTCAGTGGAGCATCAGATTTGAGAGTGGTTTTGTCAGCTCTGACTGCTGCAGTTTCAGAACAGAGTAGTTTTGGGAGACGAACAGTTTGGGTAGGCAAACGATGTCCGATTGAGCTGAAATTTGGAGGGGATCTCAGGAACTCGTGTGTCTACTTGTCTGCCAAATTTGTTGCTGTTTGGTTCAACGGTTTAAGAGCAGTTTGCAAAACACTGAAGGGTACAGAAGCTGTGTAATGCTGAAATCTTACTTCTTGTGGTTGTTGTTGCTGTTGCCGGTTGGCAACATGGAGAGTGTGTTGTAAATCTCTCTAGAGGTTCTAGAGAAGACTTTGTACTCATCATTCTCATAATGAAGTTGTGTGGACCGGTCGGTCCATAGCCGTGGTTTTTTACTCCTCAAGTTGAGGAGGTTTTTCCACGTTAAATCATGTGTCACTTGTGCATGTTGTTTGTGTTATTCCGCTGCTTACTTGTTGGTTGAAGTTGTCCTCAAAGTTCATCACAGGTGAAGGGGGTTGTGTAGTGTGCATATTTGCCGTGTCGGTGAATTTGTGCAGCGCATTGTTGCTGTCCAGCCCCAACAAAGTGGTATCAGAGCCTTGGTTTGCTTGTGCAAATTGCTGAGTTTCTTGTGGTGAAAGATGGAAGTGAATACTAGCAGGATGATATCTTTGAATGATACAAATTATCAAGCATGGAAGGGCAAGATGGAGGACGTGTTGTATGTGAAAGAATACTGGAAGCCAGTGTTCTCCACTGAGATGCCGGAGGGCATTGAGGAAGGTCAATGGAAGGTACTTCATCGCCAATCTTGTGGGTTCGTTCGGCAATGGGTCGATGACAATGTTTTGAACCATATCATTGATGAGATACATGCACGCACCTGATGGCAGAAATTGGAAGAGTTGTTTGCCCGGAAAAAAGGTACAAACAAGATGTTCTTGATCAAACAATTGATGTGCTTGAGGTACAAAGAGGGCACTCTAATTGCAGATCATGTGAATACATTCCAAGGCATTATAAATCAGCTTTCTTCAATGGGAATAACATTTGAAGATGAAGTGAGAGCTTTACTGCTACTAGGCTCATTATCGGACAGCTGGGAGACCTTTAAGGTCACGGTTTGCAATTCAGCACCTAATGGAGTTGTCACTTGGAATCTTGTGAAAACCAGGGTACTAAATGAAGAGTCCAGAAAGGTGGCTGAAGCCACTTCTTCCTCACATTCAGAGGTGCTAGTCACTCAGTCCAGGGGGAGAAGCAAGAGCAGAGGTCCAGGTAAAGGGGCAGAAAGAGGTAGAAGCAAATCAAAAAATAAGTATGCTGATTATGAGTGCCATCACTACCATCAGAAGGGCCACATTAAGTGGCAATGTGACAAGTGGAAGAAAGACAAAAAGAAAAAGAAGAAACAAGATCAGAAGCAAGTTGACAGTGATAGTGACACAGAGGGCAACCGAGTTACTGCAGTAGAAGAAGACATCATGCTTGTTATGCATGAAGAAAATGAGGGCAGATTTGGTTCCACTGTTGAGGAGAGGATCACTGTTGTTTCTGATGAAACCGTCAACCTTGTGGATGGTGACGAGATGATTTGGATACCGGACAGCGGTGCTACCATTCATGCTACATCTCGCAGAGAGCTCTTCACTAACTATATATCAGGTGATTTTGGTGTTGTGAAGATGGGGAACAATGATAGAGCAGCCATCATCGGAAAAGGAGATGTGCATTTGGAGACCGCAAATGGTACAAGGTTAGTCCTCAAATCTGTGAGGCATGCTGAGGCACTTCGTCTCAACATTATTTCAGTTGGTTTGCTTGATGGAGATGATTACTTGAGCAGTTTTGGAAAAGGGCAGTACAAGCTCACCAAAGGCAACATGATTGTTGCAAGAGGTAAAATGGTCTCAGTTTTGTATCATGTTCATGCTAAGCTCTTTAGTTCTTCTGTCAATGCACTAGAGAAGGATGATCATTGTGCTTTATGGCACAAGAGACTTGGGCACATGAGTGAGAAGGGGATGACAGTGCTAGTGAAGAAAAAATTATTGAAGGGTGTGAAAGGAGTTCACATCAAGAAATGTTCAGATTATCTAGCAGGGAAGCAACACCGAGTTGCCTTCAAGACTCTACCTCCTCACAAGAAGCCCGAGAAGCTGGACTTGATACATTCTGATGTTTGCAAAATGTCGGTAAGATCTCTTGGTGGTGCTAAGTACTTTGTGACTTTTATTGATGACTTTTCCAGGAAGGTTTGGGCCTTCACTTTGAGGACCAAAGATCAAGTACTAGGTGTATTCAATCAATTCCAAGCCTCGGTTGAGAGAGAAACTGAGAAGAAGATCAAGTGCATTCGCACTGATAATGGAGGGGAGTACATTGGGCCATTTGATGCATATTGCAAGCAGCAGGGTATTAGGCATCAATTTACTCCCTCGAAGACACCACAGCTGAATGGTCTTGCTGAGAGGATGAACAGGACAATTGTGGAGAGAGTTAGATGCTTGTTGTCAAGTGCAAAGCTACGTAAACACTTTTGGGGTGAGGCTTTGATGACTGCAGTTTATCTTATTAATCTCTCACCAAGTTATCCTTTGCAGGGAGATGTTCCTAACAGGGTTTGGTGTGACAAGGACGTCTCATATGACCACTTGAAGGTTTTTGGGTGCAAGGCCTTTATTCATATTTCTCAAGATGAAAGGTCAAAGCTTGATTCGAAGACACGACAATGTATCTTTCTTGGTTATGGTGGTGATGAGTTTGGCTACAAGCTGTTTGACCCTATAGCAAGGAAAGTTGTGAGAAGCCGTGATGTTGTGTTTGTTGAAGACCAAACAATTGAGGATATTGTAAAGACAAAGGGGCAGGTTCCTCCTCAGCAGCAGCAAGACATGATTGATTCTGACCCAGTTCCTGCAGCTCCAGCTCCTGTGCAAGTTGAAGCAGATGCAGAAGATGTACAAGATGATGTACATGGTGGTGCAGGTGAAGAAGATGCTCCCCAGCAGCAGCAACAAGAGTATGATGCTGAAGTTGATGATCCGGATCAGCAGGAAGCACCAGCACCAGAAAGTCCACCAGCTGCTCCACTCAGAAGATCCAACAGGGGTCGAATTCCTTCCAGCAGGTATCCCTCAGATCAATACATGGTGTTATTATCTGACGGTTCAGAACCTGAATGCTTTGCAGATGCAATGGAAGATGAGCACAAGAAGGAGTGGAAAAAGGCTATGCAAGAAGAGATGGATTCCTTGCATAAGAATCATACTTATGAGTTGGTGAAGTTGCCCAAGGGCAAGAAAATTTTGAAGAACAAGTGGGTCTACAGAATCAAGCAAGAAGAGCACACATCACATCCAAGGTACAAAGCCAGGCTAGTTGTAAAAGGATTCGGCCAGAGAAAAGGCATTGACTATGATGAGATCTTTTCTCCGGTTGTGAAGATGACATCCATAAGAGTAATCCTTGGCATGGCAGCAAGTCTCAACTTGGAGGTTGAGCAAATGGATGTGAAGACTGCATTCCTTCATGGTGAGTTGGAGGAAGAAATATACATGGAGTAACCTGAGGGGTTTCTTGTGAAAGGCAAAGAAGACTATGTGTGCAAGCTGAAGAAAAGTCTCTATGGCCTGAAACAAGCACCAAGACAATGGTACATGAAGTTTGAAACTGTCATGGAGGAGCAAGGCTACAAGAAGTGTAGCTCAGACCATTGTGTGTTTATTCAGAGGTTCTCAGGTGATGATTTAATCATATTATTGCTCTGTGTTGATGATATCCTGATTGTTGGCAAGAATGTCTCTAGGATTGCTAAGTTGAAGAAGGAGTTGAGCAAATGTTTTGCTATGAAAGACTTAGGTCCAGCAAAGAACATTCTCGGAATGAGAATTGAGCGAGATAGAAATTGCAACAAGTTGTACTTGTCTCAAGAGAAGTATATTGAGAAAGTACTTCAGAAGTTCAGGATGGAAAATGCTAAAGTTGTGAGTTGTCCACTAGCAGCCCATTTCAAGTTGAGCAGAAAGCAATGTCCTACCACTGATGAGCAGAAAAAGGAAATGCATCATGTTCCTTATGCTTCAGCGGTTGGGAGTTTGACGTATGCTATGGTGTGTACAAGGCCTGACAGTGCTCACGCGGTTAGTACTGTGAGCAGATTTATGTCCAATCCAGGAAGACCTCATTGGGAAGCCGTGAAGTGGATTTTGAGATATCTTCGGGGCAGCACAAATCTGAAACTTTGCTTCGGTGACGGTGAGGCAAAGTTGATTGCTTTTTCAGATTCTGACATGGCTGGAGATGTTGACAGAAGGAAGTCTACTTCAGGTTACTTGGTTACCTACGCAGGGGGAGCGGTGTCATGTCAAAGCAGGCTGCAGAAGTGTGTGGCATTGAATACAACTGAAGCTGAATTCATTGCTGTAACAGAGGCGAGCAAAGAGCTATTGTGGCTGAAACAGTTGGCTTGTGAGCTTGGTTTTAAGCAAGACAAGTATGTGTTGTTTTGTGACAACCAAAGTGCTATCCACTTGAGTAAGAATGCACGCTTTCATTCAAGGTCTAAGCATATCGAAGTCCGTTATCATTGGATTCGAGATGTGTTGTATTCCAAGAAAATGCAACTTGAGAAGGTTCACACCGATGACAATGGGGCTGATATGTTGACTAAAGTGGTGACAAGGAAGAAGCTCGAAGTATGCCGCCGGCTCGCTGGCATGGCTGCCGGAAGGCAGTGAGACCCTCCATGATGTCGGGAGGGGGAGTTTGTTGGCTAAGTCCCTCCACATGGAGGTGTGTTGGCAGCCCAACATCAGCCCACACAAGTCCAACACATATGAACCGTTGATCTGTTCTGCATCCAACGGTTGAGAGCGCTTCCAAGGGAAGTGAAGCAAGAAGAAAACCCTAGCCACTCCACCCCTTGCTGGTGGTGGCTGCCATTCGTGAGAGTGAGAGAGAGAGCACACAAGAGAAAACACAACCTGAGAGAGAGGAAGAAGAAGAAGCAGAGGTTCTGTCCAGATTTGCTGCATCTGACTAGACAGTGTTCAAGCTGGTGATTGGAGGCTCAAACGTGCTTGGATCGACCCCAAACTTGGTGAGCTCGTTCCTTACTTTGAGTACTTCGATTTGGTTAGCTGGTTTGAGGATTGGGTCAGTGGAGCATCAGATTTGAGAGTGGTTTTGTCAGCTCTGACTGCTGCAGTTTCAGAACAGAGTAGTTTTGGGAGACGAACAGTTTGGGTAGGCAAACGATGTCCGATTGAGCTGAAATTTGGAGGGGATCTCAGGAACTCGTGTGTCTACTTGTCTGCCAAATTTGGTGCTGTTTGGTTCAGCGGTTTAAGAACAGTTTGTAAAACACTGAAGGGTACAGAAGCTGTGTAAACTCTGTTTTGCTGAAATCTTACTTCTTGTGGTTGTTGTTGCTGTTGCCGGTTGGCAACGTGGAGAGTGTGTTGTAAATCTCTCTAGAGGTTCTAGAGAAGACTTTGTACTCATCATTCTCATAGTGAAGTTGTGTGGACCGGTCGGTCCACAGCCATGGTTTTTTACTCCTCAATAGGGCTGAAAAAAAAGCTCGAAGCTCGTGAGCTAAACGAGTAACTCGTGACTCGGCTCGAATCGACTCGAACTCGAAAAATAACGAGTCGAGCCGAGCTTTAGTTTAAGATCGTTTATAGACCAAGTTAAACGAGTCAATCTCACGAGTACTCGTGTAACTCGTTAGGCTCGTTACAAGAGATCAGCTAAGCACCCTGCGTCCTAGGCACACAACAAAAGGCCCAGCTGCGCTACGAATATGAAAAAAATGATTACTTGTGAATGTAAAATGTACATATTAAACATGTACATTATTCACAAACAATGTTTATTTTTATCTTATTAGTGAGGTTTTATGTTCATATCCTTAACGAGCTTAACAAGCTAAACGAGCCAGCTCGCGAGTTATACGAGTCGAGTCGAGCTAGCTCGTTAATGAAACGAGTTTTAGCGAGTCGAACCGAGCTGGCTCGACTCGGCTCGAATTCCAGCCCTACTCCTCAAGTTGAGGAGGTTTTTCCATGTTAAATCCTATGTCACTTGTGCATGTTGTTTGTGTTATTCCGCTGCTTACTTGTTGGTTGAAGCTGTCCTCAAAGTTCATCACAGGTGAAGGGGGTTGTGTAGTGTGCATATTTGCCGTGCGGTGAATTTGTGCAGCGCATTGTTGTTGTCTAGCCCCAACAGATAGTTCAGTGAGACGCAAACTCCTAAAGCGGTAGTCTTTTGTCAATAACTCGCCTTCATCGCCTCCACCGCCATGGAAACAAAACCTAATAAAAAAGAAAAAGAAATCAAACAGGTCCCCACTCCTATTGCCGACGACGAGAACGTCGGACAGGGGAGAGGAGAGGGGCCGAGACAACAGTGTGGACTCTGGAGGAGACCTTCGGCGGTGGCGACAACTAAGGTTGGGAACAGGAAACTGTTCTGTATAATTTTCGGTGGAATTTGATAGTTTCTTCATGCTACAACCGAAAAACATATACACAAGTAACACATGCCCCCTTTGCCAGCAGTAACCACCAGACCTGTACTTTTTGTTTCTTTCTATGCTGCATTGGTCGGGATTTCTGACCCAAAGGACATTTATCCTACAAAAACAGTGTTGTGAATTCCAATAGGAATTGGAGCTCGGCACATAAAACAGTGTTAGACACCACCAAGGCACAAGTAATTAGATCAACGGGACTCTCAAGACTCAACCTCATCATCATCAAACATAAAAAAATGCCAGCCCAGGAAGAACAGCTGACCTAAACCAAACTTCAACATGGAGAACGTCATGCCCAGCAGAGAATAAAATTTTGGTGCATATTTTTTTAACAAGTTCACATGAACTACTACTTGCCAGCTACTCCTTTACATAATACAAGTTCATAACTAATGATAAGTTGATAACTAAGATCACGATTGCCTGTTCTTGGCAAACCGCTGCAATGCTTTCGGCAGCTCGGTCTCATCGCCGATCCGCTGTTTCTTATCTGGGTGCCCACTGGCTTCCTTGTGTTGATCCAACAAAGGCCTCTTGGCTCTAAGGACCTCCTCCTCCTTCTTCTTGGCCCGCCTGCTCGGCTTACTCCTACCCTTGGTCTTCTTCTTGACCCTAATGTTCTTGGCGGCCTCGACGGCACCTTCAATCTCGTCCTTGATCTCTTTCTTGGTTTTCTTCTTTTTCTTCTTCAGTTGTCTTACGGTGGCTATCACATTCGGATCAAGCATGATGGTCTCTGGTTGGAGCTTGTCAAGGAGGGCCTGCACCTCCTTCTCCCGCCTTTGCTTGCCGGTCTCCATGGGGTTCTCAACGAAGGTATCGAAGTTTGGCTCGCCTGATCCAGGAACGAGCATGGAGGAAAATCCCATGGAGTGCCCGATCCCACAGATGTCCTCGTAAGGGCGGAACAAAACCTTGCCCACCTGATATCCCTTCACCATTCTGTGCTTCATATAGATTTTATAGTCCTGGCCGCCGCAATCCCTGTATATCTCCACTAGAGATCCGTTGCTGCTCGCCAACAAACCCTTCTGGCTGAAATCCAGGGACTGAGCACGTGCGGCGTATGAATGCACAACCTCAAACTTCCTGAGATCCCAAATCTTAATCTTCCGGTTCCGGTCAGCACCTGCAGTTGCCATAAGGTGACCACCCTTGTCAAATGCGACTGCAGTCAGAGGACCCTTATGGCACAACATTGTGACAAGGGGTTTCGCACTGGTTGGCTTCCACATTGTGAGTTTCCCACGAGCATGCCCAAGGCCAATGACGGCATTGTAGGGATTTACCCGCATCACGTCCGTACGTCCAAGACCTGTGCTGTAGTTTGCAACCATCTCACCAGTGCTCATATCTTGGTAGTGGAGCTGCCCGAAGCTGTTTATTGATGCCAAGAGTAAGTGTTTGTCCAGAAACTGAAGCTTCAGAGATTTGCCATGTTCCTGCGGAACGGAAGAGTGATCACTGTTAAGACTCCCAAAAGTAGTAGTATTTTGGAGATAGCACGTCTTTCGTGGAGATGCATTGGGTACAAATTCGATGATTGGCTGATAGCTATGAAGGTGTCGCTACACTAGTGTTATGATGCTTAAGAAACAGAAGCACTGTCCATAGTAATTCCTTGCGACCAATTTTTTGCAGTACTCAACTATTTATTACGTACCAATAAGTTTCTTTTGGAAAGTCCTATATGAAAAAAAGTATCACATTCATCAACAAAGGAACATTCAATTAGGATATTTGCATGCTCGGTATTTTGCCACCACTAAGCTTTCAGTTATCGAAAATGCATCTGAATGTCACACTGACATGCAGATTCATAGCAATATGTGGTCTGGGCACTAGTTATTAGTTTTCCAACTACAAAAAAGGGAGGTTATGTATTCCCATTATAGCTGATCTAAGAACAAATCACTGAATGTACCTAACATAAGAGTTATATTAATCACTAGTTCTGTAGAGATCATACAAAGGCAGGGAATAGGAACATATATTTACTATATATATACAACTACTTCTTCAAAATCATAAAAAAAAAACAGGGCAAAGTTACCAAGAACATAGAGGTATTTAAATCATGATTACCTTCAGACAGTGGATTTCTGTGCCATGACGATTATATATGTACGGATACCTGTTTGAACAATATTCTTGTGAGGAAATATAAAAAATGTATAGAACTCATTAGCATAATCAGCCCTTCACAACTTGTAAGCACTATTTGTACATAGAGTATTAATACACGATTTAAGAAAAGAACAGTTACAGAGTCCAGATCAACAACCCATTCTCGAATATTGAAGTCAGAAGGCAACCCTAAGCCATACCTAACCCACATGTTTATGCACTAACGGTTCAAGAAACTGCCAGAAATTAGTTTTGTTTACAGATGCCATTTTATGATGATCCCACTCATAGGAAATTGTGAGTAAATAGCATAAAACTACTACTTTACGGGTTAGGGTTCCAAAAAACTACCAGATTTATTTTTTTCGCTGATAACTACCAAGTCAGGGGTTGGCTGTTTCAAAAAACCCCAAATCCTCTTTGTTAAAAAATTAAACATGTTTATGACAGGTCAGGCCCGCCACTTAACGGACCGTTTGGTTGACCGTTTGTTTGACTGTTAACTGACTTGTGGGGGCCACATGTCAGCGCCTCATCCACAAATTTTTTATGGATTAGCCCCTACAAATATTTTTAAAAAGCAATCGGGTCCCTGGAATCATTTTAAAAAAGCAATCAGGTCCTTGGACCGTCGCCGCCACGCCTCCAAAGGGCTCTACCCGTGGTCGCTGTTGCGCCTCCATGGGGCTCCGCCCGTGGTCGCCGATGCACGCCACCCTGGGTGGTCGCCACCGTGCGCCGCCGCCATGGGTTTCCGCCCGCGGTCACCGCAAGCCATGGGGCTCCGCCCGCGGTCGCCACGCGCGCCATGGGGGGCTTGTGTGCAGGCCGCCGCCTCCCCTCCCAAGCCGGCGACGACCGCGTCGAGCTTGAGGAGCTCACGGCAGGGGATAGCGGAGGCCGCAGGCGAGACACGGCGCGGCTGCAGGCGAGTCACCGCGTGGCGGCGGCCGCAGGGGAGGCACGACACGGCGGCAGGCGAGGCATGGCGTAGATCCGGCAGGCGAGGCATGACGTAGATCCGGCAGGCAAGGCATGACGGCAGGCGAGGCACGACATGGCGGCAGGCGAGGCACTGCGCGCGCGGCTCGCCGGCCGGTGCAGGCAGCTCGTGATCGAGCAGGCTGCTGCGGGCGCGTCTCCTCTGGAGACCCGATTGCTTTTTGCAAAAACCTTTAGGGACCTGATTGAAAACTCACAGGTGGGTCCCCCTTGTAAGCTAACGGTCAAAGTATGGTCAAACAAAAGTGTGGGCCCCAACTGTCATAGTCGTGATCAACTACTAAAGACTCAGTGATTTGTGTTTTTTGAAACAGCCAACCATCCACTTGGTAGTTATCTGAGAAAAATTAAAATTCGATAGTTTTTTGGAACCCTAACTTGTAAAGTAGTAGTTTTATGCTATTTACTTGGAAATTGTACAAGGAAACGATGTAGTGAATCATGTTGAAATGTTGTGTCATTCTATAACCTGGTTGGTCCACATATCAAACATATTCTGACAATGGTTCTTATTTTGTTGAGCATGAGTTTGTCCATCCTTTCTTTACATCATCAAGCTGTAGGGGTCATCTTATCAAATATTTTTTAGCACATGGGACATGTTGATATATTTCATGAGAAAAGGAAATATGTTGCAAAGCTTGAGTACAGTCAATAAATTACTTTTTCTGGGCGACTGCAAAGAGTTGCTCGTTCTGTAAAAATGCCACGTCGTGCACAGTTTCCTTCACCTATAAAAAAGATAAGATCAGAGAAGTACAATACATATATGAGGTGCAACAAGAAATAATCTTGGAGATGTCTACAGTCACAGTGATTATAAAAACCAGGGGCTGATGTCGGCGAAAAGTGGGGAACAATATTAGATTTGAGTGTGGATTTTTTGTAACCCCATACCAGTGTACCCTCTATCTAGACCATTCAGCTTGTGTCAAGATTCATGCTATCCTTACATAGAAATTTCTATTTTTTTGATGAGGGACAAACAATGCGAAGGGGTCAGGTCCGCTTTCTTTCATCAAGGTTCGAAAGATGCTATTAGGCACTGCTTACACGCTCCGTTATGGACTAAAACATGGGGACAGGGGACATCATTTTCCAAACTCCACGAGTCACACTCCCCTACCGCCACAAAACATCCTCCTCCAGCTGCCAGCTGCAACGAACTGTTCATTCTCCACAAGCACCCTCCATCCTACTCCCTTACCGCTCTATGTAATTTTTGCTCTTGGATGCATGGTCCTTGGCCCAGGTGCCCGGTTGGCTACTTGGCTGCTTGTCACCATGTTCCAGGTGACCGTCTAGTAACTAGGCATCCATACACCACCCGCTTAGCGCCTATCACTTCTGCATACCTTGGAAACCAACGGAGAAGCAATGGACTTTACTCTTCTCTAGGCAAACAAGAAAAACTACCTACAGTAAACTCAGCGTATTTGATCTGAATTTGAGCTGCTATCACTCAAATCATATGAAATGAAAAACTCAATGACTAGGTCTACTAAGTCGTAAACTCAACTTGTACTAGGTGCACTCACAGGTTATCAGAATAACCGGAGTATAAGGCTGATTATAACTAAGTAAAAGGGCGATTAAACCATGTAATGTAAACCCTGCAAGGTGAGCAAACTGTTGGGTAGCAGTTACTCTAGTTTCAATACCTTGGAACAATCTGAAGTACTCCCTCTGTAAACTAATATAAGAGCGTTTAGATCACTACTTTAGTACTCTAAATGCTCTTATATTAGTTTATGGAGGGAGTATTAAGTAGTTCCTTGACTTCAACACCCACGCCTTCCATCAATTAAAATGTGCATCATCTTTACTTACAACTTACGAGCACACAAAATAGATATCCTTATTTCTCGATGGTGGCTCTTAGCCTTCGCATGCGTATATTTTTCGAACTAGCAAACGAAACCCCAGCGCTCATTCAGTTCTTGCTTTCAAGTTGGTCTAACAAAAGGCACAAACTTCTAGTGCTGCTAACTTCCACCAAAATTGAGGACCAGACTAAGATCATTCTCGCGAGTATAATTTATGAGCAAAGCACTGAAATTCAATAGTGAACATTTTACTGAGAAAAAAAGAACAGAAGAGAAGTAAACCTGCATACTGACAAACTGCTTAAATACTGAAAGCTGACCTCAAATTCATTGATGAGTTCCATATTCAACATATCCATAAATGCAATATGACCTTTTCGCCCACCTACTATCATGTAGCGCCCATTTGGTGTGTATTCTAGAGTATAAGGACCAAGCACTGTATACAAAACAGCTAGTCAGCACCCTCATACAACTCATGGTCATAAACCATAATTAGGGAAACTGACAGTTAGCATTCAGCAAGGTCGCAACATAGAGTATGCCTAATGAAATAACATAAGAGCCTGCAGCAGAGTTCTTTCACTGAATTATTCAATTAGGAAAACTGTTTAGTCGTACAAAGCTGATAGTGCCAATGTTATGTTATGGTTACTAATGTTTTACAGGCTAACTTGCATCTTCCTTTCACGTAAACGGTAAGAAGGGTATATGTAACAACCACATTGTAAGTCTATAAAGGCATACACAATAAGAATCAAGAAATACGATATCGTCAATCTGAGCTGGGCATCATGTGGCTATTTTGGTACTGGATAATGTAGCTAGGGTGGCAGATTCAGATAATACTGTAACAGATCTACATATTTACCAGGTAAGATCATGTCAAATGATTTTCTTGAACTCCAAATGTCCACCTTTGGCAGAATCGACCACTGATCAAATCTGTATGTCTTTTCGAGACCTTCAGGCTCTAGATAGCCCCCAACGCTAGGCAATAGCCACTGTAAATTGAGTAAAAGAAAAATCATCATAGTGCAAATTATCTCATGTTTGCACAAGTCAGTTCGACTGGATAGTTGTTTAGCATGAAAATCAAGAGGCATGAGGTAGACAAAGAATTTACATGGGTGCAGTGTTATATTATGTTCCGACGAGCACCATGGAGTTATGCAAGAGAGTCCATACTCAAAGTGACATATAGCCATATCCATCTATGCCATAATTGTAAAGCAATATGAATTAAAACGATCCAAAAAGAGTATGTGTACACTCAGTAAATTTTACTCCTTGTCACGGTAGATGCGTCGAAAATCTACTGGCCGGTCTTTCGCCAGCTGGCCATCATCTCTTTAACGGCAACCGGCAGATTAATCTATGTTTACATTTACAATGTGGATTCTATACATATGAGTAGAGCACTTCATCCAAACAGTTCCGCACGACACTGGTGAACAGCAAAAGAAGAGCTATATATATATATTCTAGAACATCACACTGTCACAAGTCACTAGTCTAGAATGCCAGATTCCCTTATCATGCATACACCGTTGGTTAGTGCCCCCGAGATTTCCAGTGAGATAGCTACATATATGTTGTATGAATCAACAAATTCACACACGTTCTGCAACAAATCCACAAACACAGACCTTTTCAGCCTGCGCGGCAGCTTTGGCGGACACTCCAATCAGCTTCTCTTTTCCAGCGAGCTGCCCTTTCAGTTTCTTGTCGCGCAAATCCTGTTACAGAGAAAACCAAAGATGTCAAATTTACTTCTGAAGTATTATAGCAGGCAGAGCATCTAGCACCTGAATCTCCAATAACTGCCCTAGTAGGACAGTAGCAGAGCAGCAATCTCACCCCCAGGTTAGCAGCCTTCCCCCGGGAGAACCTGGCCACCTTCATCTCCATCTCGTCCGGAGAGCCTCGGCGGTTCTCCCTCTTTCTGGGGTCTCCTTCCGTGGCGATCCCCATCCTGCTCAACCTGTCACAAAATCACATTGGAAAAGGGAAATTAACAACGAGACGACCACGCAGGTGAATTTACAGGAAGAAACTTCTGGTGAAAAAATCGAGTAGTTATCGTGGCATTAGCATGTTGATTAGAAGAAGCAGCATTCATCTGCCCTGCAATTGTGGAGGTCAGTGGGGGTCCGTTTGACTGATCACAAGCTCATACCTCGGAACCCAAAAGCCAGTGGCCAAAGCTCGTGGGCGTGTGGAGACAGCAGGGACGCGACGACGAGACGATGGTGAACGGGGACGGCGATGGCGATGGCGATGCGACGGCGGCGATGCTCGTGGGAGGAGGTGACGCGGGCCGCGGCGGCTCAGGCTATAGGGCACGCGGCAGCAGGCAGGCGCAAAGCCACGTGTTGGGCCTTCATAGCGAGCCACGCGTTGGGCCAGATATTGGACTGGTTAAACTCGGACTCATGCACGTTATGTTTTGTTTTTGTTTTTGTCGAAAACAAAAAGTTAGGTTATGTCTCCTCCCTCTTTTTGAGGAAATGTTTTCGGAAAAACCAACGCCCACACGTGTGGGCGTTTACAGATCGCCCACACGCCTCCATCACCACTCATTTTGCCACGTATGAATAGATGACATCAGTAGAAATCTTTTTGGTTTTCGGCTTAAAAATGTTTTATCTCCTAAATAAAAAAGCGAACTAAAAATCCGTTTTCACCATTAAATCCGTCTCGACGAGATCTTCAAAACTAGATCCCATGTTGATATGTTTTGACGATTTTTTTTTCCCAGAAGTTGCCATGATGTTTGCACTATAGTTGCCATAGTGCTTAAACTAAAGTTGCCATGTGGCAATTTTAGTTTGTAGATCATGGCAATTTTAGTTTTTTAATGATGGCAATTCTAGTACTTTGACCATGAAAATATTTTTTTATTGAACCATGGCAATTTTAAGTGCATGTATCATGGCAATTTTAGTTTATGGTGCATGGCAAGTCTAGTTTCTTAATTCTCTGTTTTATAATATGTTAAAATTTACTTTCAAATATAAAAGAAAATAGTTGAAACATATCATGGCAACTTAAGTGTAAATATCATGGCAATTCATGTGCAATAGACATGGCAACTTCTAACCAAAAAAAAATTTCGCCGAAATATATCGATATGAGATCTAGTTTTGAAGATCTTGTTACGAGGGATTTAATGGTGAAAATGGATCTTCAATCGGGTTTTTCATTTAAGAGATAAAACATTTTTAAAACTGAAAATCCGAAAATATTCTCGGATGTGGCAATCTATTTGCATTAGAGATGTGTGGTGCGTCTTTTTTCCAGCCACACGTGTGGCAGTTATCGACGTCTAATGTTTTTCTCATCAAGAAAGCTAACTTCCAGTCGACTGGAACTTAGCGACAGATACGAACGCCTCGCCTACCGTCAGATCTACATCGTGCGGATACCCTCGCCCTTGCTAGTTTTCCGCATATCCCGATTTTTCGGCCGGTCTTTTCTCTGGACCCAGTAAATTCCGATGTCACGCCCGGTTTTCCTGGCGACTTTCCGCATCACTGTATCCTGGTGAAAAAAGAAACGACGCATGCGCTAGCTGGGATTCAAGCACATGACGAGGTTAAGGCGAGGCGCTAAACTACACCAGGTGTCCACCTTAGCCAGGACTCATTGTTGTGCTAACGGTAGAAAATAGTTACACTGGTGGAAAAATAGCCTTCGGTCGCGGTTCGCAACGGCCATTAGTCGCGGCTGCGCAACCGCGACCAGCAAAGCGCGACTAAAGCCCGCCACCTTTAGTCGCGGCTGCTTACGAACCGCGACTAAAGGCCCGTCCACGTGGGCGCCAGGCGGCCGTCGGGGCGGAGGACCTTTAGTCGCGGTTCTTCTGGCCAACCGCGACTAAAGGCCGCCGCAGGTTTAGGGTTTTTAGCCCCCCCCCCTAAACCTGTTTTCTGTTTAATTTGTTTTGTTTTATTTCTTTTGTGCTTTATTTTAATTTTGAAGGAGTTTCATATATTCTACGGTACTACATACATGCATATGAATGTACAATTTCAAATAAATTTGAAATTAGAACCAAAAAGAATTCA
>LR880966.1:736332851-736352137 GCA_904067115.1 Aegilops sharonensis | reverse complement strand
ACCGGCCACGTGGAGGACCATCTATCCCGGTTCGTGTTAGAACCGGGACTAAAAGGGGGAGGTATTAGTAACGACCCATTAGTCCCGGTTCACGAACCGGGACTAAAGGCCCTTACGAACCGGGACTAATAGGTGTTTTTCTACTAGTGTTAGCATGATAATTTACACACCACAAATCTGATAACTCATGCGCAAATACCGTGATAACTTTGACTCGGGGGAGGAGGTGTTTTAAAACATCACCTATAACTACCGTCAAATAGCATGATACTGTACGCACCGTATACGTGATAACTTACGCATAAATACCACAGTAACTACCGTCCGGAGGGTGGTGGGACGGGATGAAGTTGTTTGAAAACATACCCCCCCCCCCTCCTGATAACTTACGAAGGTCTCGTCGCATGTTCTGATAACTTTAGCCCGGGGCCTGATAACTATTTGCATGAAAAAAGTCATCAAAACATATCAAAATGAGTCCTAGTTTTCGAAGGTCTCGTCGCAAAAAATATTTATGTGAAATCGACTTTCGATTGGACCGACGATTTAAGCTATAAAACATTTTGGAGTTTCGAACAAGAAGAACTAGGATGACATGAAAAAATTCTTCCATTGCATGCACACATGTGCATGTGAAGACAATGTTCGAGAAACTTTTTTCATGCCCTGGTTATTTTTGTGTAAACAACATGATAACTTATGCACCACGGACATGATAACCTATGTAGGTCGCATGTGGTAACTTTTTACCAGAAACAAAAAGTCGTCGAAACATATCAACATGAGATCTAGTTTCGAAGATCTCGTCGCCATGAATCTTTTATGTGAAAACAATTTTTCAATCGGAGCGACGGTTTGTGCTACAAAACATTTTGAATTTTTGAATTCGATAGAATCTTTGCTGACACCAATATTTTTGTCCTATATGCATGCATGCAACAAGTAGGGAAAAGAATCTTGAATGTGTTATGTGCTTGCTTTAATTTTTTAGAAAACCCATGCATGGCTCGCTCCACTTCGTGTGAAAGGAGGATCGAGGGATTCGTTCGGATCTGTTGCTATAGTCCAGTCGACCGGATTATAGCACAGTCCTTTTTTCATAGAAAAGACTAGATAATTTTCCGTGCTTGCAATGTGGTATAAATATTTTATTACCTTAGCCTGTAATTTAACCGTCCATATGCGATGGTGTAAATAAATATTTACTATTTACCTACCCAAATGAATTATAGGATTTTATTTTGTAAGGATTTTCAAAAAAAACATAATTTTATTTGGTATGTCAATAAAAGACGAGCCAATGAAGACGTGCCTCAAGGAAAACCAGTGAAAATCCAAAGATACGAGGAAAGCATCAAAACAAAAGAGAGGAAGGGGAAACATACGCAAGGTTGGAGCAAGGATGAGATAGACGACAAAACCTTTATGTTTTGTTTTAAGTAGGAAAAAAACAAGAAAAAGAACAACTTAGGAAGCACGCGTGCTTAAGCACTTTATTCTTTTTTAACGGTTTGTGGTATCCACTGGCTCCCCTTCCAGTAGTCTATTCAACTCTCGCATGTGAGAAGGGGGGGGGGGGGGGGGCTTATCGGTCAATGCCTAGAGTCCTTTTTGCTTTTCAACTATTTTTTTTTTTTTTGTTTTTAAAAATTTTTTTTTTTATTATTATTTATTTTTTTTTCTTTTTTTGTTTTTGGGGTGGGGGGGGGGGGGGGGGCTTATCGGTCAATGCCTAGAGTCCTTTTTGCTTTTCAACTATTTTTTTTTTTTTTGTTTTTAAAAATTTTTTTTTTTATTATTATTTATTTTTTTTTCTTTTTTTGTTTTTGGGGTGGGGGGGGGGGGGGGGGCTTATCGGTCAATGCCTAGAGTCCTTTTTGCTTTTCAACTATTTTTTTTTTTTTTGTTTTTAAAAATTTTTTTTTTTATTATTATTTATTTTTTTTTCTTTTTTTGTTTTTGGGGTGGGGGGGGGGGGGGGGGCTTATCGGTCAATGCCTAGAGTCCTTTTTGCTTTTCAACTATTTTTTTTTTTTTTGTTTTTAAAAATTTTTTTTTTTATTATTATTTATTTTTTTTTCTTTTTTTGTTTTTGGGGTGGGGGGGGGGGGGGGGGCTTATCGGTCAATGCCTAGAGTCCATTTTGCTTTTCAACTATGTTTTCTTTATGTGTCCTTCACAACAAAATATAGACGTGGAGGCGGTGTCGTACATGACAATTCTCATGGTTTTATTCTCGCCTGGTGCGGGCTGTCGTGGCCGATACGATCTACTGGGGATTTCATGGTGTTTTTGTCCCGAAAATCGATGGTTGCTGCTCTTGTAGATTGTCGTCCGACGCTTCGGCCTATCCAGTGATGGTGACCACAATAGTATTGTCAAGCATGCTCTCATCACTGGGTATGTATGTTCTTTTCTGCTCCTGATCTTCTTTCCCGACAACATGGCGACTCTTGCAAGCGGTGTGGCCTCGACCATAGTACGCTCATTGTTCTTAAGTTTTCACCTATTGAAGTCGGCGGCCCATACGAGTCTTGAAAACATTTGAAATTAGTACAATTTGTGCAGATTAGGTCTTCTACAGTTCTCTCTTTCTTTTTTGAGAGATTGTACTGTTTCTTCACTACTCCCTCCCTTCCCAAATAATTGTCTTTCTAGCCATCTCAAATAGACTATAACATACGGATGTATGTAGACATGTTTTAGAGTGTAGATTCACTCATTTTGCTCCGTATGTAGTCATTTATTGAAATCTCTAGAAAGACAATTATTTAGGAACGGAGGGAGTAGATGTATGGGAAAAAAATCAAGATACAAGAGATGGATCTAGAGTGAATGACTACAGAGGACTTTGATGTAAATTTATGTTTTATCTTGGCCCTTTTGTTATTCCCGTCTTTGTTTGATCTGATGCACTTTGTGTAATTTATCAACAACAAAGCTGGATCGTTACTTTTTAAAAATTCAATTTGGAATTCATAACAATTCAATTCTAATACTCTTTCTAGTAGACCAGTCCACCCGGAGGGCCTTCGGAGGGAGGCGAGTGGTCAGTAATGCTAAGATCAGCCTTCCCTCTCGTCTTCCAGTTGCCGCACAGGAAACCGCCCCCAATCCGCCCACCCCGCCCACCACCTGTTCGTCGCTATGCCTCCCCGGCCGCCGCCGTCCCGCCGCCGCCCCCTCCGCCACGGCCGCTCCCCCCGGCATCCGCCTACGTGCACCTCCCCTTCTGCCGCAAGCGCTGCCACTACTGCGACTTCCCCATCGTGGCGCTCGGCTCCTCCGCGTCCTCCCCCGGCGGCGCGGGCGACGGCGAGGACCCCCGGATCGCCGACTACGTGCGCCTCCTGCTGCGGGAGGTGGCCGCCACGCGGCCCGTCTCCGACGACGGCGTGCCGCTGCAGACCATCTTCTTTGGCGGCGGCACCCCCTCGCTGGTCCCGCCGAGGCTGGTGGCCGCGGTGCTCGACGCGCTGCGCGGCAGGTTCGGGCTGTCCGCGTGCCCGGAGGTGTCCATCGAGATGGACCCCGGCACGTTCGACGCGGCCAAGCTGCGGGCGCTGGTGGGCGTGGGCGTGAACCGGGTGTCGCTCGGCGTGCAGGCGTTCCAGGAGGAGCTGCTCCGGGCGTGCGGCCGCGCGCACGGCCTGGCGGAGGTGCACGAGGCCGTCCGGATCGTGACCGCCTGCGAGGGGCTCCAGAACTGGAGCATGGACCTCATCTCCTCCCTGCCCAACCAGACCCAGGAGATGTGGGAGGAGAGCTTGCGGTGCACCGTCGATGCCCGCCCCACGCATGTGTCTGTCTACGACCTGCAGATCGAGCAGGGCACCAAGTTTGGCCAAATGTGAGTTCATTCTGTGCATAACTACTGTGGCCTATCTTGAAAATATTATCGGTCTTCACAAATATGTGTGTGTTTTGTGGTGGTTCTGTTCTATAGATAATGAAATTGGAGAAAAACTAACACACTGCAACCATCATCGTCACACAGTTAGCTACAAGTCTTGTTTCAATTTGCACTTGTTTGTGTTGTAGAAGTTCAGTTCAGTCTTCTCTTTTTGGAAAGGAGCCACTTATTAATTACTAGATTATAGAGCTTACAATCACCCAATATCATAACTAACAGCCAGGCCGGGACTGTATATTGTAGAACACTGGCACCACCAAGCAACACCTTTCTACAGTACTGAGCTATAACATGCGCTACCCTGTTATCTTGCTTTTAGATCTTGAAATTCTGTGGCCTAGGAATTCAGGCAACGATAGAAAAATCCCCCAAATTGTACCACTACTCGTGGACCCGCGCAACATATGAGGTTCAAGGGCAGTAGCCACTGTCAGGCAGTTGTTCTCAATTGAAACCGGCCTCATTAGTGTAGACCAACGCGCCTTTATCGATGCAATGGCTTCTGCTTCTTCAGCATTAGGGCATCGTGGCACCGGCATAATTGGTGTACGTCTTTATAGATGCAATGGCTTCTGCTTCATCAGCATTAGGACATCGTAGCACCACGTCCCAGGACGACAGAATAATCTTTTCCTCTTCGTTTCTGATCACTGCCGTCCAAGTGGTAGTATTAATTTTGGCGCCCAAACTGGTGCCATATAAACCATCTGACATCAGGTGGCGCACAACCAGTGCTATGACTTGTCTGGTATGGAGTTCTCTCTTTGCTAGCTTGTCTGTGGACTACAACTCTTGCCCTTTTTGCCGTATTCATTTACACCATCTTTGATATCCTGCAAAGAAAGTGTTCCTATAGTTGAGTAAGTACTGAACCGAAGCTCGGATTGTTGCCTCACTGTGTGCGAAGATTATGTTCTTCCAGAGAAAGAAGTTCAGTCTTCTTCTCGAACTCATGATCCCTTTTTGCCGTATTCATGTACACCATCTTTGATATCCTGCAAAGAAAGTGTTCCTATAGTTGAGTAAGTACTGAACCAAAGCTCGGAATGTTGCCTCACTGTGTGCGAAGATTATGTTCTTCCAGAGAAAGAAGTTCAGTCTTCTTCTCGAACTCATGATGCTGATAGTTGTGAAGTTAAAAGGCTTAACTGGACATTAATTTTTCCTGGAGTATTACGCGACCAATTGCATTGTACTGCTACCATATAAAGCCATGTTGTTCTCTACACATCTTAATTATATCCTGCAGCAACATTTTTGTATTAAAGATCAAGTGATCTCCCATGTAAATATGTGTCAGATTGATGCCAATCTCATTCTTTCCATATTAAATGTTGCAGCTACACGCCTGGTGTATTTCCTCTCCCAAATGAGACAGACTCTGCAAACTTCTACAAGATAGCTTCGAAACAGCTTTCTGAAGCAGGATATCAACACTACGAGATCAGTAGCTACTGCAAGCCTGGTTACGAGTGCAAGCACAACGTAACATACTGGCAAAACAGGCCGTTCTATGCATTTGGTCTTGGATCAGCAAGCTACATCAACGGTGTCAGATTCTCTAGGCCCAGAGGAATGAAGAACTACGCGGATTGGGTTCAGAAGCTGGAAGACGGAACCTGGTGCCACGAGTCTAGCATCTCCGAGACGAAGGATATGGCCATGGACTCGGTGATGCTATCACTGAGAACAGCTCGCGGGCTAGATCTACACAGTTTCAGTAAATCTTTTGGAGAGGTTCTGACACGGTCATTGTGTGATACGTTCAGGCCTTTTGTTGAGAGTGGACTGGTGATCGCCATGGACAAGGAGCGAGAGGCCCTGCAGTTCAATGAGTTTGAGTCGGATTTGGAAGGCGAGGGCGGGATGATCGGGAGCAGGGTGGCCTTCATCCGTCTGAGTGACCCAGATGGATTTCTGCTGTCCAACGAGTTGATCTCGCTTGCCTTTGGGACTATTTCGCCATGACAAGAGTAGCTGGCTTTTTGCATTTGATAATTCCACATTCTTAATTGTCAGATTTTAAAATCTGACAAAATTGACACTTACTGATATACTAGACATTAGCTGATCACTGGGATCCATAGCAGTTTTTTTTATAAAATTGTTCAATTGTTCAGCCGGCTCCTATCGTTGCGTTTACCAGACTCCTAGCCGGTGCTTTCTGAATTTGAATTTAACGGGGCGCCTTCTACCCGTCAGTTGAGTTCGCACCTCCTGAGATGGTAATGTAGTGTAGTACATCCTCGTGAGGATCATGTTTTGGCAAGGCTTGGTTATTCATAATGTGCACACGAATCGTTCAGTGGTCACGGAGTCTGGACACTGGACTTGAACTGCTGGTCCTGAAGAGAATCCTTGCGGAGGGCGAACAGAAAGGATCGTCTTCAAGATCGAGGACCTCAGCACCAACTGTTGTGTACGCTGTGCCTTGAGGATCCTGAAACAATGAATCATCTTGTAATGCAGTGCCCATTCTCCAGGACTGTCTGGTCATTGGTGACCGTAGCTCTGAAGGCAAACAGAAAGGAAGTGTGACAGCCCACACAAACCCCAACTCCTACCAGCGTGTATGTAAGTGGAGTGGGTTGTGGTGCATACGCCAAAGCTCTGCTTGTTCTCTTTGGTGGCAAACTGGCAATAACCTGGGCGCCTGCCGCATCATGCCGCACGAGATGATCCCGAGTACCTGCGCATCCCTGGCAACCACTGCGAATACCACATCCGCAACCGGCTCCGGACCTTCGGTGAGAGGTTTGGTGCCGGTGAGCAAGGTCATGTAGCTCCCGAGTGTGCAAAAAGCACCGACCGTTCACTTAGTGGTTGTTTGGATACTGAGTATTAGTAATAAGATTATATAAAACGAGTTTTTAGCTGATTTCTAGGAAAATCGGTTTTGCTATCCTTTTTGTGGAAAACGTGTTTACAGCAAACTTTGTTTGGGTTAAAAAATTAATAAACTGGGTTCGTAGTGTTTTGTGTTTGGATAGCAAACATTAGTCTTATCCTTCCTCACCTGTGACCTTCTTTGCTTTGCCATTGATGAGACTTCCAACCTTGACATCGTACCGTACAAGTCCACCGTCCAGACTGCTGCTGTAGTTTCTTCCGGGCTCCATGACTCCGTGTGCGACCTCTAGCGGGCGCTTCTCCTGGTCTCGGAGGTCATCTCTCCGGCCTACTTCTTGCCTCCCCACTGCCTCCACTGACTCAACGCGCGGCCGACGGCAAGGGCTTCCGTTGGCCTCCGAGGTTGTCACCCTCCCCTGCACTGACCCTTCCTCCCTTCGCTTCCCCTCCGACCTCCACTTATTCTGAACGCAGCCGCTGGCGAGGGCTTCCGCTGATCCCCACTCCCCAATTCGTCACCCCCTGCACGATTCCGCACGCAGCCACCGGCAAGGGCTTTCGCTGGTCCCCGAGTTCCGTCATCCTCTTGTACTGACTCTTCCGCCGGCTGCATCTCGCGTCCCCTCCGGCCTGCACGACTCCACACGCAGCCGCCGGCGAGCGATTGCTCTATTCCCCGAGGTGAGTGAGTCATCGGGCTAAGCGCCCTCGTCGTGCCCCCTTCGTCCCGGCCAGCAAGCGCGCTCTGTTTCCGTTGGAATCCAGATTATGTAAATCACGTTTGTGGAAAAACAAGTAATAGTCGTTTTTCCATATACCTGAAATCTGGGTTTTTGGAAAGCTAAGTTTTCTGCATACGTGGATTAGTTGGAGTTGCCAAACAGGATTTTAGTTTGTTACACCGTTTCCTTGGTTTGTGGAGATCCGGTTTTGTATATACTACCTATCCAAACAACGCCTTAGCGCGTTTGATGCTGAAACTAGTAGGCAGTGGCGGAGCTTGAAAAGAAAAGTTGGGCGGGCCAGAGAACACAATAGTTTTCAAATTCTAAAGTATATATACTAGTATTTCAATATATATAGTCAGTACACCTTCTGTTCACATTGAATACAAGATGAGCAGATGCATATATATATATAACTTTTTTTCTCGAATACGCACGAGTGTGTGTATCATATATTATAGAAGAAAAGGGTAGAAACCCTCCACACATGGAAGTACAATGTTATTTACAGGTAGCCCTCGGCCACCCCACCCGACTACTCAATTCACGGATTACTCGCTACTCTCCCACAATGCAAGGCCCAACACAAACGCCTCAACTTCCCCTCGTAGTAATCGTGCCTGCTTCCATGCCCTTGCTTCGCTTTCGATGCTCTTGAGCACCTTGAGTGTGGATGGCGCCTCTCCGTCGAAGATCACGGCATTTCGATGAATCCACAGCTCCCATAGGACCAAGATAGAGATTGTCCTAGCCAATTTCCGGTGTTGCCCAATTTCCTCCTGTCTGATGCACCACTCCGGAAGTGACTCTGTCGCCATTGGAACACGGTCTGGTCGTCCCAAGGCCAGGCACACCTTGCTCCATACATCTCTAGCGAAGACACATCCGATCATGATGTGTGTGATGGTCTCTTCATGCTGGCCACTGAATGGACACGAGCTTTGGTGAGGGAGTCCCCTTCTAGCGAGGCGGTCAGAGGTCCAACACCTATTCTTCATGGCCAGCCAAGCGAAGAATCGACGCTGTAGGGGCGCCCGTGACTTCCTCGTGAACTCCGCCGTTGGCGCAATCTCAAGTCCCGCGAACTTGGCCGCGTATGCCGATCGCGCCGAGAACATGTCATCCTTCTCCCACGCCCAATGTATCTTGTCCTGCGCATCCTCATGCAGGGCCACGTCCTCCACTCGCTGCCATAATCCCAAGAACTGTCTGAGTATGTCGACCGTAAGCTCAGGCCCGATGTCCGCCGCCCATGAGTGATTTGTGAGTGCCTCTGCGACTGTTCGTGAAGATCTTGCTTGTCTTGGTACCTTGGAGTAAAGCATGGGCGCCAGGTCCTGGACTCTGTAGCCGTCAATCCACTTGTCCTCCCAAAGTCGTGTGCCGTGTCCATGCCCCACCGTAGCTGTGCCGCCGCTCGAAAGAGTGCTCTTGATTCCGCTGGGATTGCGATATATACTACCAAAACCAAAATAAGCCACAACATTTGACCATATATACTACTCAAAACCAAAATAAGCCATACCATTTGACCATGAGGCAAGGTTGTGTGCAGGTACATACTACAAATCAGCATTCCGTTCCTTCACGCATTCCATGGCTGCCTACACCTCAACTTGTAACCTGTAAACATAATGGAGAGAATTATTTATGCTACAGCAAGGCCAATTGTGTAAACAAAACTTGCCTACTAAATTAGAAACCATCTACCGTGGTCTGTGGTCTTGGACACTAGACAGTAAACTACAATGATCTTCAGCAGTGGCGGAGCTTGAAAAGAAAAGTTGGGCGGGCCAGAGAACACAATAGTTTTCAAATTCTAAAGTATATATAGTCAGTACACCTTCTGTTCACATTGAATACAAGATGAGCAGATGCATATATATATAATTTTTTTCTCGAATACGCACGAGCGTGTGTATCATATATTATAGAAGAAAAGGGTAGAAACCCTCCACACATGGAAGTACAATGTTATTTACAGGTAGCCCTCGGCCGCCCCACCCGACTACTCAATTCACGGATTACTCGCTACTCTCCCACAATGCAAGGCCCAACACAAACGCCTCGACTTCCCCTCGTAGTAATCGTGCCTGCTTCCATGCCCTTGCTTCGCTTTCGATGCTCTTGAGCACCTTGAGTGTGGATGGCGCCTCTCCGTCGAAGATCACGGCATTTCGATGAATCCACAACTCCCATAGGACCAAGATAGAGATTGTCCTAGCCAATTTCCGGTGTTGCCCAATTTCCTCCTGTCTGATGCACCACTACAGAAGTGACTCTGTCGCCGTTGGAACACGGTCTGGTCGTCCCAAGGCCAGGCACACCTTGCTCCATACACCTCTAGCGAAGACACATCCGATCATGATGTGTGTGATGGTCTCTTCATGCTGGCCACTGAATGGACACGAGCTTTGGTGAGGGAGTCCCCTTCTAGCGAGGCGGTCAGAGGTCCAACACCTATTCTTCATGGCCAGCCAAGCGAAGAATCGACGCTGTAGGGGCGCCCGTGACTTCCTCATGAACTCCGCCGTTGGCGCAATCTCAAGTCCCGCGAACTTGGCCGCGTATGCCGATCGCGCCGAGAACATGCCATCCTTCTCCCACGCCCAATGTATCTTGTCATGCGCATCCTCATGCAGGGCCACGTCCTCCACTCGCTGCCATAATCCAAAGAACTGTCTCAGTATGTCGACCGTAAGCTCAGGCCCGATGTCCGCCGCCCATGAGTGATTTGTGAGTGCCTCTGCGATTGTTCGTGAAGATCTCGCTTGTCTTGGTACCTTGGAGTAAAGCATGGGCGCCAGGTCCTGGACTCTGTAGCCGTCAATCCACTTGTCCTCCCAAAGTCGTGTGCCGTGTCCATGCCCCACCGTAGCTGTGGCCGCCGCTCGAAAGAGTGCTCTTGATTCCGCTGGGATTGCGATATATACTACCAAAACCAAAATAAGCCACAACATTTGACCATATATACTACTCAAAACTAAAATAAGCCATACCATTTGACCATGAGGCAAGGTTGTGTGCAGGTACATACTACAAATCAGCATTCCGTTCCTTCACGCATTCCATGGCTGCCTACACCTCAACTTGTAACCTGTAAACATAATGGAGAGAATTATTTATGCTACAGCAAGGCCAATTGTGTAAACAAAACTTGCCTACTAAATTAGAAACCATCTACCGTGGTCTGTGGTCTTGGACACTAGACAGTAAACTACAATGATCTTCAGCAGTGGCGGAGCTTGAAAAGAAAAGTTGAGCGGGCCAGAGAACACAATAGTTTTCAAATTCTAAAGTATATATACTAGTATTTCAATATATATAGTCAGTACACCTTCTGTTCACATTGAATAATACAAGATGAGCAGATGCATATATATATAATTTTTTTTCTCGAATACGCACGAGTGTGTGTATCATATATTATAAAAGAAAAGGGTAGAAACCCTCCACACATGGAAGTACAATGTTATTTACAGGTAGCCCTCGGCCGCCCCACCCGACTACTCAATTCACGGATTACTCGCTACTCTCCCACAATGCAAGGCCCAACACAAACGCCTCGACTTCCCCTCGTAGTAATCGTGCCTGCTTCCATGCCCTTGCTTCGCTTTCGATGCTCTTGAGCACCTTGAGTGTGGATGGCGCCTCTCCGTCGAAGATCACGGCATTTCGATGAATCCACAGCTCCCATAGGACCAAGATAGAGATTGTCCTAGCCAATTTCCGGTGTTGCCCAATTTCCTCCTGTCTGATGCACCACTCCGGAAGTGACTCTGTCGCCGTTGGAACACGGTCTGGTCGTCCCAAGGCCAGGCACACCTTGCTCCATACATCTCTAGCGAAGACACATCCGATCATGATGTGTGTGATGGTCTCTTCATGCTGGCCACTGAATGGACACGAGCTTTGGTGAGGGAGTCCCCTTCTAGGGGGGCGGTCAGAGGTCCAACACCTATTCTTCATGGCCAGCCAAGCGAAGAATCGACGCTGTAGGGGCGCCCGTGACTTCCTCGTGAACTCCGCCGTTGGCGCAATCTCAAGTCCCGTGAACTTGGCCGCGTATGCCGATCGCGCCGAGAACATGCCATCCTTCTCCCACGCCCAATGTATCTTGTCATGCGCATCCTCATGCAGGGCCACGTCCTCCACTCGCTGCCATAATCCCAAGAACTGTCTGAGTATGTCGACCGTAAGCTCAGGCCCGATGTCCGCCGCCCATGAGTGATTTGTGAGTGCCTCTGCGACTGTTCGTGAAGATCTCGCTTGTCTTGGTACCTTGGAGTAAAGCATGGGCGCCAGGTCCTGGACTCTCTAGCCGTCAATCCACTTGTCCTCCCAAAGTCGTGTGCCGTGTCCATGCCCCACCGTAGCTGTGGCCGCCGCTCGAAAGAGTGCTCTTGATTCCGCTGGGATTGTGATATATACTACCAAAACCAAAATAAGCCACAACATTTGACCATATATACTACTCAAAACCAAAATAAGCCATACCATTTGACCATGAGGCAAGGTTGTGTGCAGGTACATACTACAAATCAGCATTCCGTTCCTTCACGCATTCCATGGCTGCCTACACCTCAACTTGTAACCTCTAAACATAATGGAGAGAATTATTTATGCTACAGCAAGGCCAATTGTGTAAACAAAACTTGCCTACTAAATTAGAAACCATCTACCGTGGTCTGTGGTCTTGGACACTAGACAGTAAACTACAATGATCTTCAAGTAGGGTCCCTACTCGTCAGAGATTGATACGACAAAAATTGTCAGCGGACATGTTTACTGGTCTCATTCTTTCTCCAATCCTCATCATGCACATCTTGGATTTCACCACAAGAGTTCTTCTTCTACCGCACCGGTTATTGTAGAATGGGAAATACAACAAACGAACCAAGGGAGAAGTTTCAAATCGCTGACACCGCCCTCTTCTTCCTTATCACGGGATCTCTTTCGCTAACAAGTTCGGTCTCCTTTCTGTATTCCCACAACTTCTTGATGCTCCTGTGCAGTTGGAAATGTTGTCCTCTTGGAGTCACGAGTCTTATAGCCTACATTTCTGTTAGTTGTTGCTTCGCCGTCCACCATCTTTGTAGGAGCAATTTGATAAAATACCACACTTTTCCTTGTACTTTGACTCAATGCCTCATCTTCCTTTTTATTAGATAAAATGTCACACTTTTGATTCACTGCAAGATAAAATGGCACACACTGATTTTTTAGCTTAATTTTTAGGTCCAGTCCCGCATGTAAGAATTCATAGGACAATTTTGCCCCTCGGTCGTTTTGACTTACTGGTTGGATCAAACCTCACCAGGGCCTTCCATCGTTTCTGCCAGCGATATGTTTCTATCAAAACCATGACAGACGAGACGAGGTAGAGAAGAAGAGGAACAGTCGCCTCGCCCGCTTCCTGTCACACGCGTCGCCAATTCCACCGCCATCGCCTGGTCGTGCCTCTGTCCCGACGTGTTGTCCTCATCTCCCGGCGCATCGCCCCGCTTCATCTCTTCTCCTAACGCTCCACCCGTTCCGTCGGATCCTCACCCGGCCGTGGCTCATCAAGCGAGCAGAACAATCGCTCCAGCCATCCAGCGGGGCCAGCAGCGACCTATACATGTACGCACTGCTATGGTGTGATAGCTGGGGCGATCAGAGGGTGCCGCAACGGCGTTGAGCGAAGGTCCGAGCGGCCAGTGTCTGACTGCTAGGGTGCTTGAAGGGGCGATGCCTTTTTCTTTCCAGCCGGCGACGAAGTGATTGGAGCGCGGCGAGACGGGGCAGACGGGCAGAGGGTTGTGGAGTGGGGAGGAGCCACACTTAGATGCGACGACGGCGGGACGGGCGATGCACCGGGAGGAGGCACGGTGAGGAGAGCAGGGTGGCGGCGTTGTTCGTCTCAGAGGTTCTGGTCACTGTCTCGTCTGCCGCTATTCTGATCGAACCAACCAAGTCAAAACAGCCAAGGGGCAAAATCGTCCTACAAATTCTTACGTGCGGGCCCAGACGTAGACCTAAAAATTGAGATAAAAAGTCAGTGTGTGACATGTTATCTAACAAAAAGAAGGATGTGCCACTGAGTCAAAGTACAAAGAAAAGTGTGTTACCTTATCAATTTCATCTCTTTCTAGAAGCCATAATTTGTCCTTCGTCAACGACCAACAATATGTACTCCGCCACTGCCAATGACAACGTGCGTCACGGTTAAGAATCAAAAGACCTCACCTATTTATATCAAACTTTTATATTTGTTCCGCACTTTCTTTTCACCAATTAGCAACTGTTTTTCTTTGTTTGCTTCTCCTTTAATTATTTTAGAACACGAAACCTATTTATTCTCATAAGTTTCACTATTTGATATGTTTGCCTGGCTTAAGTTCAGAAATTTTGTCTGATATTCATTGCATCCGAATTGAATACAAACAAGTTACGAAAATGATATAATGGAACATTTTACGAGTGCTCCTAATTTTATTTTAAGCTTAGAAGATGTATATTCTTACTAGAGGGAGCAGCGTCTTTCGGCGTTAGCACAACTGTTAGTATATGATACTACATCTATAACTAAATATAAGATGTTTTTGCGGTTCAATTGAACTAAAAAATGTCTTATATTTAGTTATCGAGATAGTATTAAGAATGTTTTTCAAACTGTGTCTAGCAAATTCACCTACCGGTTGTGTTGATAATATTGAACTATAGTGTTCCTTCTATTTTAGCGCAAATATAATTTTGCTAATATATAAATGTATGCGTTTATAAGAATTATGTGAGATGTTGAAAACATAGTTTAAGGGATTACATCAATTGAACTAAATTAAAATCTCTCCAAATCGAAGCAAATTAAAAGAGATGGAATAACATTCCTCAAAAATAATTTATGCCGCTTTGACATGTATTATAGCGTGTATATACTGTTTTTTAGTATATTTATATATTTTGCTGGACGGTACTAGAGCATAGCTCTATTTGATATCGTGATATTAAGTTTATAGGGGCTATGGTCAAACTTGGTGTATAAAAAGATAATTTTATGGGCAGCACTAGGCGCCTGTTGAACGGTGAAAGTCTCGATCGGTCACCTTCCCAGCCGTCTGATTGTAGCGTGCAAAGCCGTCTAACTACACCAAGCACGATGACAATGCCAAGGTTGAGATCCATGCCAAGGACTTCCAAGAACCAGATATAGGCATTTTAGAGTGTCAAAAGATATTGTTTAAAGTGCTCAAATTAAAGATCCAACACTACATGTGCATCGACATCATTCATGCAAATTCAACGAGCCCACGAATTTCAAACTTGGAGTTCATATGAAGAAACAACTGTCGTTTTACTAAAAAAAGGTCCGGAGCAAAAGATGACGCTCGGTACGACCGCGCACGGTCGTATTGGCGGTCGTACCATGCCTAGAAAGCTGCAAAATCACCCAGATCAGACGCGATTCTTGGTGGAGTTCGTCCCCGTTTATTTCCACGACTTCCTTGGCCACCAAGAGAGGTATTGAGATTGGATTTGGCTCATCTACAACCCTTGGATCAAAATGGAGGAGCTATATCAACGGAGGGATATGTATGTGTATTGTCAACTGGAGTATATATTGACGGACGATCGCATGACGCCGATCGCCTTGACGGCGGGCACCCCCGGTGATCGCCGGAAGGTCGGCGGGCGATTCTGGGCGCTTGCGGAAGAGGACGGCGGGGATGAGGAAGAAGACGGCGGACGCTCCGGCGGCTCGACGGATTACTCACCAACTCCCTCAGATGTCATTTGTGAAGCTTTCGATCCCGGCTACGACGAGGATGAAGTGGCGGAGATTGTGGAGGCAGTGGTTCCTCCTGAGGATCCGGCGAGGTCTGGGTTGCGGCCTGGAGAGACCTTGGAGTTACTCCGCCGTGTCATACATCGGAGGACGGCTGCGTCGGCGCCTCGGCCATGGAAGGGACCTATCCCCAAGGTAAGTATCCCGAAACTTACTCTCCTTGATTTGATTCCTCCGGATGCGTGGACGGTGGTAATGAATAGGAAGAAAGGCGGCCGTGCGGCGGCAGGCGGTGCCGGCGGGGCCGATCCCGATCGCGGTGGCTAGGGCGGCTCGTTTGAATTCCCTGATTGGCGCTGTTGGGCCTTCAGTGGCCACTGGGCCGCCTTCGGCTGGGCATGAGGCCCAGAGCGAAGGGGTCGCAGGTGGGCTGGTGGTTCCTGGGCTGGTCGCTGACAGGCCATCGGAGGAGGACTCCGTTTACGTGCGAGAGACATGCAACGAGTCCGCTGATCCCGTCGAGCGCCATAGGGTTTTCTGTCGTCGCTCTCCTCATCGGCTCGCCGATCGTGGGGGACGTGCCCGTCGAATCCTTCCGCTTCTCATGGCGGGTCAGGGGGCCGCGGGAAAGGATGCGGCGGAGCCGGCTGGGTCGGCTAGGGCCGGAGTTATGCCGCCTGCCTCAGGTGGTGGTTGCGGCGTGATGGTGCACTACAAGAAATATGTCAACTTGTGACCACCACTATTGGTCACTGAAAGGTCACAAATTTCCATTTACGACCTTTTTGTGACCAAAAACAGAAGGTCAAAAGCTGGCCGTCGTAAACTGACTATAGCGACCTTTCTTCTGGAATGGTCAAAGACGTTTACGACCAAAATATTCCTACTGTGGCGTTTTGGTCACTAGCAACCTTCCCAAGCCACGTAGGCATCCAGCGTGGCAAGCTGATGTGGCACAAGATTCAGCCCGGTCCAATTCGGTTTTCTACATGGGCCGAGCCCATTAATTCAACCTTTCTATATTTTTTTTCGTGTCAATTTTTGGTCGATTTCATGGGCCTAGCCCAACGTTGTAGCCTTTTTTATTGTTGGCCCATGGCCTTTTATTATTTATTGCTTTTCTATTTTCAGCCATTATATAGTCAAGCTGGTCCCACTAGTCAAATGGGTCCCACTTGTCATGATCATCTCTCAAATTGGTCCCACATGTCAGAAATGTACAAATTTGACAGATTATTTTCATAAGTGGACCCATTGGTCAAGTTTCTATTTCACAAGTTTTCAGATCACATACATAATCAAAAAGAACACATAAATTTCATCAAATATACCACTAAATAAATCTATTACAATCTTTACAACACATATATGCTACAATATGCTACTCTTTACTAAGTAGAACTTGACGGCTTCACACTTGCTTCACACTTCACACTTGAGCATCTGTAAAAGAGGAACAACCACAAATTTAAATCTCAATTGCAGTATAGGCCATATGCAGAAGCAGTTCAAAATTGAAACAACATCAATTAAACACACGCGCACAGAAACATAGGAGTCAAAATGCAGTATAGGACCAGGACAAGGAAACTCCTGTTATCAAATCAACACACAGCTTGTAGCAAAACAGCAACATAATACATTATAACGAGAGCATCATGCTGGAAAGAAACAACACAGAAACATGTGGATATCTCATGTGAGCATCATGCTATGGTTTTATTAAACAATGATACAACAACAGAATACAATATTTTCAATGCAAATTATGGTACTTGTAGCAAAACAGTTTGAAACAACAACTACACAATACATTATAACGAGAGTAAGCTTGAATCAAACATTGACAGATTGCTGCTAGTGCATACTACTATGATTCACACGAGCAAATTTTCAGAAGAACAAATAATGAAAACTGTGCAAATGCTCAAGAACTGATACTTGCTGTACCAGGAATAGGTACTTGCATACTGAAAAGAACAAATAACTGAAGCGATTATTCATGAACATGCGTATTAAAGGAACAAGAACAGAAAATTTTCAGTAGCACTTGTCATTGGAATTCAAAAGCATTTATCACACAAATTCAGAACTGGAGGTAAGTGATGAGGCAGCAACGGAATAATGACCTCCTGCCAGCTCTCAAGTGGAAGATGATCCATAGACAAGCAAAGTGCCAAGATTCTGGAAGAACAAAAATGAGCCGTGCCGTCGAGTCCCGCAGCCACCAACTCGCGCCGCTCGCCGCCGCGGTCACCACCTTCTTCGTCGACGCGGCGGTGCTGCCAGACCTGCAAAAAATAGAGGAGGCGTCTGGAATCAGGCAACGGAATCAGACGAATGGACATCAGACTTGCCAACTAATTAACTATAGCATGCTACAAAAACATTTCATTAACAAATTTGATTCAGGAACTAGCTTATTGAGTATGACAAAAATGCTTAGAATAAAAATCATTTCAAGAAATGCCGCAGTAGCTAAAAAACAAATGCTGGAAAATAAAAATAACGTATTTAAAAATGAGGCTATAGCTGGGCGCATTGGACNTGACAGATTGCTGCTAGTGCATACTACTATGATTCACACGAGCAAATTTTCAGAAGAACAAATAATGAAAACTGTGCAAATGCTCAAGAACTGATACTTGCTGTACCAGGAATAGGTACTTGCATACTGAAAAGAACAAATAACTGAAGCGATTATTCATGAACATGCGTATTAAAGGAACAAGAACAGAAAATTTTCAGTAGCACTTGTCATTGGAATTCAAAAGCATTTATCACACAAATTCAGAACTGGAGGTAAGTGATGAGGCAGCAACGGAATAATGACCTCCTGCCAGCTCTCAAGTGGAAGATGATCCATAGACAAGCAAAGTGCCAAGATTCTAGAAGAACAAAAATGAGCCGTGCCGTCGAGTCCCGCAGCCACCAACTCGCGCCGCTCGCCGCCGCGGTCACCACCTTCTTTGTCGACGCGGCGGTGCTGCCAGACCTGCAAAAAACAGAGGAGGCGTCTGGAATCAGGCGAATGGAAATCAGACTTGCCAACTAATTAACTATAGCATGCTACAAAAACATTTCATTAACAAATTTGATTCAGGAACTAGCTTATTGAGTATGACAAAAATGCTTAGAATAAAAATCATTTCAAGAAATGCCGCAGTAGCTAAAAAACAAATGCTGGAAAATAAAAATAACGTATTTAAAAATGAGGCTATAGCTGGGCGCATTGGACTGGAGCATATTGATGTGATCCAGTCAAAAAGACCAGACACAGGCTAGCCATCGCTAGCAACTACGTAGTACTAGCAAATGGTACATGCTTCACATGTGAGAATGTACACAATTTGATAATTGATCAAGCTACACACGAATATAAGCCCATGATTATGCTTACTGATCCAGACACGAAAAGCTATTCAAGTTTTCGCTCCAGGAATGCTTCTGCTCTGAACATTTTTTCAAGGGAGAGCTGCTATTACGTCAGTAGTACTGAAGAAATAGCAGTTTTGTAGTGTCTGTACTAGACCAGAAAGAGGAACAATGGCTGGTAGAGCACCCAATCAAATTTGGACTTGAGATTGTCAGTTTTCAGTAAGACCACTCTTGTTAGTTTTCAGGAACATGAGACCACTAGCAGCAGCTAGCAAGTGCAAGTGATTAGCAGCAGCTTGCAGGCATTCTGTCGAACAGAAGCTTGACATAACACAAAGAACAGGGCTCGATGGCCGGACATGGACAGAAAGAGCACTGGAGAAAACAAAGGAGGGGAAGGTAGTGGCTCACCTACGTCCGCAGAGTCGGACTGAGCGGCCCTGAGTAGCACAAGGAAGAATCGAGAGGAGGGAGCTCGGGGACCAGCAGAGGCACGTCCATCTTGTCCCCCCGAGTTCTAGCGACGATTGATCTTGGTGAGGCCAGGATCTGGACCCCTCCTACTTGGCTGTGCACCTACTTGGCTGTGCACCTGCGCGCATGCATTAGGGAGGGGAGGAAGGAAACCGCATCAGCAAAATCAAACCAAGCAACA
>LR880966.1:736278552-736293101 GCA_904067115.1 Aegilops sharonensis | reverse complement strand
CTGGAACATCTCATATGGTCCATGACGTTCAAAACGTCTTTGAAGTCCCGATTCTAAGCCGTTTAAGCATGGTGCACTAAACTACCAAGTAGTCATCATATTGAGCTAGCCAAACGTTCATAACGTCTGCATCTTGCTCTTGCAATAGGTCTGTCACCTAGCGGTGCATCAAGGACATAATTCTTCTGTGCAGCAATGAGGATAAACCTCAGATCACGGATCCAATCCGCATCATTGCTACTAACATTTTTCAACACAGTTTTCTCAAGGAACATATTAAAATAAACATATGAAAACAACAAACATAGGGAAGCAACAACGCGAGCTATTGATCTTACAACATAATTTGCAAAATACTACCAGGACTAAGTTCATGATAAATTAAAGTTTAATTAATCATATTAAAAACTCCCACTTAGACAGACATCTCTCTAGTCATCTAAGTGATTACGTGATCCAAATCAACTAAACCATGTCCGATCATCACGTGAGATGGAGTAGTTTCAATGGTGAACATCACTATGTTGATCATATCTACTATATGATTCACGCTCGACCTTTCGGTCTCCGTGTTCCGAGGCCATATCTGTTATATGCTAGGCTCGTCAAGTTTAACCCCTGAGTATTCCGCGTGTGCAACTGTTTTGCACTCGTTGTAGATGGACGTAGAACTTATCACACCCGATCATCACGTGGTGTCTGGGTACTACGAACTTTTAGCAAGCATACTCAGGGAGAACACCTCTTGATTATTTTAGTGAGAGATCATCTTATAATGCTACCGTCAATCAAAGCAAGATAAGATGCATAAAGGATAAACATCACATGCAATCAATATAAGTGATATGATATGGTCATCATCATCTTGTGCTTGTGATCTCCATCGCCGAAGCACCGTCATGATCACCATCGTCACCGGCGCGACACCTTGATCTCCATCGTAGCATCGTTGTCGTCTCGCCAACTATTGCTTCTACGACTATCGCTACCTCTTAGTGATAAAGTAAAGCAATTACATGGCGTTTGCATTTCATACAGTAAAGCGACAACCATATGGCTCCTGCCAGTTGCCGATAACTCGGTTACAAAACATGATCATCTCATACAATAAAATATAGCATCACGTCTTGACCACATCACATCACAACATGCCCTGCAAAAACAAGTTAGACGTCCTCTACTTTGTTGTTGCAAGTTTTACGTGGCTGCTACGGGCTGAGCAAGAACCGTTCTTACCTACGCATCAAAACCACAACGATACTTTGTCAAGTTGGTGCTGTTTTAACCTTCACAAGGACCGGGCGTAGCCACACTCGGTTCAACTAAAGTGAGAGAAACTGACACCCGCCGGTCACCTTTAAGCAACTAGTGCTCGAAGCGGTGAAACCAGTCTCGCGTAAGCGTACGCGTAATGTCGGTCCGGGCCGCTTCATCTCACAATACCGCCGAACCAAAGTATGACATGCTGGTAAGCAGTATGACTTATATCGCCCACAACTCACTTGTGTTCTACTCGTGCACATGACATCAACGCATAAAACCAGGCTCGGATGCCACTGTTGGGGAACGTAGTAATTTCAAAAAATTTCCTACGCACACGCAAGACCATGGTGATGGCATAGCAACGAGAGGGGAGAGTGNTCACTTGTGTTCTACTCGTGCACATGACATCAACGCATAAAACCAGGCTCGGATGCCACTGTTGGGGAACGTAGTAATTTCAAAAAATTTCCTACGCACACGCAAGACCATGGTGATGGCATAGCAACGAGAGGGGAGAGTGTCTGTCCACGTACCCTCGTAGACCGAAAGCGGAAGCGTTATAACAACGCGGTTGATGTAGTCGTACGTCTTCACGATCCGACCGATCCAAGCACCGAACGTACGGCACCTCCGAGTTCTGCACACGTTCAACTCGATGACGATCCCCGGACTCCGATCCAGCAAAGTGTCGGGGATGAGTTCCGTCAGCACGACGGCGTGGTGACGATGATGATGCTCCACTGACGCAGGGCTTCACATAAGCTCCGCGACGATATGACTTCTCCGGCGCAGGGCTTCGCCTAAGCTCCGCGATGATATGACCGAAGTGGAATATGGTGGAGGGGGGCACCGCACACGGCTAAGGAACGATCCGTAGATCAACTTGTGTGTCCTGGGGTGCCCCCCTGCCCCCGTATATAAAGGAGCAAGGGAGGAGGTGGCCGGCCTAGGAGGAGGCGCACCAAGGGGGGAGTCCTACTCCCACCGGGAGTAGGACTCCTCCTTTCCTAGTAGGAGTAGGAGAGAAGGAAGGGGAAGGGAGGAAGGGGTGCGGCCCCTCCCCCTAGTCCAATTCGGACTAGGCCTTGGGGGGGCGCGCGGCCTGCCCTAGGCAGCCCCTCTCTCTTTCCCGCAGGGCCCAATAAGGCCCAATACTTCTCCCCGGCGAATTCCCGTAACTCTCCGGTACTCCGAAAAATACCCGAATCATTCGGAACCTTTCCGAACTCCGAATATAGTTGTCCAATATATCGATCTTTACGTCTCGACCATTTCGAGACTCCTCGTCATGTCCCCGATCTCATCCGGGACTCCGAACTCCTTCGGTACATTAAAACTCATAAACTCATAATATAACTGTCATCGAAACCTTAAGCGTGCGGACCCGACGGGTTCGAGAACTATGTAGACATGACCTAGAACTATTCTAGGTCAATAACCAATAGCGGAACCTGGATGCCCATATTGGCTCCTGCATATTCTACGAAGATCTTTATCGGTCAAACCGCCTAACAACATACTTTGTTCCCTTTGTCATCGGTAGGTTACTTGCCCGAGATTCGATCGTCGGTATCCAATACCTAGTTCAATCTCGTTACCGGCACGTCTCTTTACTCGTTCCGTAATACATCATCTCGCAACTAACTTATTAGTTGCAATGCTTGCAAGGCTTATATGATGTGTATTACCGAGAAGGCCCAGAGATACCTCTCCGACAATCGGAGTGACAAAACCTAATCTCGAAATACGCCAACCCAACATGTACCTTTGGAGACACCTGTAGTACTCCTTTATAATCACCCAGTTACGTTGTGATGTTTGGTAGTACCCAAAGTGTTCCTCCGGTAAACGGGAGTTGCATAATCTCATAGTTACAGGAACATGTATAAGTCATGAAGAAAGCAATAGCAACATACTAAACGATCAAGTGCTAGGCTAACGGAATGGGTCATGTCAATCAGATCATTCTCCTAATGATGTGATCCCGTTAATCAAATGACAACTCATGTCTATGGTTAGGAAACATAACCATCTTCGATTAACGAGCTAGTCAAGTAGAGGCATACAAGTGACACTCTGTTTGTCTATGTATTCACACATGTATTATGTTTCCGGTTAATACAATTCTAGCATGAATAATAAACATTTATCATGATATAAGGAAATAAATAATAACTTTATTATTGCCTCTAGGGCATATTTCCTTCACGGGCAAGTTCTTCTCCAAGTGTTGGTCCGAACCGGGCGATGTCCGGCGCCCCCTGGGCAACCGGGGTCTATGCCAACCCGACATCTTGCCCATCTGGTGTGCCCTGAGAACAAGATACGTGTGAATCCTATCGGGATTTGTCGGCACATCGGATGGTCTTGCTGGTCTTGTTTTACCATTGCCGAAATGTCTTGTAACCGGGATTCCGAGTCTGATCGGGTCTTTCCGAGAGAAGGAACATCTTTCGTTGATCGTGAGAGCTTGTGATGGGCTAAGTTGGGACACCCCTGCAGGGTATAAACTTTCAAGAGCCGTGCCCGCGGTTATGTGGCAGATGGGAATTTGTTAATATACGGTTGTAGAGAACTTGACACTTGACTTAATTAAAATGCATCACCCGCGTGTGTAGCCGTGATGGTCTCTTCTCGGCGAAGTCCGAGAAGTGAACACGGTTTGAGTTATGTTTGGACGTAAGTAGTTCAGGATCACATTCTTGATCATTACTAGTTTGCGACCGTTTGCGTAGCTTCTAATCCTATTCTTGTATTCGTAAGTTAGCCTCCATACATGCTTAGTTGCTGCTGCAACCTCACCACTATCCATTCCTTACCCATTAAGCTTTGCTAGTCTTGATACCCATGGTAATGATATTGCTGAGTCCTCGTGGCTCACAGTTTACTACAACAACAGTTGCCCAGTCAACTCTGTCGGAGCTAAGCTCCCATGTCGAGAGAACTTTCGAGGATGTAGGAACACCAGTTCCTTTATCGGAAGGGCAGTCTTTGCGCAATTTCAAACAAACTCAGGTCTTATGGAATGGTGCAAAAATGGATTCTTGATTCTTTTTACAATAATTCATTTTTAATAAGCACTCATTTGGGATCTTGCTTAATCTCCAAAAAGAACCAAATTACATAATGGAATGGTAGTATTAAAAAAAGTAAGTGTGGAAAAAATGACAAGAAGATATTGGAACATTAATTTGAAAGAGATGATAAAAGCAGGAGTACAGTGTCCGGGCGTGTCCATTTTCAGCCCTATTCGTATGTGGATGGAGTCATGCTTCTCATTTTCTTCTTTATATGTCCCATCACATGCTTGTGATTGGTGGAGATGAAGAGAGAGAAAGAAAAGGAAAGAGAAAAGAAAGAGAAAATATGGTTTGGGTGAGCTGCGCCCTATGTGGCTGACTGACCGGTTGCGTCCGCGAGCCCTCATACTCTCCCTATATTTGGTCTCATTATAAGGGTTTGCGAACGTCCCAGATGTATATGTAACGCCCCCGGTGTCATGCAACAGTAACCCTCTGTGATTAAACTAATCATGTTTCCAAACAGTGCTTAATCACCCTTTGTTCAATATCCCATTTGAAATTTCAGTCGATTCAAATTCAAGTGAAATTAGAAGTTGCACAAAAGATGCTGGAAAAATGTTCACCATTTAGCAAATATTCCAAAACAACTTGTTGTTAAGGAAAACAACATCACCTCAAGTCAAAGTGGGCCAAAGCATTTAAATCAGTGCCAAACAACACTATAAATGTCTAAATTCATTTTTGAAAAATACCAAAGGATTCCAAAACTTCCCAAACATTCTGTGGCTATGAGGAATATACAATAGTATTTATGTGACCAAGGTTCACATTTTTACTAAGTCATTTGATGGCTCAGATTATTACAAAACTATCTCTGGAAATAAAGCAGAGATAAAAAAAATAGAAAAGGGAGAGAGAGAGAGAGCAACCTCCTCCCTGGACCGAACCCACCTAACCCACTCCAGCCAGGCCCAGCCCATCTTCCTCCTCGGTCGTCTTCTCTGTTCACCGGACCCTGTGCGCGCCCCGAGTCGCGTCCCCGCCGAACCCACCTCACCGTCGGCGCCTCGGTGGATAAGGTCGAGCCCCCCCTCGACGCCTCGACCTCCTCCCCACCTACCTCCACTCCCCTCTCTCGCCTCCCAGATCCACCCGCTCCTCCCCCCACTCTGTCTCGCTCGCCCGCCTCACCCGAGCGCCATCGCCGCCCTCCACCTAGCACTACCGCGGCGAGCGTCGCCCCCACTCCCCTTCGATGAGTCCACCGGCCTCCCCAACGTCGACTGCTTTGCCTTCGCCCACTGGAACGAGCTGGGAGGCCCTCTTCCGTCTGCATCTACGCGGATGACCCCCCCTTCTTCAACCTCTGACCTCCATCGTCGCCGCCGTCGAATTCCAGCCACATCGAGCCTCCCCCGAGCCCGCTTTGCACATCTGCAGGAGCGCTGTGAGCTCCTCTCCTTCTCCCCTCACTCCCTGCTCATCCCCGCGCTCGTAGCCGCCGACCACGTCATGGCCGTACTCGTCGCCGTAGACGAGCTCGGCGCCGTGACCACCGTAGCCCGAGCTCGCGTCCGAGCTCGTAGACGAACTCCTGGAGCTCCCAGGAGCCCAACGAGCCTGAGCACGTGCCTCCCCGTGCCCCCTAGCCGCTAGCCCGACCACCCTCATCTCCGGCCGCCGCCTTGCCTCACCACCGACGGCACTCCGGCCACTCCCCGCCCGGGCCACCACCGCAGTTCGACGCGCGCTGCTCCGCTCGTTCGAACGCCCCCTCACGCGCGTGAAACGGTTGCCCGTAGGCAAAATCCGACGAGGCCCGAGGCCCTCCGCCACGTTTTGGCATCGCCGGCGTCAAGCCGCCGGCCACCGCCGACGTGGCCGATCTAGGGCCACCCCCAGGGTCGCTGCCAGCGGGCCCCACGGGCCCCAGTTGACCGGGTTGACCCAGTCAACTGCTGACTGGGCAGCCCCAGCCACTAACATTCGGGCCCCACCGCTTAATTAAGCTAATTAAAATGTTTTTATAATTAAAAGTAATTAGTTTAGCTAATTAGCCACTAACATGTGGGGCCCATCAGCTAATTAACCTCAGTTTAGTTTAAAATAAGCTCTGTTAAGTAACAGAGGCTGACAGGTGGGTCCCCCGTGTCAGTTTTGACCAGTCAACCGGACTGTTGACTGCTAACGTCATTCCTACGTCATGCTGACATCATATTCCTTTTCTGTTAATATAAATAATTTCAGAATATTAATAAAACTTTAAAAATTCATATAAAATAATCTGTAACTCGGATGAAAATGTTTTCTATATGAAAGTTGCTCAGAAAAATCCAATGAATCTGAAAATGCGGTCCGTTCAGCTATCACATGCCTCTAGCATGCTGAACATGGAACATTTCCCCTCCGGTCATCTGTGTGACACGGGCCCGGAACCGGGAATACATTCCCGGTTGAATTCCCCCTTCACCTATATCGTGTAGCCATGCGTTAGGTCACTCCCGGCACAGCATATTGCCACGTTCTGCTTTGTGATGCTATGTTTGCTTTATATTTACTGTTTCTTCCCCATCTTCTCTTCGGTAGACCCCGAGACCGATGCCGCCCCTGTGATCGACTACGTCGACGACGACCCCTCCTTGCCAGAGCAACCAGGCAAGCCCCCCCTTTGATCATCCCGATATCGCCCATTCCATTCTCTCATGCTTGCATTAGATTTTGCTACTGTTATTGTTTGCACCTATTCTGATGCATAGCCTGCTTTTGTACCTACTGTTGTACCTTACCTGCTTATCCTAAACTGCTTAGTATAGGTTGGTTAGAGACCCATCAGTGACCCCCCCCCCCACTTGACTCGACTGCCCCGCTGGATTATCAGAAGACCCGATCAACGGGATCAAAGACCAGGACCCGACACCTCACGTCACATCACGCCCCTTCGTTGCTCGACTCTGCAGTGTTACTATTGAGTGCCGAGGGTGAGACCTCTACAGCACTTCTGATGTTAACCTGTAGTGTAGCTATTCGGTCATGGTCATCGAGGGTGATTTCCTCCTTAACCATTTCCGATACGGCTCTGTCGTGCAACCCCTCAAGTGTGAACCTCGAGGGTGGATCCTCTTACGTTCACCTTGATGATTACATCGAGTGGAATTCACCGGGGGTGATTCCTCGGGTTTTCCCCTTAATGTTTGGACACACGGATACTTGGACTTTACCACGGTTACTTGGAAAGACGGGTCGACCCTGAGGGGTACCCGCGCGTGCTTAATTGCGAGTGATGTGGAAACGGATTGACCTGGAGGGTGCCCGCGAGATAATTACGAGGCGTGGCCGGGCATTCCTAGCCCTTGCCGCAAGTCCTCGAGACGGGGCAACGGGGTCACATCTTTCGTGAGTCTCTGCTTGTTACCACGCGTTCCTAATCCACTACGATTTGGATATTTGATCCGAGGGGCCTCTGGCCTGATAGCACTAACCATCATGTGGGCATAGTATGGGCGTTCTGCGTCGTATACATCAGCCGAAGCTTAATAGACGTCAACGACTGAGCGGCGCGCGCCGGGTTGGACTGCGTGAGCGCCTGCCTTGTTGAAGGAGGTAGCTAGGTCTGCTCACCGGCCGCCCTCGCAACGTGCAGGAGTTCCCGGGGAGATGGCCCATGACCCCTGCGGGCATAGGTTTAGTCCGGCGTGCTGGCCTCTCTATTAAGCCTAGGTCGGGTTGCGGCGTATTGTTTGGCCGAGGCCGGGCATGACCCTGGAAAGTGTGTCCGGCCGGAGTTAAGCGAGCGTGGTGGGTAAGTTGGTGCACCCCTGCAGGGAAGAAAACATCTATCGATAGCCTGTCCTACGGTAACGGACACTTGGAGTTGTATCCCGATCGATACAACTAGAACTGGATACTTGAGATGAGACATGGATATGAGCAATGGATTGCGATGAGAATTGGATTGTGATGATAACTGGATAGTGTGGCTCTGGGATGCCTTTCTCGCAGGGAGTCGAGAAAGGATCTCCGGCCGAGGTTGATAACACTACTACTACTTTACTTTATGCTACTCTACTCCTTCCGGTTGCTGCAAGATGGTGGTTTTCAGAAGATGCTAGTCTTCGATAGGACTAGGCCTTATCTCTATTCTGGCATTTCTGCAGCCCGGTCCACATATACAGCCTTCCTTTGATAATGTTGCATATGTAGTGTAGATCCTTGCTTGCGAGTACTTTGGATGAGTACTCACGGTTGCTTTGCTCCCCCTTTCCCCCCTTTCTTCTTCTTTCCGGTTGGTGCAACCAGATGCGGAGCCCAGGAGCCAGATGCCACCGCCGATGCCTACTACTACGCGGAGACCGATGATGACCAGGAGTAGTTAGGAGGCTCCCAGGCAGGAGGCCTTGCCTTTTCGATCGATGTTGCTTTTGTGCTAGCCTTCTTAAGGCAAACTTGTCTAACTCATGTCTGTACTCAGATATTGTTGCTTCCGCTGACTCTTGTGTTTTCGAGCTTATGTATTCGAGCCCTCGAGGCCCCTGGCTTGTAACATAAAGCTTGTATTATTTTGTTTTGTGTCTAGAGTTGTGTTGTGATATCTTCCCGTGAGTTAGGTCACTCCCGGCACAGCATATTGCCACGTTCTGCTTTGTGATGCTATGTTTGCTTTATATTTACTGTTTCTTCCCCATCTTCTCTTCGGTAGACCCCGAGACCGATGCCGCCCCTGTGATCGACTACGTCGACGACGACCCCTCCTTGCCAGAGCAACCAGGCAAGCCCCCCCTTTGATCATCCCGATATCGCCCATTCCATTCTCTCATGCTTGCATTAGATTTTGCTACTGTTATTGTTTGCACCTATTCTGATGCATAGCCTGCTTTTGTACCTACTGTTGTACCTTACCTGCTTATCCTAAACTACTTAGTATAGGTTGGTTAGAGACCCATCAGTGACCCCCCCCCCCACTTGACTCGACTGCCCCGCTGGATTATCAGAAGACCCGATCAACGGGATCGAAGACCAGGACCCGACACCTCACGTCACATCACGCCCCTTCGTTGCTCGACTCTGCAGTGTTACTATTGAGTGCCGAGGGTGAGACCTCTACAGCACTTCTGATGTTAACCTGTAGTGTAGCTATTCGGTCGTGGTCATCGAGGGTGATTTCCTCCTTAACCACTTCCGATACGGCTCTGTCGTGCAACCCCTCAAGTGTGAACCTCAAGGGTGGATCCTCTTACGTTCACCTTGATGATTACATCGAGTGGAATTCACCGGGGGTGATTCCTCGGATTTTCCCCTTAATGTTTGGACACACGGATATTTGGACTTTACCACGGTTACTTGGAAAGACGGGTCGACCCTGAGGGGTACCCGCGCGTGCTTAATTGCGAGTGATGTGGAGACGGGTTGACCTGGAGGGTGCCCGCGAGATAATTACGAGGCGTGGCCGGGCATTCCTAGCCCTTGCCGCAAGTCCTCGAGACGGGGCAACGGGGTCACATCTTTCGTGAGTCACTGCTTGTTATCGCGCGTTCCTAATCCACTACGATTTGGATATTTGATCCGAGGGGCCTCTGGCCTGATAGCACTAACCATCACGTGGGCATAGTATGGGCGTTCTGCGTCGTATACATCAGCCGAAGCTTAATAGACGTCAGCGACTGAGCGGCGCGCGCCGGGTTGGACTACGTAAGCGCCTGCCTTGTTGAAGGAGGTAGCTAGGTCTGCTCACCGGCCGCCCTCGCAACGTGCAGGAGTTCCCGGGGAGATGGCCCATGAGCTCTTGGGGCATAGGTTTAGTCCGGCGTGCTGGCCTCTCTATTAAGCCTAGGTCGGGTTGCGGCGTATTGTTTGGCCGAGGTCGGGCATGACCCTGGAAAGTGTGTCCGACCGGAGTTAAGCGAGCGTGGTGGGTAAGTTGGTGCACCCCTGCAGGGAAGAAAACATCTATCGATAGCCTGTCCTACGGTAACGGACGCTTAGAGTTATATCCCGATCGATACAACTAGAACTAGATACTTGAGATGAGACATGGATATGAGCAATGGATTGCGATGAGAATTGGATTGTGATGATAACTGGATAGTATGGCTCTGGGATGCCTTTCTCGCAGGGAGTCGAGAAAGGATCTCCGGCCGAGGTTGATAACACTACTACTACTTTACTTTATGCTACTCTACTCCTTCCGGTTGCTGCAAGATGGTGGTTTCCAGAAGATGCTAGTCTTTGATAGGACTAGGCCTTCTCTCTATTCTGGCATTTCAGCAGCCGAGTCCACATATACAGCCTTCCTTTGATAATGTTGCATATGTAGTGTTGATCCTTGCTTGCGAGTACTTTAGATGAGTACTCACGGTTGCTTTGCTCCCCCTTTTCCCCCTTTCTTCTTCTTTCCGGTTGGTGCAACCAGATGCGGAGCCCAGGAGCCAGATGCCACCGCCGATGCCTACTACTACGCGGAGACCGATGATGACCAGGAGTAGTTAGGAGGCTCCCAGGCAGGAGGCCTTGCCTTTTCGATCGATGTTGCTTTTGTACTAGCCTTCTTAAGGCAAACTTGTCTAACTCATGCCTGTACTCAGATATTGATTGCTTCCGCTGACTCTTGTGTTTTCGAGCTTATGTATTCGAGCCCTGGAGGCCCCTGGCTTGTAACATAAATCTTGTATTATTTTGTTTTGTGTCTAGAGTTGTGTTGTGATATCTTCCCGTGAGTCCTTGATCTTGATCGTACACATTTGCGTGTATGATTAGTGTACGATTGAATCGAGGGCGTCACAAGTTGGTATCAGAGCCGACTGCCTGTAGGAATCCCCCTTCCAACTCCTTGGCCGAAGTCGAGTCTAGACATTACAAAAACTTTTACTAACATGGCTGTGTGCCTTACGGGCCCACGTCGCCATTGGGTGGTATTAGGATCTTTTATTCCTCATCTATACTCTGGGACTCTGATCTCTCTACTATTCGGGTTAAACGATTTTACTAAAATCTAACTTTAGGTTCTCGGAAATACTTTCTCTCGGAGAGGCCCTTCAGTCCAGATGATCGTCGACTGCACCAGAAGATTTCGAAGATACTCTCCGATTTTCTCTCGAGACCTTGTGCCTGTTGCTTTTGCAATTCCCTTGCACCGAAATATCCCTATGGATAAATACTTACACCTGTCATGCTTACTTTATTCCCAGTCGATCTTGTTATTACAAGATACCCCGATAATATTTTGTGCCTACTGCCTTGCAGTTTTTTGCCACCTGAATACCCCTAAGAATAATTTCTCGCACTTTCCGAGTATCCGCTCATCCCCAGTCGTTCAGGTGTTTCACAAAAGTCTTTGAAATACTATTCAATCCTCCGAAAATCCTTAGCAGCTTTATTGCTCTGCAAATACTTGTCTACTCGCATTATGGATGCTTCACATATATCTGGCAATATTCACTAGTATCTTTTGACACCGTCATTTGATCCTATTGATTCAACATGTGTGCGAATGCACACAATCATCTATCAACCCTTCTAAATTATCTTTCCGGCTCAGACATCATTTTGGAACATGAGCTGGTTCTCGACCAAACTATTGGCCGTCTATTGTACCCTTAGGTCTATTGAATATATCCACCCTTGATCAGAGCATCTGCCTCTGATCCTTCGATTTGGTATCATAATTCCTTTGCATTTGAGCTTCGAATTATTCAGATGATTCCATAACCTGTTGCATTTGCATTATTTCTTCCTCTTATTGAGTACCGATACTCACATCAGATCCCTTATGGACCACTAGATCCTCGTTGGATTTTATCCGACAACGCCCTTCCTATTCTATAACCTTGTGAGCCTTTCCTCGGATACCTAATGCCTTTGGTAAATTGTATCCTTTGCTTTCTCAACCATGATCTCCCTTCGAGTTTGAGTTAATTACTCCTAAAGATTGTGGTATATGTTTCTAAGATGCCCCGATGGGTCGAACATATACCTTCCTTAATTTTTGTGAACCCAAAAGTCTTCATGGGTCATAAACTCCTGGTTTTCCGCCAGTTAAACTTTCAAACTCTAAACATTCTTAACTGAGAACAGTAAATGAGAAGTTGTGTATTGGAGAAGTGGGAGTCGACCTTGAACCTTGCGTTCATGCCCATGGACACGATGTTGATCTTATCATGGATGCTTCTCTTAAACCCTATTCGGTATAGGTTCATCTTATATATGGGAAATGGTCTTTTGCAACTGTGGTTCCGACCATATTTTCTTCTTGATTCCATTTCTCGGACAAGTTAGAGTAATTGTCTCCTATGGATCAATACACCAGTCCAACCTTTACTTTGATCTTGTGTCGAGTATTACCCCCCTGGTATCTCGAGATTATCATGGAACTGCATAACTTCTTATGAGTTCTTCATCAAGTGCTACCTTCCCACTGATTCCAATTTTTCACGGGCTCTGAGTTATTAAACACTCAAAGACACCGATAACTGAACCGAGTCCGCTCTACGGTTCAACAACTCTTCAGTAAGCTTCTATAAGTACGAGTTTGTACCCGATCACGCCATTCCTAGCCTGTTTGGCTATATCATTGTCGTGATGATTCTAACTGTGCTACCTGGCCCTTATTCCTGGAGCACAACTTTTCGATGATGAGCGAAGCTTACGTCGATCTTCCTCGTCATATCATTTTTCCTTGAACAACAAGCTTGATTTCGAGTTTGTGTCGTATCCGTGGTTCCAATAGCCTTTCGCTTCATCCTTCCTGTTGCTTGATGTCGTCGCTCCTCGATGGCATCTTCGTAGAGCCTCTCCACAAATGTGTGGTGATCAACATCAACATTTGGACTTCTGTTGAGATGACAATTGAATTCATGGTGAGAAATACCATCCTTGACTTCCTGCCAATACAGACTTGGTCATGTTTTGGTTATATGTTACATTCCTTGACATTCTTGGAATTGTTCCTTTATACTTCTTGTGACCTTCATATTCAATCTTGCTTGAAACACCATGTTAATGTTACCTTGAAGCATTGCCTGAGGTATTCTGACTATCAACAAGAACATTGGAAGCACATTGTCGAATGTTTCTTGTTCTATCATCCAGACACCGTTGCATGGATAACATCATGAATTTCCTTGCCCTTTATCTAAATGGTGATGTACTTGTTGTTGTAGCATGTATATCATGCTCTACTTTCCGTTGGGAAGGATATACTCCCAAATCTGGTGTGTAAACACATTTTCCTTTCCATTGGTCTGATTAATCCGATAATTTCATTTTCCTTTCCATTGGTTTGTTTAACCTTCTTGTGATCTATATGATATAAGCAGAAATAATCCCCTGCTTATAAAATGCCCCGATGTACAACCTTGTCAGTGAGACCCTGTTACTATTGTTGATGACATTCTGGTAACCACTGATGGACGCGAACCTTGCCGATTGGTCCGCCTCGTTCAACGAGCAGGAATATGGTTCTCTTCGTCCCTCGCCCTTGGTACCAACATGGTTGCCAACATAACTGACAGGCTATCCTCCGACAAAGCTTGCTATCATAACCGTGTAACATGTCACCGCTCTTTCTACTTTTAACCCACATGGTGGGCCCATAACCCACAGTTCCACAGGATCGAAGCCTGACTCTCCTGTACAACCTTGATGCCGAAGTATCTTATGCTCTTGGCCTTGTGTGTTATCGCGAGCCACCCTCTGTAGCGACCAGACCCGAATGGATCCAGTCTCTGTGCTCAGTGTCATCCCTGGATCAGTAATGCTGACACCACACAGTACTTTGAAGGATTTATTTCAGAGTAGCAATCACACACTTATTACATCGTTGTCCACAAGGGAACTTATTACAATAATATGGCTTAAGGCCATCTAATAATAACAGCGGAAGGCTTGGAAGATAAGCGAGTCCATCTACTCCAACGGCATCACTGAGTATAGAACCACGACCTAACACCTTACTCGTCGTCTGAAAAGTCTGCAACGTGAAAGTTGCAGCCCGAAAACGGGTCAGCACATGGAATATGCTGGCAATGTAACACATAAGAGCAATGAAGGAAATAAGCCTATACTACATGCATATATGGCTGGTGGTAAGGCTCTACGGTTACATTTGCATAAAGCTGATTTTTCCCTACATCAAAGGAATAGTTTTTATTTAACTATCATGGTGGTTGTTAAACATTGAGAATGGTTGACAGCATCCTCAATCCCAATTAAAAGTACTCATCAAAACCCAACAACTTTTATTAGAGGTAACATGTTGAGATTCACATGATA
>LR880966.1:736235353-736248878 GCA_904067115.1 Aegilops sharonensis | reverse complement strand
CGGGCAGGGTGGGGCCCATCCTCCTCCCTCAAGCTCCCACGTTTGCTATTTCGTGAATCCCGTAATCCTTCTCTCCGTGAGTCTAGCATTGCCGTTTTGTTTGTGGTCATCTAAAAGCACACCGAGATGATTTTTGTTTCTGCCACCTAGGATACTTCTCGATGTGCACGGAGAATCAAACAAACTCTTCATTAAGAGTTACACTCTCATTAAGGAGTCAACCTTTTTCCCTTGTACACTGACTTATTTAATGCTACCTTTTCGTTTAGAGAATCAGTTTAAGACCTTACGCATTGAAAAGTATCCATCCTAGCTAGTATCATGCGTATGGTATTGGTGTATGATACTATATACATAGTGCATGCTGATTGTTCTGGGTAGTATCTAAGTTCGGCTCGCCGGGGCAAAGCCACCTTACCCTCAATCAGTAAGTGATAGGTTGGTATCATAGATGACCTTATTTATTGTCATGCATGACACATAGTATCACATCATTTAATCTGATACGATATCATATCATGATACTCAATCCTCTCTTTCTTTATATAATTGTATACCACATCATCTAAATTGTTTTAATAGTTTTCGTGTAGAATCAGTTTAAGACGCACCCTGTTGCATAAACTATTTTACTGTCGACTCTAAATTACGTGGAATGAGGACTGTTTTTGATTACCCGTCGGTGGAGATGAACAATTTTCTTGCAGTAAAAAAAAGACTATGACTCTACACATTTGCTCATAAAAATATATTTAAAAATATTTCAGTACAAACAGAGAAAACCTAGATACATATTCTATTTTAGTACAACTTGACTATGACAATACCGATCGTCGGTTGCAAGCGATGTGAAAAGGACATTCTTGATAAACAATGTGCCCGATGCGCGGTGATGGACTCGCGCAGGTGGAGGTAGTTGTCTGGCGTCAAGGTGGCGTCGATGACGGAGTGATCTGACAAGGTAGAAGCCTCAATATCTGCTCTGAAGACGGACCTGTGGAAGATGGCGACGACGACACATGTGAGTGCGTCAGACCAGTTTATGCCCCAGACCCGGTATGTGGCTCGGCTGGGGCTTCTGACTTTTGATGATAGGATCAGGTGAGTAGTCTGGGTATGTGGCCCAGGTAGCACCCCTGCATCATTTGGATAGGAGTAGTGGCATATGTTGCCAAGATGACGGATTCAGGCATATTGTTGTAATACTTTGTAAGGTCCTCGAAAATAATCAATAAAGTGGCCGTATGCATCTCCCAGATGCAGAGGCCGGGGGTCATCCTCCTTTTCTAAAAAAAATATGAAAAGCACAATAAACAGCTTGCAGGAACTAGAACTCCTATGTTGTTTGGCATTACTGTTGATGCGGGGTACAAAGAAAAGCACATAGCAGATTGTGAATCGATTCTAGCGCGGTAGCGCCGACTGATGTTTCCGTTTTCTTGAGATACAAAAAATAGAGCTGACCGGGGGGAGTAAAAGAGAAAGCAATCACTGTCGAATTCCCTGGGTGACAGGCAACTGGTTAAGTTAATCTGATGATAGGAGTATTGCTTTGCAGACAAGACACATAATTATGTTGCCCCTCAAATCAGGGTAAAGAGGTGAGTAAACTGATTGACGAAAGCAAAGGCAAAAAGCGGTTTAAACAGGCGTCCACTGAAGCAAAAGGCAAATACTGGCAACACCAAAACATACTACTCCCTCCATCCCATAATATAAGAACATTTTTAACACTAGTATAGTGTTAAAAACGTTCTTAAGGATGTTGTGCTCTGCCTGGAATACAATCATAAAGTTGAAAGTACCAGAGATTCCTAAAGGCATACCATCAGAAAAGCTTCCTTGACCAATAGGGTAAATCAAGAAAACAGCAGTAGCAGCTGCAACAGGAGCTGAATATGCAACAGCAATCCAAGGACGCATACCCAGACGGAAACTAAGTTCCCACTCACGACTTTAGAACAGAGGGAGTACTTTACAAGCCGAAGAAAAGCACATTCTTCACAGCAAACACAAGAAATTTAGTCTTTTTGTTTGGAGTCGAACACAAGAAATTTAGTCGAGCACACACACGCTAATCGACTTTTTTTTCCAGTTTCTTTTTTTCTTATTTTTTTTTCAGTTTCTAGATTTTTTTAGTGAATTCAGTTTCTAGTTTAGGCCGCCTCCCGCGCGGCGCGGCCCACAACGACGAATGGCATCATTTTGCAATGTGTCACTCGCGAACAATTCGGCCCGAGGACCGTGTGCACCACACCGCACAACCGTGTGATAAGCCTCTGACAACGGATTCCATTTGTTACGGTGAGACCCCTAAAAAATTTTTTGTTACGGCGAGAAATAAATCTCTCTACCCCGATCTGATCCGGCCGGCGATCTGCATGGCCGCCGACGCGAAGCCACCGCCGGCGACGACGCTGCAGGACGTCCCGGACAGGCTCCTGGAGCCGATCCTGGCGCGTCTCATGTCGTCGCCTCTCTGCCTCGTCCGGGCGGCGGCCACCTGCAAGCGGTGGCGCCGGATCATGGGCCGCTCATGGTTCTTCGCCAGCGAGCTCCAGAGAGCCCACCCACCGGCCCCAAACCGACGCCCCGTCGCAGGAAACTACTACAACCGTGTGTGCCCCCTGGGCGGCCGGGAGATCGTCTTCGTCCCCACCTCGCCGGCGGCGCAGCACCGCGTCGAGAGCCGCCACTTCTCACTCGACCTCCTCCCCGGCGGCAGCGGAAAATGGGAGATCGTGGACAGCAGCCGCAGCCTCGTCCTCCTCGCCAAGAAGAAAAAGAGCGGGCGGATGCGCCGCTGCTTCCCCGACCTCGTGGTTTGCGAGCCGGCCACGCGGCGCTACCAGCTGATCCCGCGCATGGAGGAGATGAAGCGTCACCGCTGCCTGGGCTCGTACCTCGTCGGCACGGAGAGGCGCGCTGAGTTCAAGCCTGAGATCGGCGTGCATGTCGTCGACAGCATGGAAACATTCAAGGTCGTCTGTGTGGTCTATCAACAATACGACGGGGTGTGTGACGACATTGGCAGCGCGAGGGCATGCTTCTTCGCCCGGGACGGCAAGAGCTAGGCACGGAGGGGGAAACATGAGACGCACAGCTGGTACGCCGAGACCTTGGTAACAACTTCTGCCTCCATGGCACTGACTTGTTGCATTTCCTCGGTCACGCTGGATGCTCTTTGTTCTGGAGCATCCAAGGCCAGAAGGAGCGCATGCTGACTTACGGTCCCCGCTGGTTGCCACACGGCTTCCAAGGGACGGCCCTGCGAGTCACGGACGACAGTACCCGCCAGAACATTCGATTTGTTTGCTTGCAGGGGAACACCCTCCAGATCTTTGTGAGACCCACGATCACATACTTAGGTAATGCGTGGGAGCTCCACAAGAGTCTCGAGTTGATGGAGGCAACGCGTGGGCTGGAAGGGTATAAAGAGGGGTACTTTGAGGACTCTTTAAAGGTTGTTGTAACCAGCCCGAAGTCCATCGTTCTCGCTCCGGCAAATGGAACATGGCTATTCTCCGTCGACCTTGATACCATGGAGGTGCCAAAACGCAACCACAAGACAACCGATCATTTGGGCTTGCGGGATTCTCCGTGCGAGCTGCCCTGGCCACCTGCTATACGTGCTTGCGTTACTTGCATAGAGGGTTGTGTACGGCAAGAACAAGGGCCATGTCCGCATATTTGTATTTGTTGATGGTGTACGCCTTCTACGGATCTGGATGTAATTTTTATTATTTCTGGTGTTCGTTATACTGCATGATTGAAGATGAATAGATTGTAAGTTTTCTTGCAAAAAAGGCAGTGATTTCCCCTAATTTTGTTTGAAGAAAAGCACATAGCAGACGAGTTCTTCAGATCCAAAAAAGGGAGCTGACCAGAGGGAGTAAAAGAGAAACCAACCACTGAGAGTTCCCTCGTCAACATGTAATTAGTTTCCTCCAACTTAAAATAAGTGTAGTGGTTTTGATTCAAATTTAAACTAAAAGAATGACACTTATTTTGAAATAGGAGGACTAGTAAGTAATATGATACTTATGAGTATTGCTCCGCAGACGAGACACATAACATAGGGAACCGCTAAATCTCAGTCGACTGAGATTTAGTGAAGTCTCAGTCAACATGTTGTCCGTTGGATTGTTTGTCTCCTTGAAGATTAGTGCGCTGCTGGTTTTTGCTTAAAACTGGCCCGTGTAGGGAGGTACAGAGAGATGGGCTGCTGTTTGTCTTTGCTTTTGTTTTTTCCTGTCGGGCTTGGGTTTGCTTGCGTGATGGGCTAGCGAGGGGTTGGAGCCTTTTTCGTTGTCAGTTGGCTCTTTTTCGTTTTTGGTTGCACTGCCATTTTTTTGGTTGTTTTTTATTTTTCATTTAATCTTTTGTACAGTATATGTCTGATTTTCTTTCTTATTATTTCGTTTCTCCCTGTATTTTTTTATCTTTTTTTAGGTATATATATTTTTTTGTTTTTGATATTCTTTTTTATGTAATGTGAGTTGTGTGAATGTTTATATTGCAACCTGCAATTGCACGTGGCGCAACTCGTCCGCAATTGCAAGGGGTACTACGCCACTGCAACTGGGATCGGGCAGGGATGTTTGGCCAGTTGCATGTCCATCACTAGAATTGCAATTGCACGTGTCACAACGCGCCTGCAACTGCAAGTGTACAACGCGACTATAACTAGAGGGCGAGGGATGTCGCCTAGCTACATGTTCATGAGTAGAGGTGCAACTGCATGTGTCGCAAGTCGCCTGCAATTGCAAGGGGTATAACGCAATTGCAACAGGAGGGGGACAAATGTTAGCCAGTTGCATATTGACCACTAGAGTTGCAACTAGACGTGTCGCATCCTGCCTACAACTGCAATGGTTACGACACGACTGCAACCTGAGAGGGGGAGTTACATGCCCACCATTAGAGTTGCAACTGCACGTGCCGCAACCCACCTACAACTGCAAGGGTACACATGACTGCAGCTGAAGGGGAGGGATGTTGGTCAGTTGCATGTCCATCACTAGAGTTGCAACTGCACGTGTCACAATCCGCCTGCAACTGCGAGGGATACACTGTGACTGGAACTGAAGGAGAGGGATGTTGGTCAGTTGCATGTCCATCACTAGAGTTGCAACTACACATGTCATATCATACCGCCAACTTCAAGGAGCGCGACGCGTTTGCAAGTAATGCGGTTCAAATTTTTTATTTTTCATTTTTTATTTCTTATTTAAAATACAAGAAATTGTAAGAAAAAATAATATCAAAACCTGAAAAAAAATGATGGGAAATTGGACTGGAAGCTTTTTTCCTGAGAAAAAATGAACCGTAGGGAAGGTATAGAATCTGCTTCGCTAAAGGAATAAAGGAAGAGAAACTGGCCGATTCCTAAGCCCATGAGCGGCCGCACTTGAGGCTAAGCAAAAAAGAAAGGAACTACCGATTCCTAGCCCAACAAGACAAGTCACGAGCCAGCAGCGAACGAGAGCGTACACCGCTTGAGCCCAGGTACACATGCATGACGTCAGCTGACTTAGACTTCGCGAAGTCTAAGTCGACTGAGACCTAGGCAGACCCCATAACATAATAATGTTGCCCTAAAGAGGGTGAGTAATTTGACTGAAAAACGCAAAGGAAAAGTGCTGCTTAACGCGTATACATGCTGAAGCAAAAGCCAAATGCTTGCAACGCATGAAAAAGAAAACTTCCCTCATAAAATGAATGTTTCTCTTGGAACGTACTACTACTCCACAAGCCGAAGAAAAGCATTCTTCCCCGCAAGAAATTAGTCTTTTTTATGGAAAATTATTCCTTTTTAAAAGCATTATAGCAAATTATTCTTTTCTTATTGTCGACGCAAGAAATTAGTCGTGCACACACACTGATCGTTCTTTTTTTTCACCTTCTTGTTTAGGCGGGCTCGCGCGCGGCCCACGACGACGAATGGCACTTGATCACCTCGGCCCGATGGCCTGTGTATACAACAGGCCACAGCACCGTGTGATAAACCTAAAAAAAATGCACCGTGCGATCAGCCCGCGGATTCGATTTGCTACGGTGAGAAATAAATCTCTCTACCCCGGATCTGCGGCGCGGAGGGAGACAGCCGATCCGGCCGGCCATCTCCATGGACCATGGCCGCCGGCGCGAAGCCACGAGCGCCGACGACGCTGCAGGACGTCCCTGACAGGCTCCTGGAGCCGATCCTCGCGCGCCTCATGGCGTCGCCTCTCTGCCTCGTCCGCGCGGCGGCCACCTGCAAGCGGTGGCGCCGGATCATGGGCCGCCCACGCTTCTTCCTCAGCGAGGTCGACAGGGTCGGCTACAGACAGGCCCCACACCCACGCCCGGTCGCAGGAAACTACCGCAGTCGTTCATCCTCCCTCGCCGGCCGTGAGTTCGTGTTCGTCCCCACTCCGCCGGCGGCGCGGTACGGTCTTAAGAACAGCCACTTCTCCCTCGACTTCCTCCCCGGTGGATGCAGAAAATGGGAGGTCGTGGACACCAGCCGCAGCCTGGTCCTCCTCGCCAAGAAGAGGAAGGGCGCGTGGACGCGCCGCTGCTTCCCAAGCCTCCTCGTCTGCGAGCCGGCCACGCGGCGCTACCAGCTGATCCCGCGCATGGAGGAGATGAAACACCACCGCTGCCTCGGCTCGTACCTCGTCGGCACCGAGAGGTGCACCGAGTTCAAGCCCGCGGGTGACAGGCGCCTTCTCGACACAATGCAAACATTCAAGGTGGTCTGCGTGGTCTACCAAGGACACGACGGGGTGTGCGACGACGTTGGCAGCGCCAGGGCATGCATCTTCGCCAGGAAGACGGAGGTCAGGAAAGGGAGACCCGAGGCGCACAGCTGGTACGCCGAGCGGAGCCGCTGCCTTGGCTACAACTACAACACCCACCTCCATGGCGCCGACTCCCTGCATTTTCTCGGGCACGCTGAAGGCTCTTTGTTCTGGAGCATCAAAGGCCACAACGAATGCCTGGTGTCTTACGGCGGCCCATGGTTGCCGGAGAACTTCAACGGGACGGTCTTGCGAGTCACCGACGACAGTGCCTACGAGAACGTTCGGTTTGTTTGCTTGCAGGGGAGCACTCTCCAGATCTTTGTGATACCCACGGTCGCATACATGGGTAATGTATGGGAGCTCCACAAGAGCCTCGAGTTGATGGAGGCAACGCGTGGCCTGGCAGGGTATAAAGTGGAGCACTTTGACGGCTCTTTGAGGGTTGTTATGACAAGCCCGAAGTTCGTCGTTCTCGCTCTGGCAAATGGAACATGGCTATTCTCCATCGACCTCGACACGATGGAGGTGGCGGAATGCAACCACAAGACGGTCGATCATTTGGGCATGCTGGACTTTCCGTGCGAGCTGCCACGGCCGCCTACTTTGCGCGCTTGCGTAGGGAGTTGTGCAAGGCAAGGGCAAGGCCCATGCTCGCATACTTGTATTTGTTGAACTTGCACATTTTGAAATGCAACCACAAGACAGTCGATCATTTGGGCAAACCGAGTTTGAGCTGCCATGGCAACCTATTATATATACGTGTTTCAGTAGGGAGTTGTGTAAGCCAAGGGCAAGGACCGTGCTCGCATACTTGTATTTGTTAAACACGTACATTTTTCTATTGTTTGTTTTCCACATACAATGGAGATTTGATATGGTATTATTATTCAAAAACCACCTCTAGACTTGCACGTCATTCATCACAACAAAGTCTCCTCTTTTTTAATTTGATTTTGGAAAGGCATATGGTAAAATTAAATGACTTTATGTTCAAATTTTGGAATTGAAATGTTTTCCCAATTTATGCGGTGATTTGATCATGAGCATAATGAGAGGGAGATATATAGGAATTGAAGTTAATGAAAACGTGAGCCCTTAGTTTTTATTCACGAGAATTTGAGTAATGGAAGGACTCATAATTAAATTGTTTCAATATGCTGAATGGCAAATATTTATTCCATTCTGTTGAATGAAAAAAAAATGTGTCCAAGGAGAATCGCTCCTCTTATTCAAGAGGCTTCCAAGAAGAAAATTGGGAAATAAAACTCGCCCTTCAACACAATTATTGGATGGACCGGATTGACACCTCCAGTGGCATGACGACCGAGCACATCAACAAGTTCTTCAATCTCTGGACACTTCTTCAACACTTCGAGCTTCATGAAGGCGTTGAGGACCCCATTGCTTGGAGAACTCACCGCAGACTCGTGCTATTCTGCTAAGTTGGCATGCGGCTCCCAATTCGCCGGAATCTTGCCGGCTATATTTAAATTAGTCATTTGGAAGCCTTGTGCACCCTAAAATGCAAATTGTTTGGGTGTCTAATCATATAAAACCGAGTCTTAACAGCTTGTAGGTTGGCAAGCAGGGTTCGCCAAATTGTGGGGTTTGTCAACTTTGCAAGCGTGATCCGGAGACAACGGCTCATCTTTTTTTCAAGTGTCCCTTCTCAGTGCGGATTTGGAAATATGATCAACCTTTGGCTTGGTTGGCACGACCTTGACCCCCCTCCATGGCAAAGGTTCGACTCCGTCATAGAGTGCAGGAGGCGGTCTCATACCATGATGGTAACTTTCCAAAATCCAATGTTGAAATCTTCATGCTCGCCTCCTTGGAAAATTGGAACGAGCGCAATGCTAGGTTCTTCCGGACATGCACGATGCCTATCACTGTCTTCTCAAACATCAAGAAAGAAACAACACTTTGGATTAAAGCAGGGGCACGTCCTTAGAGTCAGAATACCGGGAGACTAGTTCTGCCACGACCGGTGTTTGTGTACACAAATATCTTATTCTTAATCAATGAAATATGGAAAATATTTTTCCATTTGTTTTAAAAAATAATTTTATGTGTTTCTATGTCTGAAAATAAATTTCCATAAAGGTTGCTCTTGTTTAATGATGCTCATGATAGACCCGCAACTTATAGAAGGATATTTACATGTCAAATGGGTGCTATCATGTTTGTAATTCTAATAACTTACAACAATACCATAATACATCTACATCTAGCACATCAAACAAATATGTGATAGATTTATACAAATGCCAATCCCTCATTTCAATTTATCATTCATTTATTTAACTTGGCCCCTCATAGGGGAACGCTCCCTCAGGAAGCTTCCCCCATGGAATGATCGTTCTCTTAGATAGTGTCGAACGACCGACATACCTAAAGGCGTTCACGTGGAAACAGAAACGAACTTACGTAAAGTACGGTGGATCGCAGGCGAGATCTTGCTCCGTTTTTAAGTGTTTTTCATTTAGGGTTTGTATTCTGCTCAGAAAGACGAGACGATGGGGCTCTCTAAAGATGAAATAAGGTTTTCTACGTCTAGCCCTAGTTCCCGTGATATGTCTATTGGCCGACTTGCGTACGGATTCACGTACGTCCCCGTGAAAGAACCCAGGCCGAACTCGATATGATACACGTACATGAGACGGATTCCATCTGTTAACCTCACAAGCAAATATGTGCCCCGTAGGCCGTACGGTTCCTTGCGCAGAGGGAAACCACCGATCGACCTGGCCATTGGCTCCATCCACTCCATGGCCGCCCGCGCGAAACCACCGGCGGCGACGACGCTGCACGACGTCCCAGACAAGCTCCTGGAGCTGATCCTCGAGTGTCTCATGGAGTCCCCTCTCTGCCTCGTCCGCGCAGTCGCCGCCTGCAAGCGGTGGCGCCGGATCATGGCCGCCCCACGCTTCTTCGAATGGGCTGTCGACACCGGCCGCTACCCGCAGGGCCCGCACCCGCGCCCCCTCGCAGGGAACTACTACAACCGCGCGACCCCGCGCGGGCGGGAGGTCGTCTTCGTCCCCACCGCCGCACAACAGCAGCAGCAGCCCGCCGTCGACGGCCGCCACTTCTCGCTCGACTTCCTCCCGGGCGGCAGAGGGGCGTGGGAGATCGTCGACAGCAGCCGCAGCCTCCTGAGTAAATGGCACTGGCGGTCCGAGAACTTGCGCTGCGGGTGCACTTAAGTCACGGTACTTGTAAACTGAAAAAACCCGTCATAGAACTTGCATTGCGGGTGCAAATAGATCACATATGCCATCTGAACCGGCCAGCTGTCCTATTTTCGAGAAAAACCCGTCATAGAACTTGTGTTGCGGGTGCAGATAGGTCACATTTTAAATTTTTCATTCCTGGACATTTTTTTAAAGTCACGAATCACAAGTATTTTTAATAAATATTTTCTAATTTATCGTCCGAGAACATTTTCTTAAAGTCGCGAATCACAAACATTTTTTTAAATGTTCACCACTTAAAACAAATGTTCGCAAATCACAAATATTGTTCAAAATTTATCATTCGCGAACATTTTTTAAAGTCGTGAACAAATATTTTTCAAATTAATCGTTCATGAACATTTTCAAATTTATTGTTCACAAACATTTTCAAAATTTTCATTCATGGACACTTATTAAAAATCACGAATCACAAATATTTTTAATAAATCTTTTTCAATTTAACGTTTGCGAACTTTTTTTAAAGTCGCGAATCACAAATATTTTTTTAAATGTTCACAACTTAAAAAAAATGTTCGTGAATCACAAATATTTTTCAAATTTATCGTTCTCAATTTTCTTTTAAAGTTGTGGACAAATAGTTTTCAAATTAATCATTCACCACATTTTCAAATTTATCGTACGCAAGCATTTTCAAAAAAGAAATTCGTGGACATTTTCTTAAAGTCACGAATCATAAATATTTTTAATAAATATTTTTAATTTATCGTTCGCGAACTTTTTTTAAAGTCGTGAATCATAATTTTTTTAATGTTCACAACTTTAAAAAAAAATTCACGAATCAAAAATATTTTTCAAATTTATCGTTCTGGACCTTTATTTTAATGCCGTCAATAAATAGTTTTCAAATTAATCATTCACGAACATTTTTAAATTTATCATTCAAATACATTTTCAAATTTTTCGTTCCTGGACACTTTTTTAAAGTCACTAATCACAAATATTTTTAATAAATATTTTTAATTTATCGTTCGCGAACATTTTTTAAAAGTCACGGATCACGAATATATTTTTCGAAACGTCCGCGAACATTTTTTTAAACTCATGAAAAAATAGTTTTCAAATTTATCGTTCACGAACATTTTTTTAAAGTCGCGGATCATGAATATATTTTTTGAAACGTTCGCGAACATTTTTTTAATGTCGTGAACAAATAGTTTTCAAATTTATCGTTCACGAACATTTTTTTAAAGTCACGAATCACATATATTTTTAAAGTCGTGAACAAATTTATCGCGCTTGACCGTTAGAGGGAGAAAACCGGGCAGCTGGCCGGTTCAGATGACCTGTGTGACCTATCTGCACCCGTAATGCAAGTTCTATGACGGGTTTTTCCGGTTTACAAATAGCGTGACTTAAGTGCACCCGCAGCGCAAGTTCTCGGACCGCCGGTGCCATTTACTCCAGCCTCCTGCTCCTCGCCAAGAGGAGGAAGAGCGGCCGGTGGATGTGCCGCTGCTTCCCGGACCTCCTGCTCTGCGAGCCGGCCACCCGGCGCTACCGGCTCATCCCGCGCATGGAGGAGATGAAGCACCACCCCTGCCTCGGCGCGTACCTCATCGGCACCACGAGGACCACCGTGGCCAACCCCGCGTCCGACGAACCGCACGTCGTCGACGCCATGGAGACGTTCAAGGTGGCTTGCGTGCTCTACCAAGCATACGACGGGGTGTGCGACGACGTTGGTTGCGCCACGGTGTGCCTCTTCGCCCGGAACAGCAAGGCCGAGGCCCGGAGAGGAATACCCGGGCCGCACAGCTGGTACGCCGAGCAGAGTAGTCGCCTCTGCGGCAACATCCCTCTCGACGGCGCAGGCTCGCTGCATTTCCTCGGCCACACTTGTTCCTCCGACTGTCTCTTCTGGAGCTTCAAAGGCGATGATGACCAACGCCTGGTAACTTATGGTGGTCGTTACCGCTGGTTACCAGAAAATTTCCAAGAGAAGGTCTTGCAAGTCACTGAGGATCGTACCCATGAGAACATTCGATTTGTTTGCCTGCAAGGCAGCAACCTCCGGATCTTGGTGCTATTGGCGCGCACGTCCTTCGAAGAGTGGAAGATCCACAAGAGCGTCGAGTTGAAGGAGGCGACGCGTGGGCTGGCAGGGTACAAGGAGGAGTACTTCGACGCGCCATTGCATGTTGTAATGACCAGCCCTAAGTCTATCGTGTTCGCTCCGGCAAAAGGGACATGGCTATTCTCTGTGGACCTCGACACCATGGGCGTGACGAAGCGCAACCACAAGACGACTGATCATCTGGGCATGCGGGACTTTCCGTGTGAGCTGCCATGGCCACCTGCTCTGCGCGCGTGCACAATGCGTTGTTCAAGACAAGGGCAAGGCCCATGTTCTCATAGTTGTACTTGCATGAAATAGAGTATATAGATATATCATCTGGGGTAAACTCAGATGTAAATCTTATATATATACAAATCTGTTGGCGGGTCGTTTTTGAGCCTAAGTAGTGTATATTTTGATTATTTTTACATCCATATCATCTATTGGAAATGCTCTTAGGGTCGGTGTTGAAGATGCCCTCTTTTTCAGAAGAAAACTGGTGTATTTTGCAAGCAGGAAAAATGAGGACCTAGCTCTGCATGAACGTGGACGATCCTGACACATGCGAACATACTACATCAATACATATGCATATTCTTTAAATATGTACAAAGTTTCATAAAGTAATTCGATTATTTGCATGCTACACAAAATGCTAAATATTTGGCCCAAAAATCAACAAAGAAAAAACCCATTTTATTCTATGTATTTATCTTTTTTTGTATACACTAGCAAATGCACGGAACATAAAGATGCATTTTTTTATAAAACACCTGTTATAATTGACCCATGCGGGAGTAATCTTATGTGTAAAAACTAATGATATATCGAGAAAGAGGAAACGTAAGGTGAGGAGGAGTGGGGCATGATGGTGATTGGTGGTCGGGCTGAGCGGAGGCATGGGGATGGACGACACCGGCAGTGGCCATTGATGAAGTCATGCACCTAGGGTAGGGTCATGGACCTGTCCAAGATACCCTCCCTAAGGACATCTCTTGAAGAAAACACCTTTCAGTCGACTTGGAAGGATTCCACTCGACGGACCTGAAGACACTCGACCACCAGCCAACCACTCGACCACCAGAAGATCTACAGTCAGTCTGCACGCAAACGGTCGGTCATTAAGTGGCTTTATGGTCATCATAGCACTTTATGTGGGACGTTACCAGTAACTCCCTCTCTTAATGTACCTTAATCCCTGCATAACTGAGGGCAGGAGGGGTCTGGCGAACTCTATATAAGCCACACCCCTCCTCAGTTAAAGGGTTCGCACCCCTGTAACTCATACGCATATAATACAGTCGACCGCCTCCAGGCTCCGAGACGTAGGGCTGTTACTTCCTCCGAGAAGGGCCTGAACTCGTAAACATCTTGCGTATACAACTACTCCATAGCTAGGATCTTGCCTCTCCATACCTACCCCC